>OZ010787.1:163880496-164480496 GCA_963932465.1 Maratus speciosus | reverse complement strand
TATGTATTTGACCTTTATACAAAGATTCCGGAGCAGTTTTTGTTTCGTCTATATCTTAAAAAATGGCTGAGTTATAGCATTTTGAATTTCTAGCGTGGCTGACATTTTGAAACGTCCTGAATTTTGTCACGCGATAAAAGGCGTATTTATGAACCGATTTGGATGTAATTCAGTGTGTACATAGTACATACCAATCTCTCGACCGAGTTCGTTGGCCAGCTTCATCCGCCGTTTTGTTTCAAAATGGCGGCCATTTAAAAATTTTAAAAAATGTTAAAACTTGAAATGTGGTACCAAAAAATTAAAAATGGAAATATATTTTTTTCTTATGTATTTGACCTTTATACAAAGATTCCGGAGCAGTTTTTGTTTCGTCTATATCTTAAAAAATGGCTGAGTTATAGCATTTTGAATTTCTAGCGTGGCTGACATTTTGAAACGTCCTGAATTTTGTCACGCGGTAAAAGGCGTATTTATGAACCGATTTGGATGTAATTCAGAGTGTACATAGTACATACCAATCTCTCGACCGAGTTCGTTGGCCAGCTTCATTCGCCATTTTGTTTCAAAATGGCGGCCATTTAAAATTTTTTTAAAAATTTAAAATTTGAAATGTGGTACCAAAAAATTGAAAATGGAAAAATATTTTTTCTTATGTATTTGACCTTTATACAAAGATTTCGGAGCAGTTTTTGTTTCGTCTATATCTTAAAAAATGGCTGAGTTATAGCATTTTGAATTTCTAGCGTGGCTGACGTTTTGAAACGTCCTGAATTTTCTCACGCGATAAAAGGCGTATTTATGAACCGATTTGGATGTAAATTCGTTTATACATAGTACATACCAATGTCTCGACCGGGTTCGTTGGTCAGCTTCATCCGCCATCTTGTTTAAAAATGGTGGCCATTTAAATTTTTAAGAAAAATTTAAATTTGAAATGTGGTACCAAAAAATTAAAAATTGAAAAAATATTTTCTTCTTTTGTGTTTGACCTTGATAAAAAGATTCGGGAGCAGTATTTGTTTCGTCTATATCTTAAGAAATGGCTGAGTTATAGCATTTTGAATTTCTAGCGTGGCTGACATTTTGAAACGTCCTGATTTTTCTCACGTAATAACAGGCGTATTTATGAACCGACTTGGATGTACCTTGGTGTGTACATAGTACATACAAATATCTCGACCGAGTTCGTTGACCGGCTTCATCCGCCATCTTGTTTCAAAATGGCGGCCATTTAAAAAAATTAAAAAATAAAAAAATTTAAATGCGATACAAAAAATTGGAAAGTGAAAAAGATTTTTTTTGTATCTGTTTGACCTTAATACAAAGATTCCGGAACAGTTTTTCTTTCGTCTATATCTAAAAAAAATGGCTGAGTAATAGCATTTTGAATTTCTCTTGTGGCTGATATTTTAAAACGACCTGATTTTTGTCACGCGATAACAGGCGTAATTATGAACCTATTTGGATGTAACTTGGTCTGTACATAGTGCATACCAATGTCTCGACCGAGTTCGTTGGCCAGGTTCATTCGCCATCTTGTTTCAAAAGGGTTGCCATTTTAAAAAATTAAATTTAAAATTCAAAATGAGGTATTAAACAATTGGAAAACGAAAAAGATTTTTTTATGTGTTTGGCCTTGATACAAAGATTCCGGAGCAGTTTTTGTTTCTGAAAATTTTTTCTTTTGTTTATATCTTAAAAAATGGTTGATTTATAGCACTTTGAATTTCTAGCATGGCTAACATTTTGAAACGATCTTGTATTTGTCACGCGATAACACACGTATTCGCCTATTTCGATGTAAGAAGGCATGTGGATAGTATACATCAACACCTCGACCAAGTTCGCTGTCCAGATTCATCAGCCATCTTGTTTCAAAATGGCGACCATTAAATTAAAAAAAATATATATATTTAAAGTGAGGTGCAAAAATATTAGAAATTGAAAAAGGTTTCTTTCTTAAGTATTTGACCTTGATATAAGGATTCAGGAGCATTTTTTGTTTGTCTTTACCTTAAAAAATGGCTCAGATATAACAGTTTCAATTTCTATCGTGGGTGACATTTTGAAAAATCTGATTTTTTGCATGCGACAGCACTCCTATATATTAACCGATTCCGATGTGAGTGAGCATGTGCACAGCAATTACTAAGGTCTAGACTAAGTTCACTACTTAGCCTCATCCACCATGTTGTCTTAAAATGACAGGCACTTTAAGAAATTGCCGAATTTGGCAGCCAAATATATGTTACTTTAAAGAAAAGCAGCTTGGATAAAGCTGACTAATTTCGCGAAATTCTCATTCATTATATTGATAAAAATTAGTATTGAATCTCCTATATTCGGTTTCCACTAAATTGAGCTTCGTGTGTTTGAATGATATAATTTGGCTTTTTTTAAATAAGGATTATGAAAGCTACCTCTTCCTCCCGGCACTGGCCGGAAGGACTTTTTTAAGATAAAGACAAACAAAAAATGCTCGTGAATGTTTATATCAAGGTCAAATACTTATGAAAGAATCCTTTTTCAATTTCTATTTTTTTTCTTTTTTTTTTTTTGCACCTCACTTTAAATATAATTTTTTTTTTATTTAATGGCCGCCATTTTGAAACAAGATGGCTGATGAAGCTGGCCAGCGAACTTGGTTGAGATATTGATGTATACTATCCACATGCCTTCTTCCATCGAAATAGGCGAATACGTGTGTTATCGCGTGACAAATACAAGATCGTTTCAAAGTGTTAGCCATGCTAGAAATTTAAAGTGCTATAATTCAATATTTTTTAAGATATAAACAAAAGAACAAATTTTCAGAAACAAAAACTGATCCAGAATCTTTGGATCAAGGCCAAACACACAAAAATTTTTTTTTTCATTTTCCAATTTTTTAATACTTTATTTTAAATTTTAAATTACTTTTTTTTTAAATGGCACCCTTTTGAAACAAGATGGCGAATGAAGCTGGCCAACGAACTCAGTCGAGACATTGGTATGTACTATGTACAGATCAAGTTACATCCAAATCGGTTCATAAATACGCCTGTTATCGCGTGACAAAAATCAGGTCGTTTTAAAATGTCAGCCACAATGGAAATTCAAAATGCTATAACTGAGCCATTTTTTTAGATATAGACGAAACAAAACCTGTTCCGGAATCTCTGTATTAAGGTCAAACACATACGAAGAAAATCTTTTTCATTTTCCAATTTTTTGGTATCTCATTTTAAATTTTAAATTTTTTAAATTTTTTTTAATGGCCGCCATTTTGAAACAAGACGGCGGATGAAGCTGGCCAACGAACTCGGTCGAGACATTGGTGTGTACTATGTACACACCGAATTACATCCAAATCGGTTCATAAATACATCTGTTATCACGTGACAAAAATCAGGACACTTCAAAATGTCAGCCATGCTAGAAATTCAAAATGCTATAACTCAGCCATTTTTTAAGATATAGACGAAAAAAAAAACTGCTCCCGAATCTTTATATCAAGGTCAAACACATAAGAAAAAAATATTTTTTCAATTTTCAATTTTTTGGTACCACATTTCAAATTTAAATTTTTCTTAAAAATTTAAATGACCGCCATTTTTAAACAAGATGGCGGATGATGCTGGCCAACGAACTCGGTCGAGACATTGGTATGTACTATGTATAAACGAAGTTACATCCAAATCGGTTCATAAATACGCCTTTTATCGCGTGACAAAATTCAGGACGTTTCAAAATGTCAGCCACGCTAGAAATTCAAAATGCTATAACTCAGCCATTTTTTAAGATATAGACGAAACAAAAATTGCTCCGGAGTCTTTGTATAAAGGTCAAATACATAAGAAAAAAAATATTTTTCCATTTTCAATTTTTTGGTACCACATTTCAAATTTTAAATTAAAAAAAAATTTAAATGGCCGCCATTTTGAAACAAAATGGCGGATGAAGCTGGCCAACGAACTCGGTTGAGACATTGGTGTGTACTATGTACACACCGAATTACATCCAAATTGGTTCATAAATACGAGAGTTACAGTGTGACATAGGTCAGATATATATATATATATATATATATATATATATATATATATATATATATATATATATATATATAACCATTAATTAAACATAACCTACCACCGTCAATTATTATGAATTAAAGCTGTAAGTTAAAAAAAAAAATATTATAAGAATTATTATGGAAGAAAAATAAAAAAGTGGACACCGACAAAAATTGAAAAGCTTATACATTGAATTACGTTATCAAGGGCACAGAATTCAATGATATAAGCAAAATGGTTGTTTTCTGTGGGAAAAATAAGCTAAAGCTAAAAATTATTTTCCCCTGCGCCCAAACAACCATTAAAATCAAGTGAATTGATTAAAAATGAAAGCAGAATAGAAACAAATAATATGAAATGGAAGAATCAATAAAACGTATTTAAATATTTATAGTATATAAAATATAAATAATAAACACCATACCGATTAATATTTCAGTATTTTACAAAAATCCACGCGCACATGGCTACCAGAATATCATAAAGATTAAGGTGAATAAAACAGTTAAGAAATCACAGTAAATAATACCAAAGGATGCAGTTAATACATTTTGAAATAAAATTTGAAATACCTTGTTTAACACATTTTATCTAATATAAAATAAATAGATAGTAATTACATTATTTATAATGCACTATTAAATTAATTAATAACTGTTTAACAATATCGTTAAAATTTAGCTAAAAATACCCCCTGGTGTATTAAATTATAACTGAAATGGAGCTAGAAAAATTAAAATTGAGAGCTATCTTAAAGAGACAAATTTGGTGCTGCCATCTAGTATTACTATTATTAAACAACTGTCGCAAGATAAATATTTGTAAGCATTTGAATGTAAATAACTGTTTAAACAGCAAAACCAAACATATCCTTATATATAGAGAATTATAAACCTAATATAAACCACACAATGTATTTAAAAACTATTGTTAATAAAATTTAAAAGCATACAATATATTATATTAGCTAACTTAGTTAAACTAAACTAAGAATTTAAATAATTCTAGAACTTTGATAATATATAGCATATAGCTATATGCTATAAAACAAAATAAATTCAGTAATAATTAATATAAATAATTATTAAAAATAATATAAAAATTATTTTTCAATCAATTATATATAAGATATTTATAAAAAGAACAGGAATAAAAAACATGTGGAAGTATATAGAAGGTTAAATGATACTTAAATTCCCATTACTTAAAAATCACAAATATAGAGTGTGGATTATTTTCAGACATCCATAAAAATCCAAAAAGTATGAATGTGGGACATTCAAAAACATTAAACCGCTAATAAATATGAAAAAGAATAGAGGAATAATAATAAAAATAATTACCCAATTTTAATGCATACAGTATAACTATATTTATATGTATATTATTCACTATAAGAATGGCATACTATTAGTAATTAATATGATATTGTCCTTAGTAAATTAAAATTTAATAACAAATAATTGTAAATTAGATTAATCAATAATTAAGCTAATTATAATATTAATGAAATTCTACAATTACATATAAAATATCAAATCAACATCCATATAAAATAAATAACAAAAATATAGTAATAATACAAAAGCCCCCATTTTTTTTATAATTAACCATTGCGGATTATCCAGACAACACCACCATCCTCCGTACTCTAACATCTACCCACCCAACCAACCTATAATAATTTTTTTATATTATTTTACAATTTTTAATTTTTTATAGATATTTTTTTATTTTATAATTTTTTTGTAATTCTGTTTACGCATGTGTTAATTTGTTTTAATAGATCATGTAAGGAAAGTACTAATTGTATATTAATGAATATATGAATTTTTTTGGAAAACCATGATTTAATGCATCATAAATTAGTTTTTTAACATTATTGTTAATTAGAGGAGAAGAACATAAACATTTTATTCTATATAAATGATTAAGTATTATATTCCGAAATACAGAATGATGTAGACAAGATTTAAAATTTGTAAATGTATTAACTGTGAATTTAAATTCTTTACGTTTGTCATATAAATCTGTGATTGTTTTATTGTCTTTTATTGTAATTTTAAGATCTAAGAAGTTAATTGTATTGTTAGATAAAAGGTTTTCCGTTAATACCAAATTAGTGGGATAATCAACTGGAAATCGAGTAATTGCAGATTGATCAGTATCAATTAAAATGATGTCATCAATATAACGATATAAATGTAGATTATTATTAGTAAAATTACGTTCATAATGATATAAGTATAAGTCTGAGAGTAAACTGGAAGTACAACCGCCTTGTGGTATACCGACATGCTGTAAATATAAAGTATTATCTTGCAATATATAATTATTATAGATAATGAAGTTAGTTAAAGATTTAAAATATGCAGTATCTATATTAGATGGTAATTCCATTTGTTTATAATACTTTTTAAATAATGCATTTATAATTTTATGTAAATCTAATAGGTCTATATTATTAAAAAGATCTTTGAAGTCATATGTCGTTATATTATAAACACAATGAAGATTTTTTAAAATATTGACAAGTTGATAGCTATTTTTTATACAATGTGTATTATCATTGTTTGTAGTAAGAACATATAATTGATTGAGAATTTTTATGAGAAGTGTATTGGCTTTATTATTATATGTATTGCAACCAATAGTAACAGTCCTGAATTTAATAGGAGTTTTATGAAATTTGGGAATAAGAACTAAATATGGATAATTAAAATTAGTAGATAAAATATTTAATAGTTTATAATAACTTCGAATTTTACGATTATTTACAATTACATTTTCATTAGTTTTTTGAAATGACTTATTAGAAGAAATAGAATTTGTAAGAAGTTGGTGATAATATGATTTACATATAACAGCATAATTGTTAGGAGATTTGTCTACATATGTAATAACGTAGTTTTTTTTGTAATTTAGTAATTTGTTGGAAATAATGCTTTGTATTAATAGAAACCAAATCAGCAATATTATTTTTTAAAGCCATAGTTAATTTTTCAATTACTAATATTTTCCATTGATTAAAATATTCAATAGGCTTATTATAAGAGATAGAAATTTTATAAATAAAAATATCAATATCATATGTAAACTGTTTGATAATAGATTTAACATTAAATTTAGATGGAAGTCTATATTTAGTACCATAACCCATTAGTTGTTTCAATTTAAAATCATGAACAATATCAAGATTTCCAGTGATTATATGTCCATGATCATTGTTTATGTATATTTTTTAGAGTGGGGTCTTTGCAGTTACACGGAAAATAACTTGCATCAGATGTATTGTTTGAAAATGTATTGTAGTTAAAAATCTTTCTTCCAATTGTATTCGGATATTTAAAGGTTTTTGATATATGAAGATTATTGATAGGAAAAAAACAATTTTTATCATTAATTATAGAATTGATATTAATTTTATTAAATATGTGATTTGAAAAAGTAATTATCATTTGAGTATTCATGTTCTGAATTTTGTGTTTTTTTGTAAATTAATATTTAAAAGATTAACCCTACTCATAATTAGGTCAAAGTAAATATCAGAGAAATGTTTAGAGAAAGATTTACTTAGAAAGACATTTAAATGTTGTACAAGCTGTTTCTTTTTAATAGCAAAGATGTTTTTTCGAATTAACAACCAGTTATAATTCTCTAAGTAATTTCGTTGAAGATCATTAATTTGTTTTGTGATAGATTTTTTGGAAACTACAACTGATGATGAACAATTTCCGCGTTTAGTACGTGTTGTTTTAGCATTTAAATTATGATTAAGAGTAGGATAAATTGGAGAATAATCAATATTGTTATTTATAGATGTGAAGACTTTGACAGGTCTGTTAAATACTTCACTGTTAAGTCCATAAGGATAAATTGTGTTATAATATTTCATATATGATGATTCCATATAAAGACGTTCTGATTTATTTTTTAGAATTTGAAGGATTTCAATTGTCGTATTTTTAAATTGATGTTTATGAAAATGTTGAATTTCAGCTGTAGATTGTATATTTTTTGCTTTGTTATTATTAGAGTCTGAACGATGATGATTGATACGTTTATGAATTGGACCTGATGTTTCACCAATATATTTCATATTACATAAGTTGCACTTTATACTATAAATAACATTAAATGCTTTACAAAAACTTGAATAATTAGGATCTGAGACAATTTGTGTCTGAGCAGCGTATGGATATGTCTTGCACCGAGAATCATAGCACTTACGAAAAAATAAAGGACGAGGGGGAGAGTATAAATGGTCGCTGGATGACGATCCAGGAACAACCCAATTATTGTTCCTGTACCGGGCACTACACTGCATAGATGCTAAGTGTATCTTGCCAGGATCGAGATGTTTACTAAGAACTGCCATATAAAAATTATGTATGGAAAATGCAATAATTGCCATAAAAATAAGAAATTTTAATAATATAAAATTAATAATTTAATTAAATTAGCCTTGATTAAATAATAAAACTTGAGTATGAAAAAATATATACAATATTTACAATAATAGAAGCTGAACGCAGAAACAATCTTCAAATTATCCATAACCAAAAAATGATAACCCAAATATCGTAGATTAATAATAGCAAGAAACCACTAGACTATTTTATAACAAATAAGTCAAAAAGAATCCGCATAACATCCAAATCCTAGAACAACTATAACCACGCAAAGACAACCAAAACGCTTACCCAACTAACTTCCCAGATCAAAGTAATATGAATTTAAATTAAAGCAAATTAACATTAAATCTATGAATAGAAATAATTATTGCTACCATATTGATGTATATATAAAATGATTATCTCTACAGAATTATGTAAAGCTATAGCAAAAATAGAAAATATATAGGACAATATCATACACTAACTACAAGAAAATTCAGATAAAATCATAACTAGAAAATTAAAAAACATTAAATAAATCGTTGCAATGATAGGAATGAAAAAATTAATGGAATCCTAAAATAGGTATCAGATAACTACATGGTAGAAATCATATTGATAATACACATAGATAGTGCGCTAATTGCAGCAATGATCTAAGCGTATAATATTTAAAAGATTGCTAAATCATTTAGCGACCTGGGAATATATAAATATATATATATAAGATACCTTAAGGAAAAAATACATCAAAATGAATTGTTGACATTCAAAATGAAAAGATATTTAAAAATATCGTAAAAAGCATACATTCATAATTACTTGCGCAAATGCATCATAGTAATTTAAATGCTAATATATAACCATTAATTAAACATAACCTACCACCGTCAATTATTATGAATTAAAGCTGTAAGTTAAAAAAAAAATTATTATAAGAATTATTATGGAAGAAAAATAAAAAAGTGGACACCGACAAAAATTGAAAAGCTTATACATTGAATTACGTTATCAAGGGCACAGAATTCAATGTATATATGGATATATATATATATATATATATATATATATCAATTTTGAACGGAGGGTGGTTTCGGGGTCTGGGGGTCATGATCGATGAAAATATACCAAAATTTTTTGAAATCGTTTTCCTCCGAACGGCTGCAATAGGTAGCTTTTTGTAATGAAAGCTACCTAAAAAATTAAAATTTCGAAAATTTGTAGCTTTGAGTCCTGAGACCCCTTAAGGAAGTTCGTCAGTAGGTTTTTATGAATGTTGGATAATAATTGTGAAAATGATTAATAGTATATTGTTGTTTAAAATAACTACTTAAAAACAAATATTAGAAGTTACCTTGTTTAACCCTTTCGAATGGGGTATTATATCGCTACAGTAAAAATAAAAAAATAAAATAAATTCTAGTTAATTAAAATTTTGTTTGACAGTTTGATATTAAAATATTGTACTACATGCAGCTTCATCTTGATGTTTGACAAATAAAACCAGTAAATATTTTTTTATCTACATCCGTTTTTAATTGTAAAAATGTGTTAAAAGAATTCTTGGAGTTTCAATTTTTACGCTTTGGCAACTCTTTCTACACACAAATGCTAATATGCATATATTTTTAATAATAAAAATATCAATGATATCTAATGTGATATACTAAGTTCAAATAAAATTTGACAAGTGTCTAAAACTTAGTAGTACTTAAACTACTGAAGGCCACAAACAAATTTTTATTGAAATTTTTATCTTGATTTAAATTAAGACCGTATTTCTAATAGCACATTTGTTGGAATGCAATTGTAATTTTAAAGCTCTTTTGTTTATATATATTTTTAAAAAATTCATCAATCGTAATAACCAGGGCTTGGCAAATGTGATCGCCACTTGCAACCAGTATTTTTTACTCGACGACCAAGATTTTTAATCTGGCGGTTTGTGTAGCATTAACGAAAGAACAAAGTGTAAACGGCATTTTCCATATCATGCACAGAAAACGACATTCTGTGCTGCTCTAGCCAGCTAGCATGTCATGTCATGTGATTAGAATTTGGGGAGAGGGTGGGTCGTTCTTACGGGTTGACACAACAATCAAAGGATTGATTTAATGCAACAATCTAAGGATTGATTTAATACAACAATCTAAGGACGGATTTAATACAACAATGAAATCGCTAAAGATAAATACCTCCCCTGTAAACCGAACCCTCTTGCAAAAAACATTGGTAAACAACCCGTAAGAACGACCCACCCTCTCCCCAAATGTATGTTAACGCTACACAAACCGCCAGATTAAAAATCTTGGTCGTCGAGTAAAAAATACTGGTTGCAAGTAGCGACCGCATTTGCCAAGCCCTGGTTATTACGATTCATAATTTTTAAAATATATATATATAAACTAAAAAGTTTTAAAATTACAATTGCATTCCAACAAAAAGTGCTATTAGAAATACGGTCTTAATTTATATCAAGATAAAAATTTCAATAAAAATTGTTTGCGGCCTTCAATTATTTAAATACTACTAAGTTTTAGACACTTGTTAAGTTTAATTTGAACTTAGTTTATCACATTAGATATCATTGATACCTTTATTATTAAAAAATATATGCATATTAGCATTTGTGTGTAGAAACAGTTGCCAAAGCGTAAAATTTCAAACTCCAAGAATTCTTTTAACACATTTTTACAATTTAAATAATAGATGTAGATAAAAAATATTTACAAGTTTTGTTTTATCAAACATCAAGATGAAGCTGCATGTAGTACACTATTTTAATATGAAACTGTCAAACAAAAATTTAATTAACTAGCATTCATTTTTTTTTAATTTTAATGCAACGATATAATACCCCTATTCAAAAGGGTTAAAAAAGGTAACTTCTAATATTTGTTTGTAAGTAGTTATTTAGAACAACAATATACTATTAACCATTTTCACGATTATTATCCAACATTCATAAAAACCTACTGACGAGAACTTCCTCAAAAGATCTAAATTTTATTAGAATGTAATAAAAGTTATTAAATTTTTAACAACAACAAAAAATACTAAATTTCTTCACCTAGTTTTAAAATACGATGCATAAAATATTTTTTAAATCAAACCACAAAAAGTAATTTAATCCGGGAAAATAAAACTTCATCAATATAAAATCCCCTGCAATCTCGAATACTACTTCTTAATCCATGCCCAGTTCTTAACACTGTATTACACTATCGAAGAATTTGTTGTTTCCATGGCAACAACGCACTCCATTGAAATCATATCGAATGAGTTCAGAATCGGGCCCTATGAGCATGACTGTGCTGGCGAATGAGATCCACTCCATAGCCTTAATCTCCTTCCTTCGCATCAATGCTGAGTGGCGCCAGTTTAGGCCTGGACTGGACGTCAGTCGCTGTCAGCGCCATCTATTGTTTGAAATTCGAACTAAAATCAAGAATCACAGTAAAAAAACTCCTGACATCATACAGTACCCTCCTGGAAGATTTTTTTAAATATCTGTCACCGTTTGAAAGGTATTGAATTTTAAAATCCATCAGTCATTTTTGGGACACCCGGTATATTTATAGGAAAAAACTAATATTTAAAAATAAATAAATAAATAAAAGTTTGTAAAGTTAAAAAGTTTAGTATCTTGGCGATTCTCGCTCCTCTGTTTAAGGTAAAAAATATGGGGAGGGGGTTGCACGAATATATAGAATATATTCAAAAGGGATATATATGAAAATTATTAACAGTTATAAATATTGTTATGAAATTCAAATATATATAAAAGTAAACTAAACAAAAACAATACAGTATTCAAATAAATATACAGTGAACACTGTTTATAAATAAATGTGTGCGTAAGTATGTGCAAAGTGTCAAGGCAGATATAAAAGGGCTCGCCCAAAGAGAAGGGGAAATGATGATTTTCCTCCATCATCTGTCACGCTCCGAGTTAGCAACTTTCTTCTTCATGCGGGATGGGATAGAAATGAGATTCTCTCTCCATTCACTGCGGACATATTGGCTTTACTGCCTGGCGCAAAATAAAAGAACGCTGCCCAAATTAAACTCAATTTGCTACTATAATTTTATATGGGCGAGCATCAATTCCTCAAGTGGGGGAAAAATAGCTTACGAAACTAAGGGCAAGACATCTAGGGCTCTCCCCGCGCCAGTCTTAAGCACGCCCACCAGTAAGAGGAAAGGGGGAAACGGTTTGACGGAGTTTTGTTGGGTGGTATTCTGGTTTGTCACTGAGTAGAAATTGCGGGTGGGATTTGGTGTGTGGTTGTGAAGGGCAGCGCAAAAAATTCGGGTGTTTTTCTATTCCACAAAAGGGGGGTAGTTAACGAACTAACGAATATCGGAGGGTCAAAATTGGGAGGGACGCAGTAGTCAACCACCGAACCCTTCGGGGGGAGAAGCTTACTTTCCCCATTTGACAGAGACGAAGATAAGCTAGCTGGCTCCTCCCTCTCCTCCTGCTGACCAGGGAAAGGATTTCCTGGAAAAGGTCCCGTAAAATGCCCTTAGAAAAGTACGATTTTTTCGGAAGTAACTGAACACAAATAATAGCTATTTTTCTTTATTTTTTAATTAAATGATTGAAAAAAAAAAAAAAAAAAGACAAAATATTATGATACGTTTTAAATTTTTCTTATAATTATTAATTACAATTCATTTTGCGTTCAAAACTGGTTTATTTATTTTATTTGTTTATTTATTTATTTATGAAAAAAGTAATAATGCTAAGTTTTAATTATGTGTTGTAATTGTCATTTTAATTTACACTGAATATTTATCATTGAAAACGGGATTTTTATTAATTAATGTCCCAAATTACACATCACTAAGTATAGTACAAAACAGTTAAAAATATTTATGTTAGAAAATATTAATGTACTAGCTCTATTGTATGTGACTAACTAATGAAATTACTAATTTGTAGTTTTTATTATTTTTCTAATTACTAGCTCATGTTAGTAAATAGAGTGTTAACTGTTTTAGAAACCAGCAATTCTTAATAGCTATTCAGTATTTTAACGCAGGGAAAAACAATAAAAAAATCATAGTTAAATGAAAAAATCCAATTTTAATAAAAATAGTATATATTTTTTCTTTGTTAGGCTATTTATAGAAGACTGCAAAATACAATGCAGAAACATGAACCACAGGTTCTGCGTGTTATAATGCAAACTGCTATTGAGAATATATTTTAAAATATAAAAATCAATAAATTAATTTCTAAATAATTCTATTTTTTTTCTTTATATGTTTAAGCGCATAATTTATTTATTTTTAAGCAGTCACAATCTAAATTTTTCCAAAACAAGAAAGCATGAACAAAGATTAATGCATATGGTTGAAAATCCTACGTGTTATAATAAAAAAACTTGCAAGAATTTTTTTATTTAAAAACAAAAACCGCTATACCCCTATTAATGTACGTGCTATTCTTACCAGAAAAAAACCGGTAACCGGAGAAAAAGTGACCGGAAAAAAGGGGACAAGGAAAAAACGGGACCGTTTAGGGCTGCTTGTACTTTGTCCTGTATGGAGCCATTATAACACAGCCAGGTCAATACAAATATTTTAAGCCAATGTCTACAAATGCGAATTTTGAAAAATGGCGAGAATATTCGCATACAAGAATGCTTTACAGCTCTACTTGATTTTTGACATTAGCGAACGGGAATACGAATATTTTCCGTCGATGTTTAAGGGTGTTTGTTCTCAAATCCAAAAGGGCAACTTTCTGACATAAGTTTTAATTTATTTTTGTTCGGAAATGCATGGAACTAGCTGATGTAATTGAGCTGTTTTTTCCATTTTTTTTGCAAACGCAATAGATCTTTCAGAAAAGAGTGTCAAAGTGGGCGTTTTGAACCGAATTTCCGCGCGAAGGAAGAAAGAGCACTCAAGAGCGGGCGAAAAACGTGTTTGTCACGTGATCAAAAAGGCTTATAACACAATAGGTAATTCATTGATCAAAAATGAATTTGTAAATCTGTCAAAACGTTTTGGGCTTGTTGAGCAGAGCAGTTAAGAACAAACATAAGAATGCAAATATTGAGAAAAGTCCCGCATATTTGCTTATGAAAATGCATATTTACATCACTACTTGATTTTTGATCTATGCAAATTGGGAAACAGGATATTTTAGTCCGGCCGTTTTGGTCCTGATGCCATTTCGATTCCTAGCCGTTTCGGTCCCTTGCAGTTGTTGTTGGAAGCAGCTATATTGTTAATAAAAAAAATCTCAAAAATTAAATTGTTTTTATTAATGTATTTATTAGTAACAATTCCAAATTATTTCAATTATTAATTGTTTATATAATTAATTTATCAATTACTTGTTTAAAAAATATTACAGGAGCCATATAATAGTTATTACAGGGTAATGCAAATATATATATATATATATATATATATTTTTTTTTTTTTTTCGGTTACTATAATGTCATTAGATTATATTAAAATGATAACGATTCTGAGGATAAATATGTTGTTTATTTATTTATTAGCTAGTTTATAATATTTTCTTGCTATTTAAATATAATTAATTAATAATATCTAGTTCTTTTTTAATTGCAAACTATAACTGTGCTAAAAAAATAAAAATCTAAATCTACATCTGGACAATAATATCACCTAACATCGTTAAAAAATATTTTTACGTATTTGTACAATGTTACATTATTACTATTATTAATTAATAATAATACCATCAGTCAAAAACATAACAATTGCTTAGACTTAAATTTTTGACTGATTTTTCATTTTTTTTATTTATTGTTTTTTTTTTGGGGGGGGGGGGGGATAATAAATCAAACATTTTGAATAAAAACTTTAATTGATGAATAATTGCTATTAATTAATTATTAAAATAGTTAGAAATTTTAGTATAAAAATTAAATTAATATTTTATTAAATATATTTTTTAATTCAATTTATTCTTAATTTATTAAATTATTAATGTTAATATAAATTACAATTTTCTACTTTAAAATAAACTCAATGCATAATATATTATATATTCGGTTTATCATTATATTTAATATTAGCTATAAGCTGAAATTTATCCTTTATCTGCTTATTTATTTTATATTTAAAGTTACTGAGATTTAAAACTATTAATATAATTGATAATAAAACTAAGATAAAAAATTATTAAACTTGTTTTCTGGGCAAAATGGAGGAAAAGGATAATTAAAAGTAAATAATAAAAGACAAATGCAAAAAAAACTTACTTTTGTAAGTTAAAAAATTATTTATTAAAGTATTAATAACATTATTACATAAAATTAAAAATAATCGTTTTATTAAAAGAAATAGGTCCAGTTTCAATAAAATTTGCTCACCAAAATGTGCTTCAAGGGTGGGAAGACTTAAAAAACGTTGCAAGCAACAATTATAAAAAGAAAGAGCAAAGGGGAGGGGGGATACCTATTTTTTTTTTAAACAAAATATTTTCTCAGCACGCCCTAGTAAGCAAATCTCTGTTGATTTCCCAATGCTTAATGGTAAAGTAATTTATGAAAACAAATTTATTAGATGCAACATTGTATTGAAAATATCAGACATTTGTTACCTTGTTAGTTTTTTAGTAATTATTTATAAGTTCAATATTTATCAATTCTGTGTCATATTTTTTCCGTGTCCCGTTTTTTTCCTTGTCCCCTTTTTTCCGGTCACGTTTTTTCCTTGTCACCTTTTTCTGCTCTTGTTTTTTCTGTCACGTTTTTTCCGGTCACTTTTTTTCCTATATTCAAATGAATACACATATTGTACATTGTCTGCCTATTTATATTCTGTAGCGATAGATCTTTTTGTGCAGAAATTATAGGGTGATCCCAAGTATTATTTTTCTTTTCTTTGATTTTTTGTTGCCCCCCCCCCCCCTAATTGTCCTTCTTATGAAATCGACGTTGATAAATATGAGGTCAAATCTCTTCTTTCTAATCCTGAAATTCCAGAAGAATCTGTCAAGTATATTTCTAAATATACGACAAAATGTCTAAAACTGAAAGTGTCCAGTCATTAATGGCCATATAGTGTATATATTAAATTTGAAACCATTCGGTTGGGTAGTTCTTGCACTGTTATATGAGGATAGACAGACATACGGGCGGACCAGACGACGACTATAGGTGCTACGTATTAGAGTCGACCCGAACCCGCAAATTGCATTTTCCGTCAACCCGCAACCCGATCCGAACTCGCAATGAAAGAAAAGTAAATCATGTTCTAATGCGATTATGAAAAAAAAATCTATAATTGTATCTATAATGCCATTTTTATATTTTTCATAGAAGAATTAACAAATCTATGTTCTTTAATATTCAAACATTGTAAAACCTCTGAATAGTAGGCACCTTGGGATCGTTGAATAGAGTTAAACATCGAGTCAGGTTATGCCGAATTTTGTTTTTCGGCTCGGAATGAATCTACTTTTCTTTCTGCAGGTCGGGTTCACACTAGAAAAATTCTTGCGGGTCATATATAAGTTTTTTGCCCCTCAGATTGTTGGAATTTTCACAAAAAGTTTGATCACAACTATGTTTCAGATAAAAAGAAATACATACAGTCGGACCTCGTTATTCCGACACCCGGTTTTCACGTCACTCCGCTTATCACGTCAGTTTTTCAAAGTCCCGATTTTCTGTATATGATTTTAATGTAAATAAACTCCGGATTTTACGTCGTTGAATATTTTCCAATTCCGGATATCCCGACGGTTTCTGAAAAATATCCATTTTGCATAATCCATCTTACAAACTCGGAAATTAAGCGGTAAGAAATGTCTTAGCCAAACTTTGCACAAAAGTATCTAAAATACTCATTGAGCTAAATGAGAAATTTTACTTAATTCTTTATCTAAAATAAATAAACCGTATCAATCTACTCGCGGTCTTTTTGTTCTGGTCAGGAGGTGCTTTCTTGTAATTACACGGCGTTTTTCATCAGACTAAAACCGAAGCATTACATTAAAATGATCAGAAATTATCTAACATCCATTTCTGAAATAACCAATAATGATTACAATTCATTGTATAATACTGAAAAAAAGAATAGTATGAAGCACATCTAGGGATAAGCAAACCTTAATTCATCAATATTTCATGTAACAATAAAAAAAAAAAAAGTCATCATAAATCTGACTTTTACTCTTTTGAATTTTGTTTTGTGTTTATTTTGTTTAATAATAATGTTTTATTGCTTAAAACTGCAAGAACAGTTTTGAATTTAAAATTGTTTTAAATTAATTAAAATACAGCTATTTGTAAACATATTTTTCTCCAACTCCGGTTATCGCGACACTCCGCTTATGACGACACTTTCTTCTGGACATTAGAGTGTCGGGATAACGAGGTTCCACTGTATTTGAATTCGGATTGTACCCGACCCGTGCAGGACATATAATATATCTTACCGCCCCTCAAGGGGTTAAGATGATTCTGATAAAACCAGTTCTTACAGAAAAATGAAATTAAAAACTCGTCAAAAGCGGCCAGGTAAAATTGTTGCACTGGGTTTGTCTCTAATCTTGATTTAGTTTTTGTTGATGAAATTAGTACTTAAGGCTGTTCTCAATTGTTCTGCTCAAGCACAAAACGTTTTGACATACTTACAAATTCATTTTCTAACGGAAAGATATAAAATTGGAAAGCCTGACAATAAAAGCGTTTTGGAATCGAGCTGTGTTTTCCTTTTTTTGATCAATAAATTACCTATTGAGTTATAAGCGGTCTTTGATCACGTGACAAAGATTTTTTCACCCTTTTTTGAGTGTTTATTCTTCTTTCGCGCGGAAATTCGGTTCAAAACGCCCATTGTGACACTATTAGCTGACGGTTCTATTGCGTTTACAAAAAAACGTAAAAAATAGTTCGATTACATAGCTTCTGAACAACAATACCTGCTAGTTTCATGCATTTCCGAACAAAAATGAAGTAAAACTTATGTCATAAAGTTGCCCTTTTGGATTTGAGAACAGCCTTAACTTCGAAATCTTCCTTCGCCTGTAGGCCGAGCCGGAAGGGATCTTTCTTCTCTCGAAATATGAAAAACTTTATCAACATTACGCTTGAGATATACACAAAAACACATGTATCATATAAGTGAAAGAATATTCATACACACACACACACAAGTTAAGTGTGTGTAGATTTGGACGTCTCCAACTATTCAGATGTAAATCCATATACAATACAAATATGTAAACGTTAAGAATTGAAAAAGCATTCACTAAATAGAGGTGTTTGCTATTCGGAAGCATCCATGAAGATATTATTATTTATAGATTTTTCGCCTGAAACAATATTTTGGACATTCTTTGAAAGTATAGGTCATCTCGAACCCGGCCAGCAAGAATCAAAATCCAACCCGAAACAGTGAAAGTCAACCTGACCTATAAAAAAGTATTGCGCCTTCTCGATCCGCGGGTTGGGTCGTGTTTCGGTAAAAGCTGATTAACCCGACCAAATGCAAGACTCTAATTGTAATATCGAAAGATAAAATGTGTTTATATATGTTTATATATACAGGGTTAGCGAAATTAAACTTCCGCTATTCAAAGGGCCCTGGAGGCCGTTCTACTAGTCCGAAGAGAAAACTATTTGGACAACAGACACTTCGGATTATGCGCTCGAGATTTCTAAAATAAAAAAATTAGTTTAAAAAATCGCCACTAGATGGCGCTACGAGTTATCGTGTGAAGAGAGGACAAACTGAGATCCCGAAACACCGAAGGACCAATGGTCTTACACAAAAGGAACACAATAAGGACAAAACGTGGGCACAGAATTTCCATGGCCAGGAATCATCAACTGACATTCTCGCGAGAAATTGTAGCGTGAATGGTTTGCGAGTGTCCGGGTCTTGTCGTTCCAATCGCTGAACCGCTTGAATCTTATACGGGTAGAAATTCAGAATTCTACGCATTGTCGGACAGTGGAGTAGGGCGCATCAAAGATACGTGTAATCGTTGGTATACTGACAATTCCATGAGGCGATTCAGTGCTTGCTTCCACGACCGCTGTAGCAATATCATCTACGACGGTGGTGGTACCCTTTAACTTCCCTTTCCCGGCAAATAGCCTAACTTCCTGTTCGCCCGAATTGCACCATCATGTCTTTAAGAGCACGCTCCGATATTAGTCCACGTCGTTCGTTCTTGAGACGGTAGAACTCTCTGCATTCTCACCGTTGCGGTAGTACAGTTTGGCTAGCAGTGCTCTCTCCGGCAATGCCGGCATTTTGGAATGTTCGTATGATTGGGGCCCGAACTTCTTCCTTTTATCGTGCGTGATATTTGCATATGTTGCTGCAATGTGCTGCTCCGCTGCGCCATCTGGTAGCGATTTTTTAAACTATTTTTTTTTTTATTTCGGAAATCTTGAGCGCATCTTCCGAAGTGTCTGTTGTCCAAATATTTTTCTCTTCGGAGTAGTAGAACGGCCTACAGGGCCCTTTGAGTAGCGGAAGTTTAATTTCGCTAACCCTGTATAATGTGTTTATATATTAATTAAAGAGATCATAGATTAATTATTTACGGATAAAATCATTTTATTTATTATTAAGTAAAATTTTTAAAGGTCTAATTGGAATACAATATTACCAATTATCTTTTAAATAGAAAAATGAAGAAATCTGAAGCATTCTTTAATATTCAAATATAGTAAAACCTCTGAATAGGGAATGCCTTGGGAACATTTAAAAAAGTCCTGCATGGTTTGTACATGACCCCGCCCGAACCCGAAGCCTTTTTTAGAAATGAACCCCGAAACTTAAGTCAAAATCGAGGAAAAATATGCATACGCCTGAAACATGACCCAAACTCGACATATTTCAACTCGAAAGCAAAATATTTTGGCCTGTCAAAAAATGACAGAAAATTAATTTATCGTTTTAATGCAATTTTGAAAAGTAATCTACAAGTCGAATTGTTAAGTTATTTAAGATTGTATTAAGTGCAAATAATATGATGTTATATAAATAATATTTCTATTCAATGACACCAAACTCATATAATTTTGACACATTTATAAGATAAAAGGAAACACCAGGGCCGAAACTAGCCTCTTTTGCACCCGGGGCAAACATTGATTTTAGCTCCCCCCCCCTCCTCTTCAATACGCAAATTATATTTACAAAGAGAATTTTACTAATTTTCTAATAGCCGACTTATTTTAAAATTTAAAATATGTAATACTGAACTGTGTAATCAACAATGGCGGATCCAAGGGGGAGGTCACGGGGGTCATGACTCCCCTCTGAACACCAACAAAAGTATTCTAAAGATCATTTTAAAAATGAAATATACAATAGAGTCCCGGTT
Organism: Maratus speciosus; assembly: GCA_963932465.1. Lineage (NCBI taxonomy): Eukaryota > Metazoa > Arthropoda > Arachnida > Araneae > Salticidae > Maratus > Maratus speciosus. Next base: position 164,459,701 of record OZ010787.1, on the reverse strand, counting down.
ATCCGACCCCGCTTAAAGGAATTTCCGCTTTAAAAAAAATTATGGCCATTGTTTCTCCCCATTCTGACCAGAAGATCAGAGTTCTAACTTTTTACGGCTGCTCTTTCATCTTCCCCTAACACTTCATTTATAATGGCTGTTTCATAATAATGGAAGCCACCAGTGCATAAGAAGAAACTATCCATTCCAAAGGTATAATCTTTCATTTGGCGCGCATTCGTTCTAGCGCCATGCCACCTCTCTCTCCCCCGCCCCCCTTAGTTTCGGCCCTGGGAAACATAATTGTAGATATGACGGTTATTTTTCTTATAACTTAGAAAGCAACAAAACACAAATTCACATTATCAATAAATATATAGCTTTACTGAATCAAAACAGAAAATAAGAGGACAGTTTGCTAAAGATGTAAATTCAAATATATCTGATGAATTTACGTTAATGACAGTAATTAGTTTTACAAAACAAATATTATTCTGGATGGTTTGGCTGTTTCAGATTTTCCAATTTCTTTCCAAAAAAGAAAAAAAAAAATCTCCGTATTAAATGTCACGTAAAATTGATTTTTACCCAACAGTATTGTATTTAAAAAAAAAAAAAGTATTCTGTTCTAAAAAGAACAGAACCCTTACGAAAACTTTCTTTCTCTTTTAAAGTCTAAAAAAACACTTTAAATAGCATCATTTACATGACTTTCAGATGCTTTAAAATAAGCTTATCTTTGATTTGATGACTCTTTTGCACAGCAATTTAGAAGCAAACTCCAAGGATTTCAAAACACAAAATGTCCGATTATTAAGCGTCCAGACTCCCCCCCCCCCCCCGTTTTTTTATGTGCTTTTAATATTTTCGTTGTATTGTTGCATCAATTCAGGGAATGTTCAAAATTGCGTTCAAAAAGGCGAAATTTCTCCTATAGGAGGAACTCTTTCATGCCAGAATTGTAATTCCCTTACCATCATTCATCATTTTTTGTATGCAATATTTAATTCTGATGTATATATGAACACTAAGACATTTCTCCTTTAATCAATACAATTTTTTTTTTTTTTTTTAAGTATGTGAATGTTTTCTTCAAAATTTGCAACAACATATTTTGAGTTTGTAAAATTTGTTCGATATGAGTTTTACCTTATAGTTCTAGCATTTTTTACGTATACTTTACGCATTTTTTTACTTCTAGTTTATACAATTATAATTTGCATTTTATTTTAGAAAGGTATTATTAGTGGCTATTTATTATCCTCGTGGTATCTCTTGAGTAACGCTAAGAGGCTCAAAAATGCATAAATATATGCTATTAAAAAGGATTTACAGACTTACATAGTTACTGTTTGGTTTTATTTTTTTAGGATTTTGCCAATATTTTTAATTTATTATATTTATTTTTTAGTAAAAAAAAAAAGCTGAATTAGTGATAAAATGAGAAAATTAAGTCTGAAATCTGGTGGCTTCTAAAATTAAAAATTTCATTTCAAACTTACCACTACTACTAATAAATCTAAAAATAGGAATTATTAATTAAGTCTAAAAATTGTTTTCAAAATAACAATTATGAAAATTAATTGGGATTATTATGTACAGTTTTTGTTATGTTATTTACAAATCACAGCCGCAGCAAAGATGATGCGAGTCCCCCACACCAGGCACCGTCAATTGAGGTAGGCAGGGACAGGTTTCATCAGCGTCGTCAGTCATCTTTATAATAATGATACATTCATCTTGATAAAATTTCCAAACAACGTCGAAATTTCAAAATTTCTTTTTTATTTGGGGGGAAGGGACAGGTTTTTTTTAGAGGATAGAAAATACTTAATTTAATCTTATATATATCAACTTACACACGCATACCTGTATGTGTGTGTGTGTCTTAATCATTTTTAATTTATTTCTAAGACGATTTCGTTTTTGTCCGAAACAAGGAAGATAGTAAAACTTCGTTTTCGTTCTTAAAAACTTGTTTTAGTTGAACACTATTTTTTTATTTATGCGGGGATGAAAATTATCTGAATGTTACAATAAAGTTTACCAAAGATCTAGATTTCGAGTTAAAAACTCACAAAGACAAGTGTCAAAACATAATTCAACGTGAAAGCTGTCAAAAGTAAAAAGAGGAGATCTATATTTTGGTATGCTACAGCATTTTTTAAATGTTATTGCATTTCTTTTCTATATTTTAAGTAAGTAAAAATAACTGTTATTTATGTTTGTTTCTTATGTTTTTCATTGAAGTTCATAATTTTGAGAAATGGAGATTTCTTTCACGAGAAAGCCAAAAGATAACTAAAGTAACGATATACGACTGTAAACATTTTTAATAGCATGCATTTATTCATCTTTGAGCCTATTAGCATTACCCAGGAGATACCACGTGGAGGTTGGCTCAATATCTCCCATAAATGTTTTTTTTATTATTATTTATTTAAACATTTAAAATTATATTACATAAATTACATTCTGGGGTATAATATACATTTAAAATTCATAATTTACAATAAAGATTCTCGATTACAATAAAAATTACATTAATTACAAGATTCTGGATTATAATAAAAAATACATAAAAATATCTGTAATTTTCAATTGTAGCCACATTATTTAACATGAAAGTATTTAAATTTAAGTTCTCTTCTTATAGTGATAAGAACCTTTTTTTAGAAATTCGATTCTGGTAATTTTTTTTTCTTCGTATTCAAGCAAAAAACTGTCCAACAGTTCTTTCTTTTCTTTATAGTGCGCATTATTAATGCGTTTCGGCAATTGAGTGCTGTTGAGTGCTATATACACCTCAGTTTGTATTTTTTTTATTCCATCTATAAATATAAAAATGTTCGGTTGCGCGGATGTAAAATTCTTATTAAATCGCGAATGAAATGACTCGCATGCATTCGTAGTTCTCTCAGGATTTGTACTTGGAGAAGCCCATAAAATTGGCGGAAATCTCGCGTCTTCCGCCATGTAGGTTTTCTCCAAGTACGCAGTTAAATGGAAAATTTTTTCATTTTGAGGCTCAATTGGCATAAAATCGTCTATAAAACTCCTCCACACTTCATCAGGATGTAGAAAGGGGAGGCCGAACAGCATCCTCAACCATTCGCTAACATTAGATTTAATATCCATATATTCGTTTGTGAGGCCGAGTTTCTGTATGTTGCGATACCATGCTTGTGCAAGATGGAATCTACATCCTGTAATCTTAATAGCAGGCCAAATTCTTCTTGCTCCATCATGGATTGCACCCTCAAAATCGGCAACAATTTCTTCTGGACAAAAATTTTTATTTTTGTGAATGCACAGTTCTTTTAGCAATTTAAACATATTTTCATATGTAGTACTTGTTTTGTTTGGCAGGAGAAAAAAAGCCAATGGAACATAATTACCATTCTCAACAGTATGAATGGTAAATAATTGGTGGAAATATTTTGCACAATATGTGAATGTTCCATCACCAAACAGCTTGCTTTTATTACTTAGATATGCTACGTTTGTGTCAGTTGTAAAGCATATAATATTCTTTTCACTGTCATTCACTTTAATCATGTTTTCTCCTTTGTGCGACATTACGGTTATTTGGTTTAACGCTTCATAAACTTCTTGCTGAGATTTTGGCAAGCGAGGCAAGCTTTTCCTCTTGGCCCTATAAAGGTTTAACGTCAAACACTTTATGTCTTTCGTCGTAAAGTTATCAGAATATTTTCTGGTCTCTTGCATTTCGATTTCTTTTAAAATTACCTTTCTGGGTTTTTGTGTTAAATCATCTGTCGCCTTTCTCTTCAAAGAATTTGAAACAATTTCTCGTCCTAAATTCTGGCTCTTTTCGTGATTATGGGTCGCATTTTCTTTCAAGATGGTCGACATACTCTCATCTATAGTGAGTTTTGCAGAGCATTGTTTCTAAACGCAACGCCATGAATTCCCTTGCATGCCTTCATACGCTTTGTAAAATTTATATCCTAGATATAAAATTAATTGTTTTCCTTTCTCACTGTATATAATCTCCAAATTATTTTATTTCTGCATTATCAAGTTTTAAAACCGTAATAATAAAGTATATATCCTTTCAGAATAACACATGCGCCATAAATAAAGTATGTGTTCTCTACCTCTCTTTCACAAAATGAACTGAACAGTAGCTGATTGGGCGAACGACTGATTAATCCCCATTTGACCGGAAGTTCAGTGGAGTAGTCTCGGGAAGATGTGGGGGAGGGAAGGTGTCCCCTTGTATCTTAATTCTAAAGATGACACGGAAAAATACAGACCCTCCACCCCTCCTTTTTTTTCCAAAATTGAAAAAGAAAGTTGATAGATTAAAAAGATTCGTAAATCCTAAAAAAATAAATGTATACTTCAAATTGAGTATTTCATACAAAAAATATAAAAAGTCAGAGTATCAAAAAAAAAAAAAAAAAAAAAAAAAATCTGCAGTGGCTATTAATTTATTGGTTCTCTGCAGAAAGAAATCTTCATTTCTTAAAGTTATGAACTTCAATGAAAAATATAAAAACGGCTTAGATCTTTCGTAAATAAAATCTGAAAAAATATCTCTATTTAAAGGATTAAATTTAAATGATTATATATAAATGTATAATAAAAGTTAAAAATAAGACATCTACAAACAGGCCCTGATTAGTGAATAGGCACGAGAAGCACGTGCTTCCCTTCGAAAATTTTGAAGAGGCCCAAAAATTGAAAAAAACAAGGGGCCCCCCAATTTTATATTGAGTTAATTCCATCCCAAGATTCTAATTTTTTTTTTTTTGAATTAATAATTCACACACATATATACATATATATATATATCAAAGTCTTTCGTAAAAATACCTTTCATAACAAATTAATTTTACATGTTCACTTTCAAACATATGATCACAATTCTTCAGGTTGTCCATTATTTTAGATATATGTACTAAATTATCTTACATATATTTTTAAAATTATTAAAATTATTTTACATATTGCATTTGAATATCATTGAAGTTGAAAGAAGTATTTCAAAATATTGATATTTCATGTTGTGCATACATGCTGAATTCAACCTTTTTATCCAACTTACATTTTTACGCTAATACTATGCAAAATCCTTTTTGCATATTTTTCTTGTTTATGTCATATTTTTGTGTACATGTATAAGAGAACATCAAAAAGTTGTTTAATGAAATATATGTGAACTCAATATAGCTGTTTGGAATAATATTTGTTAGCACTGGTGAGTTTCCGGGTATGTCGAATTTAGAAAACTCTTTTCGAAAGAAAGGGGGCCCCGGAATGACATTGCGCTTCCCATAGCTTTAGAGGTTAATCGGGCCCTGTCTACAAAAATGTTAGTTATTATACTTTACTTGCTAATTACAATAAAATATTTTTGTGTGATGACATAATTTATTTTACTGACAAATAATTTTCTCTTTTTAATCGATATAATTTAAGATGGCTTTCAAGTATCGCTTCTAAAGGTGATTCAGGTGATTCTCAAAGTATTTTTCCCCCACTCAAAATGTGGAAACTTTCTGACTCTTTTATAAACGTAATGCATAAAATTTGCAAGCATGATTATTGAAATGATTTATCATAGATTTTTTTTTTCTTTCATCTTCGATAAATGCATTTCTTGAATTATGAGGATTGTTGTACGACGGCAGTTTTTAATATATACGTATATACATGTAGATATATAGCTAGATATATATTTGTCCCCCCCCCCCCGCCCCCTACCACACAACAAGGTCAAACTTCAATTAGAATGGTGGTTAGGAGGGTGTTTGTAGACAAATTTTCTACATTAAAAAAATTAAGTAAAGAACTATTAAAGTATAAGATATTATTTGAAAAGCATAGGTGTTTTGCCTAATGTAAAAAATTGCTTCTAAGCTAATTCATTAGGCTTGTAAAAAATTAAATTCAGTAAGGTAAAAAATAACAAGTTGTTGTCTTATGTGGTGTGTGTAAAATATAAATACATTTCAATGTATACGTACGCAAACTAGGGTGTAAAAAAATCGTTTTCTAATTTAAATCGAATTTTTATGATTATTTTTTCCATCCGTTAATATATGTAATCGATACCAATAATTTTAGATTTCCAAAACAATTAAACCTCTAATTGCTAACATAATCTATGTTTTTAAGCTTTAATTTATTATAGTTATTAGTTGGTAATTACAGTAATTATAAAAACTGCATTCCCTTTCATTAGTTAGTAGTATGCAATAATGTTATATACATCAATATTTTATAATAATTAAGTAAGATCATATTAAATAATACTCATATTTAGATTTATTAAAATTATTAATAACTGTATTTAATATTAAATTACTAACACTGCTTAAAATTAATAATTATTAAATAATTAACTATCTAATGAGGAAAAAAAGGTACAGTTTGTGCTTTAATTACTAAAATGATAATTAATAATTTAGTATCCATTCTAGAAAAGGGGCAAGGTGCTAGTTCCCCAAAAAGTTCATGTGAAAAAAATTATTTCACGAGGAAATATATAAGTAATCTGTTTAGTAATGGAATTAAGAAATAAATAAAAAGAAAAGAGCCCAGTTAAACTGGTGGCATTGAGCTCACAGGCTATTCACACTAATTGTATATTATACTCTTATTTCAAAGAATAATACCCCTCAAAAAATAAATGAAAAGGGATTAGCCCCGTTTCCTCCCCCTTTATACTTAAACAATGAACCTCCAAATCTAATCAGGGAAGCTCCTTAACATAATAGACCGGTATACCAAATATGAAGTAAATCAGTTAATTTTGCGTGAAAAACCATTTCACTAAATGAAGGGGTTATTAACTCTCCCATTTCCCCCTTTACGCTGAACCAATGAACCTTAAATCTAATCAAGAAAGCTCCTTATCAGAATGAACCAAGAAAAAAAAAAATTAAAGTAAATTGGATAATTCTGCATGAAAACCCATTTATCTAAATTAAGGGAGGGATTTTGCCCTCCTTTAACACTTTTATGCTTAACCAATGAACCTCCAAATTTAATGAAGGAAGCGCCATATCTGAATAAACCGGTATATCAAATTGGAAACAAATACAATAATTCTGCATGAAAAATCCATTTATGTAAATTAAGGGGGGGGGGGGTGTATCCCCCCTTTATACTTAACCAATAAAACTCCAAATTCAATCAAGACAACTCCTTAGCATAATAAACCGGTATACCAAACTTGGAGTAAATCGAATAATTCTGCAAGTAAGACTCAATTATCTAAATTAAAGGGGGGGGGGGTAGCCCCTTTTCCCCTTTATACTTAACCAATGAACCCCCAAAACTAATCAGGGAAGTGCCTTATCAGAATGAACCTAGAAAAAAGTTTTGAAGAAAATCGGAAGTTTCTATCAAGAGTTATCGCGTTACGTACGTACGTACGAACATACGTACATACAGAACCGACAGGCACATTAGCTCTCTGGCTTTGATAGCTTTTGAGCTAAAAGAAAGTATACAATTTTTTTAATATGATAAAGTGCTATTAATGTTTAATGATTTTATGAGTTGCAAATTGAAAAAGACAATTAAAAAAGAACATGATTTGATAATATCCTGTTTTTCCAAAGGAATAAAGTTTTTAATTTTTGAAAAATCTTGGGCACACGAATTTAGAAATACCGTGGTATGGGGCAAGAAATTTGCAAGAAATCTCCGGGTATAACTGAAGGTGAATTTCACTATTTAAAGAAAAGAAAAAAAAAGAAAGAAAAGAAAAAGAGCAGGATGATGCGACTTTAAAAAATGGCCTACAGGAAACAATAAATAATACAGAATTAAAAACTACAAAAAATAAGTATAATTTTATTAGTCAGTAGCACAAATAACAAAACAAGCAAATATCATTTGCAGCACGTTTTGTATTTGTATTTAGAAAAATTAATGTTAATTACCTAAATGTAAACTAACACACATAATATTTTTGGTAGAAAAACAAAACAAAACAGAACAAAACAACAAAAAAAAAAAACAAAAAAAAACATTTATTCAAGCTCTACCGAAGAAGCTCTTTCTGTGAATTACAATTAGTTCTTTTTCTCTCATTTTACCAATTACGTATTTTATGGAAGAAACGCCGCACCCGTCGTAAACGCCGCACCCCTCAAATTGGCCTGAAAAAGCTTAAAAATATCGTAATCGCCACACCCGTTGTAAACGCCGTATCCATCGGAACGCTACTTTTGTCGGCAGCGTCACATTGATCTAACTTTAATCAAAATTTTCTGAGCGGTGTAGGATGCCTCGTTTATAATATCTTAAAATGTCTGAAGTTTTATTTAAAATATTTAAATCCTATTTTAAATATTTTTATGAATTTTTAAATCAAGGAAACTCAGTTGGTATTTAAAAAACATCGTAAACGCCGCACGTGGAAAAAAATTAACTTTTAAACTCTTAAACGCCGTGGCGTTCCTTCCATAAAATACGGTAGTTCTTTTTCTTTTATAATAACTAAGTGTCATTGTTTCATTCTTCTTTAGCCCCGATTTGCTATAAATTTATTATTGCAAAAGTAGAATGATAAAAGAACATACTGGTTACTTATTCTTTTACTTGCAAAGATTGCAATGCTCATTTCATACAAAAGAATGAATAACTTGATTAGTTAACGAAAATTATGACATTGCTTATTATATTAGATTTAAATATCATTTTTAAATAAAATACTTTTTATGGCAGAAAAAAAACTTGCTTTTTACAAAATTACTGTACTTATTCTTTTACAAGTCTAATGAATAGTTTACCTTAGAAATAATTATTTAAAGCTTTTTTAGGTGCGTTCGTAATTATATAAATACGTAGCACCTGTCCTATAGTCGTCGTTGAGTCCGTCTGTTTGTCCGTCCGCATATAACAGAGCAAAAACTACCCAACCGAATGGTCTGAAATTTTAAATATATAATTGTTGCAAAATTTTGTCCAGCCATTCCAAATTTTATGAAAATCGGATGTATAGTTTAATTACAGGGACAGTCAAAATTTTTCCATTACATTACGGCCAATAGGAAAAAATATTGCAAGTGTATTTTAATGATGTTACAGACTATGCACTTATGAAATGCAAAAAATATACATTCAGTACAATATGGGGTGCAAAAAATACTTATAAAACTAGTTATAGTACGAACGCACCTCATTTGCCACGTTTGACGGCCAATTTCCAACTTGTTTTTTGTTTGTTCGTTTATTTATAAGGCAAAATACTTATATAAACTTTCCAAATTTGTTCATCTTAGATTTTAATACATTTTTATTTCATTTTAAACATTTAGGAAATTTATGATTTTAATCAATGATTTTTTTAGAAAAAAAATCACTTGATTAAAATCACGTTTTAATAACTAATTTGAGTCATTTGATTAAAATAGTTGATACCCTAAAACAAACGAATTTGCATAATGTATGGTAAATTCCATTTTCAATTGTGTAATGCTGATACAGTTAACCAATTGTATTTTCCAGTTGAATTAAATTATAGAAATTTGTATTTTGTGGAAAATCAGCAAATCATAAACAAAAATGATCTAAAGAATTCGAATAAATTACCGATTGAGGAGAGTTTTTTTTTTTTTTTTTTTTTTTTTTTTTTTTTTTAAGCGTTTTCTAGTTGAACTTTCAGTATGGTATATGGTATGATATTGACAGTGATCTATGTATGTCCTAACTGTACAAGGTTATGGACAACAGTTGAAGTATAGTAACATCTATGAGTAATTGCTTGTTATGTACATTTCAGCTATTTTATACGTTTATAAACATAATTTTTTTTTTTTTTTTTTTTTTTTTTTGTATTTTAGTAAAATAATTCTATATAATAATAATTTTCTATACTAATAAAACATAAAAAATTGTAAAAATGGTTTTTTTCTACATTATTATTGTCATTGTAACAGAAGTTTCCCAAGCATCTATGAATAATAATGAAGACAATTAGCTTGCTTCTTTTATCTACTCTCTTAATTTATAGCATGGTTATTTTACTCTTTACTTTTCATGTGTCAAAAGATAAAGTTCCTCAACAATAATTTGTTCGTTAAAGGAAAGAGTTTTTCTTCTCTCACTCTCTCTCTCTCTCTCTTTTTTTTTTTTTTAATCAATTAGGTTTTCTTTTAAACAGATTGCAATTTACTTTATGCAATTAGACTTTTAATCTCAATTTTAAATGAAAGTGCAAAGTATAATATAAATTCCATGAAATTTTTATGTATTAATTTTTGTTTACGCTTTTTAAACATTTTCCAACACAATTAAAAAGATATCGAAAACTGCAAACTGTTTTGAATGATAAATATTCAGAGTAATATAAAACGAACAAGTAAAAGAAATGGGCGAGCATCAATTCCTCAAGTGGGGGAAATATAGCTTACGAAACTAAGGGCAAGACATCTAGGGCTCTCCCCGCGCCAGTCTTAAGCACGCCGACCAATAAGAGGAAAGGGGGAAAAGGTTTGACGGGGTTTTGTTGGGTGGTATTCTGGTTTGTCACTGAGTAGAAATTGCGGGTGGGATTTGGTGTGTGGTTGTGAAGGGCAGCGCAAAAAATTCAGTTGTTTGACCTTCGATCAGGGGGTGAGGGGTCTTGCATTTTAAAGATGCACGTGTGCAGTCCATGCAATCTTTTTTCCTGTGGCTATTTCCTGGAAAAAATTACGTTTATCTCTAAAATGAGCACTTCTTCCTGTCCGAAGCACAAAGGTCACCTAGACTTTCGATCACTTTTTATTAGAAAAACAAGATGAATTCCTAATGCATTTTAGAGAAGAAAAAAGTTTTGACAGAAAATGTTACTAGTTTTAACTGTATTTTTATAATTGTTATTTATAATTATTTATTATTTTATTAATTAAAGAATTAAAAAATTAAACATAGAAACATAGAATTACACATAAACCTTAAACATAGAATATTTCAGTGATCAGGGAGATAATTGTTTTAGAAATTTCAAACTCTTAATTGCTATTCAGTATTTTAAAACGGGAAAAACCGAATTAAATTAGAATTAAATTAAAACAATCTAATTTTAATAAAAAATACGATATATACTTTAGGCTATTTATTCAAAGGCTTTAATAATCTAAATCTGTCGAAAATAGGAAATAAAACAAGAAAGAAAAATCTTGCATCAAGCCTAGATTATAAAACAGTTTTCAACGCATCCGGCCTTGTTTAACAAAACGCCTCAGTAACATGCTAAGTCTTAATATTTCTTTGGGTGTTTTTCTATTCCACCAAAGGGGGGTAGTTAACGAACTAACGAATATCGGAGGGTCAAAATTGGGAGGGACGCAGTAGTCAACCACCGAACCCTTCCGAAAGAAGCTTACTTTCCCCATTTGACAGAGACCAAGATAAGCTAGCTGGCTCCTCCCTCTCCTCCTGCTGACCAGGGAAAGGATTTCCTGGAAAAGGTCCCGTAAAATGCCCTTAGAAAAGTACGATTTTTTCGGAAGTAACTGAACACAAATAATAGCTATTTTTCTTTATTTTTTAATTAAATGATTGAAAAAAAAAAAAAAGACAAAATATTATGATACGTTTTAAATTTTCCTAATAATTATTAATTACAATTCATTTTGCGTTCAAAACTGGTTTATTTATTTTATTTGTTTATTTATTTATTTATGAAAAAAGTAATAATGCTAAGTTTTAATTATGTGTTGTAATTGTCATTTTAATTTACACTGAATATTTATCATTGAAAACGGGATTTTTATTAATTAATGTCCCAAATTACACATAACTAAGTATAGTACAAAACAGTTAAAAATATTTATGTTAGAAAATATTAATGTACTAGCTCTATTGTATGTGACTAACTAATGAAATTACTAATTTGTAGTTTTTATTATTTTTCTAATTACTAGCTCATGTTAGTAAATAGAGTGTTAATTGTTTTAGAAACCAGCAATTCTTAATAGCTATTCAGTATTTTAACGCAGGGAAAAACAATAAAAAAATCATAGTTAAATGAAAAAATCCAATTTTAATAAAAATAGTATATATTTTTTCTTTGTTAGGCTATTTATAGAAGACTGCAAAATACAATGCAGAAACATGAACCACAGGTTCTGCGTGTTATAATGCAAACTGCTATTGAGAATATATTTTAAAATATAAAAATCAATAAATTAATTTCTAAATAATTCTATTTTTTTTCTTTATATGTTTAAGCGCATAATTTATTTATTTTTAAGCAGTCACAATCTAAATTTTTCCAAAACAAGAAAGCATGAACAAAGATTAATGCATATGGTTGAAAATCCTGCGTGTTATAATAAAAAAACTTGCAAGAATTTTTTTATTTAAAAACAAAAACCGCTATACCCCTATTAATGTACGTGCTATTCTTACCAGAAAAAAACCGGTAACCGGAGAAAAAGTGACCGGAAAAAAGGGGACAAGGAAAAAACGGGACCGTTTAGTGCTGCTTGTACTTTGTCCTGTATGGAGCCATTATAACACAGCCAGGTCAATACAAATATTTTAAGCCAATGTCTACAAATGCGAATTTTGAAAAATGGCGAGAATATTCGCATACGAGAATGCTTTACAGCTCTACTTGATTTTTGACATTAGCGAACGGGAATACGAATATTTTCCGTCGATGTTTAAGGGTGTTTGTTCTCAAATCCAAAAGGGCAACTTTCTGACATAAGTTTTAATTTATTTTTGTTCAGAAATGCATGGAACTAGCTGATGTAATTGAGCTGTTTTTTCCATTTTTTTTGCAAACGCAATAGATCTTTCAGAAAAGAGTGTCAAAGTGGGCGTTTTGAACCGAATTTCCGCGCGAAGGAAGAAAGAGCACTCAAGAGCGGGCGAAAAACGTGTTTGTCACGTGATCAAAAAGGCTTATAACACAATAGGTAATTCATTGATCAAAAATGAATTTGTAAATGTGTCAAAACGTTTTGGGCTTGTTGAGCAGAGCAGTTAAGAACAAACTTAAGAATGCAAATATTGAGAAAAGTCCCGCATATTTGCTTATGAAAATGCATATTTACATCACTACTTGATTTTTGATCTATGCAAATTGGGAAACAGGATATTTTAGTCCCGCCGTTTTGGTCCTGATGCCATTTCGATTCTTAGCCGTTTCGGTCCCTTGCAGTTGTTGTTGGAAGCAGCTATATTGTTAATAAAAAAAATCTCAAAAATTAAATTGTTTTTATTAATGTATTTATTAGTAACAATTCCAAATTATTTCAATTATTAATTGTTTATATAATTAATTTATCAATTACTTGTTGAAAAAATATTACATGAGCCATATAATAGTTATTACAGGGTAATGCAAATATATATATATATATATATATATATATATATATATATTTTTTTTTTTTCGGTTACTATAATGTCATTAGATTATATTAAAATGATAACGATTCTGAGGATAAATATGTTGTTTATTTATTTATTAGCTAGTTTATAATATTTTCTTGCTATTTAAATATAATTAATTAATAATATCTAGTTCTTTTTTAATTGCAAACTATAACTGTGCTAAAAAAAATAAAAATCTAAATCTACATCTGGACAATAATATCACCTAACATCGTTAAAAATTATTTTTACGTATTTGTACAATGTTACATTATTACTATTATTAATTAATAATAATACCATCAGTCAAAAACATAACAATTGCTTAGACTTAAATTTTTGACTGATTTTTCATTTTTTTTATTTATTGTTTTTTTTTTTGGGGGGGGGGGATAATAAATCAAACATTTTGAATAAAAACTTTAATTGATGAATAATTGCTATTAATTAATTATTAAAATAGTTAGAAATTTTAGTATAAAAATTCAATTAATATTTTATTAAATATATTTTTTAATTCAATTTATTCTTAATTTATTAAATTATTAATGTTAATATAAATTACAATTTTCTACTTTAAAATAAACTCAATGCATAATATATTATATATTCGGTTTATCATTATATTTAATATTAGCTATAAGCTGAAATTTATCCTTTATCTGCTTATTTATTTTATATTTAAAGTTACTGAGATTTAAAACTATTAATATAATTGATAATAAAACTAAGATAAAAAATTATTAAACTTGTTTTCTGGGCAAAATGGAGGAAAAGGATAATTAAAAGAAAATAATAAAAGACAAATGCAAAAAAAGCTTAGTTTTGTCAGTTAAAAAATTATTTATTAAAGTATTAATAACATTATTACATAAAATTAAAAATAATCGTTTTATTAAAAGAAATAGGTCCAGTTTCAATAAAATTTGCTCACCAAAATGTGCTTCAAGGGTGGGAAGACTTAAAAAACGTTGCAAGCAACAATTATAAAAAGAAAGAGCAAAGGGGAGGGGGGATACCTATTTTTTTTTAAAACAAAATATTTTCTCAGCACGCCCTAGTAAGCAAATCTCTGTTGATTTCCCAATGCTTAATGGTAAAGTAATTTATGAAAACAAATTTATTAGATGCAACATTGTATTGAAAATATCAGACATTTGTTACCTTGTTAGTTTTTTAGTAATTATTTATAAGTTCAATATTTATCAATTCTGTGTCATATTTTTTCCGTGTCCCGTTTTTTTCCTTGTCCCCTTTTTTCCGGTCACGTTTTTTCCTTGTCACCTTTTTCTGCTCTTGTTTTTTCTGTCACGTTTTTTCCGGTCACTTTTTTTCCTAGATTCAAATGAATACACATATTGTACATTGTCTGCCTATTTATATTCTGTAGCGATAGGTCTTTTTGTGCAGAAATTATAGGATGATCCCAAGTATTATTTTTCTTTTCTTTGATTTTTTGTTGCCCCCCCCCCCTAATTGTCCTTCTTATGAAATCGACGTTGATAAATATGAGGTCAAATCTCTTCTTTCTAATCCTGAAATTCCAGAAGAATCTGTCAAGTATATTTCTAAATATACAACAAAATGTCTAAAACTGAAAGTGTCCAGTCATTAATGGCCATATAGTGTATATATTAAATTTGAAACCATTCGGTTGGGTAGTTCTTGCACTGTTATATGAGGATAGACAGACATACGGGCGCACCAGACGACGACTATAGGTGCTACGTATTAGAGTCGACCCGAACCCGCAAATTGCATTTTCCGTCAACCCGTAACCCGATCCGAACTCGCAATGAAAGAAAAGTAAATCATGTTCTAATGCGATTATGAAAAAAAAATCTATAATTGTATCTATAATGCCATTTTTATATTTTTCATAGAAGAATTAACAAATCTATGTTCTTTAATATTCAAACATTGTAAAACCTCTGAATAGTAGACACCTCGGGATCGTTGAATAGAGTTAAACATCGAGTCAGGTTATGCCGAATTTTGTTTTTCGGCTCGGAATGAATCTACTTTTCTTTCTGCAGGTCGGGTTCACACTAGAAAAATTCTTGCGGGTCATATATAAGTTTTTTGCCCCTCAGATTGTTGGAATTTTCACAAAAAGTTTGATCACAACTATGTTTCAGATAAAAAGAAATACATACAGTCGGACCTCGTTATTCCGACACCCGGTTTTCACGTCACTCCGCTTATCACGTCAGTTTTTCAAAGTCCCGATTTTCTGTATATGATTTTAATGTAAATAAACTCCGGATTTTACGTCGTTAAATATTTTCCAATTCCGGATATCCCGACGGTTTCTGAAAAATATCCATTTTGCATAATCCATCTTACAAACTCGGAAATTAAGCGGTAAGAAATGTCTTAGCCAAACTTTGCACAAAAGTATCTAAAATACCCATTGAGCTAAATGAGAAATTTTACTTAATTCTTTATCTAAAATAAATAAACCGTATCAATCTACTCGCGGTCTTTTTGTTCTGGTCAGGAGGTGCTTTCTTGTAATTACACGGCGTTTTTCATCAGACTAAAACCGAAGCATTACATTAAAATGATCAGAAATTATCTAACATCCATTTCTGAAATAACCAATAATGATTACAATTCATTGTATAATACTGAAAAAAAGAATAGTATGAAGCACATCTAGGGATAAGCAAACCTTAATTCATCAATATTTCATGTAACAATAAAAAAAAAAAAAAGTCATCATAAATCTGACTTTTACTCTTTTGAATTTTGTTTTGTGTTTATTTTGTTTAATAATAATGTTTTATTGCTTAAAACTGCAAGAACAGTTTTGAATTTAAAATTGTTTTAAATTAATTAAAATACAGCTATTTGTAAACATATTTTTCTCCAACTCCGGTTATCGCGACACTCCGCTTATGACGACACTTTCTTCTGGACATTAGAGTGTCGGGATAACGAGGTTCCACTGTATTTGAATTCGGATTGTACCCGACCCGTGCAGGACATATAATATATCTTACCGCCCCTCAAGGGATAAAACCAGTTCTTACAGAAAAATGAAATTAAAAACTCGTCAAAAGCGGCCAGGTAAAATTGTTGCACTGGGTTTGTCTCTAATCTTGATTTAGTTTTTGTTGATGAAATTAGTACTTAAGGCTGTTCTCAATTGTTCTGCTCAAGCACAAAACGTTTTGACATACTTACAAATTCATTTTCTAACGGAAAGATATAAAATTGGAAAGCCTGACTATGAAAGCGTTTTGGAATCGAGCTGTGTTTTCCTTTTTTTGATCAATAAATTACCTATTGAGTTATAAGCGGTCTTTGATCACGTGACAAAGATTTTTTCACCCTTTTTTGAGTGTTTATTCTTCTTTCGCGCGGAAATTCGGTTCAAAACGCCCATTGTGACACTATTAGCTGACGGTTCTATTGCGTTTACAAAAAAACGTAAAAAATAGTTCGATTACATAGCTTCTGAACAACAATACCTGCTAGTTTCATGCATTTCCGAACAAAAATGAAGTAAAACTTATGTCATAAAGTTGCCCTTTTGGATTTGAGAACAGCCTTAACTTCGAAATCTTCCTTCGCCTGTAGGCCGAGCCGGAAGGGATCTTTCTTCTCTCGAAATATGAAAAACTTTATCAACATTACGCTTGAGATATACACAAAAACACATGTATCATATAAGTGAAAGAATATTCATACACACACACACACAAGTTAAGTGTGTGTAGATTTGGACGTCTCCAACTATTCAGATGTAAATCCATATACAATACAAATATGTAAACGTTAAGAATTGAAAAAGCATTCACTAAATAGAGGTGTTTGCTATTCGGAAGCATCCATGAAGATATTATTATTTATAGATTTTTCGCCTGAAACAATATTTTGGACATTCTTTGAAAGTATAGGTCATCTCGAACCCGGCCAGCAAGAATCAAAATCCAACCCGAAACAGTGAAAGTCAACCTGACCTATAAAAAAGTATTGCGCCTTCTCGATCCGCGGGTTGGGTCGTGTTTCGGTAAAAGCTGACTAACCCGACCAAATGCAAGACTCTAATTGTAATATCGAAAGATAAAATGTGTTTATATATGTTTATATATATAATGTGTTTATATATTAATTAAAGAGATCATAGATTAATTATTTACGGATAAAATCATATTATTTATTATTAAGTAAAATTTTTAAAGGTCTAATTGGAATACAATATTACCAATTATCTTTTAAATAGAAAAATGAAGAAATCTGAAGTATTCTTTAATATTCAAATATAGTAAAACCTCTGAATAGGGAATGCCTTGGGAACATTTAAAAAAGTCCTGCATGGTTTGTACATGACCCCGCCCGAACCCGAAGCCTTTTTTAGAAATGAACCCCGAAACTTAAGTCAAAATCGAGGAAAAATATGTATACGCCTGAAACCTGACCCAAACTCGACATATTTCAACTCGAAAGCAAAATATTTTGGCCTGTCAAAAAATGACAGAAAATTAATTTATCGTTTTAATGCAATTTTGAAAAGTAATCTACAAGTCGAATTGTTAAGTTATTTAAGATTGTATTAAGTGCAAATAATATGATGTTATATAAATAATATATCTATTCAATGACACCAAACTCATATAATTTTGACACATTTATAAGATAAAAGGAAACACCAGGGCCGAAACTAGCCTCTTTTGCACCCGGGGCAAACATTGATTTTAGCTCCCCCCCCCTCCTCTTCAATACGCAAATTATATTTACAAAGAGAATTTTACTAATTTTCTAATAGCCGACTTATTTTAAAATTTAAAATATGTAATACTGAACTGTGTAATCAACAATGGCGGATCCAAGGGGGAGGTCACGGGGGTCATGACTCCCCTCTGAACACCAACAAAAGTATTCTAAAGATCATTTTAAAAATGAAATATACAATAGAGTCCCGGTTATCCGAGTCCCGCTTAAAGGAATTTCCGCTTAAAAAAAAATTATGGCCATTGTTTCTCCCCATTCTGACCAGAAGATCAGAGTTCTAACTTTTTACGGCTGCTCTTTCATCTTCCCCTAACACTTCATTTATAATGGCTGTTTCATAATAATGGAAGCCACCAGTGCATAAGAAGAAACTATCCATTCCAAAGGTATAATCTTTCATTTGGCGCGCATTCGTTCTAGCGCCATGCCACCTCTCCCCCCCCCCCCTTAGTTTCGGCCCTGGGAAACATAATTGTAGATATGACGGTTATTTTTCTTATAACTTAGAAAGCAACAAAACACAAATTCACATTATCAATAAATATATAGCTTTACTGAATCAAAACAGAAAATAAGAGGACAGTTTGCTAAAGATGTAAATTCAAATATATCTGATGAATTTACGTTAATGACAGTAATTAGTTTTACAAAACAAATATTATTCTGGATGGTTTGGCTGTTTCAGATTTTCCAATTTCTTTCCAAAAAAGAAAAAAAAAATCTCCGTATTAAATGTCACGTAAAATTGATTTTTTACCCAACAGTATTGTATTTAAAAAAAAAAAAAAGTATTCTGTTCTAAAAAGAACAGAACCCTTACGAAAACTTTCTTTCTCTTTTAAAGTCTAAAAAAACACTTTAAATAGCAGCATTTACATGACTTTCAGATGCTTTAAAATATGCTTATCTTTGATTTCATGAGTCTTTTGCACAGCAATTTAGAAGCAAACTCCAAGGATTTCAAAACACAAAATGTCCGATTATTAAGCGTCCAGACTCCCCCCCCCCCCCCCGTTTTTTTATGTGCTTTTAATATTTTCGTTGTATTGTTGCATCAATTCAGGGAATGTTCAAAATTGCGTTCAAAAAGGCGAAATTTCTCCTATAGGAGGAACTCTTTCATGCCAGAATTGTAATTCCCTTACCATCATTCATCATTTTTTGTATGCAATATTTAATTCTGATGTATATATGAACACTAAGACATTTCTCCTTTAATCAATACAATTTTTTTTTTTTTTTTTTTAAGTATGTGAATGTTTTCTTCAAATTTGCAACAACATATTTTGAGTTTGTAAAATTTGTTCGATATGAGTTTTACCTTATAGTTCTAGCATTTTTTACGTATACTTTACGCATTTTTTTACTTCTAGTTTATACAATTATAATTTGCATTTTATTTTAGAAAGGTATTATTAGTGGCTATTTATTATCCTCGTGGTATCTCTTGAGTAACGCTAAGAGGCTCAAAAATGCATAAATATATGCTATTAAAAAGGTTTTACAGACTTACATAGTTACTGTTTGGTTTTATTTTTTTAGGATTTTGCCAATATTTTTAATTTATTATATTTATTTTTTAGTAAAAAAAAAAGCTGAATTAGTGATAAAATGAGAAAATTAAGTCTGAAATCTGGTGGCTTCTAAAATTAAAAATTTCATTTCAAACTTACCACTACTACTAATAAATCTAAAAATAGGAATTATTAATTAAGTCTAAAAATTGTTTTCAAAATAACAATTATGAAAATTAATTGGGATTATTATGTACAGTTTTTGTTATGTTATTTACAAATCACAGCCGCAGCAAAGATGATGCGAGTCCCCCACACCAGGCACCGTCAATTGAGGTAGGCAGGGACAGGTTTCATCAGCGTCGTCAGTCATCTTTATAATAATGATACATTCATCTTGATAAAATTTCCAAACAACGTCGACATTTCAAAATTTCTTTTTTATTTGGGGGGAAGGGACATGTTTTTTTTTTAGAGGATAGAAAATACTTAATTTAATCTTATATATATCAACTTACACACGCATACCTGTATGTGTGTGTGTGTCTTAATCATTTTTAATTTATTTCTAAGACGATTTCGTTTTTGTCCGAAACAAGGAAGATAGTAAAACTTCGTTTTCGTTCTTAAAAACTTGTTTTAGTTGAACACTATTTTTTTATTTATGCGGGGATGAAAATTATCTGAATGTTACAATAAAATTTACCAAAGATCTAGATTTCGAGTTAAAAACTCACAAAGACAAGTGTCAAAACATAATTCAACGTGAAAGCTGTCAAAAGTAAAAAGAGGAGATCTATATTTTGGTATGGTACAGCATTTTTTAAATGTTATTGCATTTCTTTTCTATATTTTAAGTAAGTAAAAATAACTGTTATTTATGTTTGTTTCTTATGTTTTTCATTGAAGTTCATAATTTTGAGAAATGGAGATTTCTTTCACGAGAAAGCCAAAAGATAACTAAAGTAACGATATACGACTGTAAACATTTTTAATAGCATGCATTTATTCATCTTTGAGCCTATTAGCATTACCCAGGAGATACCACGTGGAGGTTGGCTCAATATCTCCCATAAATGTTTTTTATTATTATTATTTATTTAAACATTTAAAATTATATTACATAAATTACATTCTGGGGTATAATATACATTTAAAATTCAAATATTACAATAAAGATTCTCGATAGCTTTTCCTCTTGGCCCTATAAAGGTTTAACGTCAAACACTTTATGTCTTTCGTCGTAAAGTTATCAGAATATTTTCTGGTCTCTTGCATTTCGATTTCTTTTAAAATTACCTTTCTGGGTTTTTGTGTTAAATCATCTGTCGCCTTTCTCTTCAAAGAATTTGAAACAATTTCTCGTCCTAAATTCTGGCTCTTTTCGTGATTATGGGTCGCATTTTCTTTCAAGATGGTCGACATACTCTCATCTATAGTGAGTTTTGCAGAGCATTGTTTCTGGACGCAACGCCATGAATTCCCTTGCATGCCTTCATACGCTTTGTAAAATTTATATCCTAGATATAAAATTAATTGTTTTCCTTTCTCACTGTATATAATCTCCAAATTATTTTATTTCTGCATTATCAAGTTTTAAAACCGTAATAATAAAGTATATATCCTTTCAGAATAACACATGCGCCATAAATAAAGTATGTGTTCTCTACCTCTCTTTCACAAAATGAACTGAACAGTGGCTGATTGGGCGAACGACTGATTAATCCCCATTTGACCGGAAGTTCAGTGGAGTAGTCTCGGGAAGATGTGGGGGAGGGAAGGTGTCCCCTTATATCTTAATTCTAAAGATGACACGGAAAAATACAGACCCTCCACCCCTCCTTTTTTTTTCCAAAATTGAAAAAGAAAGTTGATAGATTAAAAAGATTCGTAAATCCTAAAAAAGTAAATGTATACTTCAAATTGAGTATTTCATACAAAAAATATAAAAAGTCAGAGTATCAAAAAAAAAAAAAAAAAAAAAAAAAAAATCTGCAGTGGCTATTAATTTATTGGTTCTCTGCAGAAAGAAATCTTCATTTCTTAAAGTTATGAACTTCAATGAAAAATATAAAAACGGCTTAGATCTTTCGTAAATAAAATCTGAAAAAATATCTCTATTTAAAGGATTAAATTTAAATGATTATATATAAATGTATAATAAAAGTTAAAAATAAGACATCTACAAACAGGCCCTGATTAGTGAATAGGCACGAGAAGCACGTGCTTCCCTTCGAAAATTTTGAAGAGGCCCAAAAATTGAAAAAAACAAGGGGCCCCCCAATTTTATATTGAGATAATTCCATCCCAAGATTCTAATTTTTTTTTTAATTAATAATTCACACACATATATACATATATATATATATCAAAGTCTTTCGTAAAAATACCTTTCATAACAAATTAATTTTACATGTTCACTTTCAAACATATGATCACAATTCTTCAGGTTGTCCATTATTTTAGATATATGTACTAAATTATCTTACATATATTTTTAAAATTATTAAAATTATTTTACATATTGCATTTGAATATCATTGAAGTTGAAAGAAGTATTTCAAAATATTGATATTTCATGTTGTGCATACATGCTGAATTCAACCTTTTTATCCAACTTACATTTTTACGCTAATACTATGCAAAATCCTTTTTGCATATTTTTCTTGTTTATGTCATATTTTTGTGTACATGTATAAGAGAACATCAAAAAGTTGTTTAATGAAATATATGTGAACTCAATTGAGCAGTTTGGAATAATATTTGTTAGCACTGGTGAGTTTCCGGGTATGTCGAATTTAGAAAACTCTTTTCGAAAGAAAGGGGGCCCCGGAATGACATTGCGCTTCCCATAGCTTTAGAGGTTAATCGGGCCCTGTCTACAAAAATGTTAGTTATTATACTTTACTTGCTGATTACAATAAAATATTTTTGTGTGATGACATAATTTATTTTACTGACAAATAATTTTCTCTTTTTAATCGATATAATTTAAGATGGCTTTCAAGTATCGCTTCTAAAGGTGATTCAGGTGATTCTCAAAGTATTTTTCCCCCACTCAAAATCTGGAAACTTTCTGACTCTTTTATAAACGTAATGCATAAAATTTGCAAGCATGATTATTGAAATGATTTATCATAGATTTTTTTTTTTTTTTCATCTTCGATAAATGCATTTCTTGAATTATGAGGATTGTTGTACGACGGCAGTTTTTAATATATACGTATATACATGTAGATATATAGCTAGATATATATTTGTCCCCCCCCCCGCCCCCTACCACACAACAAGGTCAAACTTCAATTAGAATGGTGGTTAGGAGGGTGTTTGTAGACAAATTTTCTACATTAAAAAAATTAAGTAAAGAACTATTAAAGTATAAGATATTATTTGAAAAGCATAGGTGTTTTGCCTAATGTAAAAAATTGCTTCTAAGCTAATTCATTAGGCTTGTAAAAAATTAAATTCAGTAAGTTAAAAAATAACAAGTTGTTGTCTTATGTGGTGTGTGTAAAATATAAATACATTTCAATGTATACGTACGCAAACTAGGGTGTAAAAAATCGTTTTCTAATTTAGATCGAATTTTTATGATTATTTTTTCCATCCGTTAATATATGTAATCGATACCAATAATTTTAGATTTCCAAAACAATTAAACCTCTAATTGCTAACATAATCTATGTTTTTAAGCTTTAATTTATTATAGTTATTAGTTGGTAATTACAGTAATTATAAAAACTGCATTCCCTTTCATTAGTTAGTAGTATGCAATAATGTTATATACATCAATATTTTATAATAATTAAGTAAGATCATATTAAATAATACTCATATTTAGATTTATTAAAATTATTAATAACTGTATTTAATATTAAATTACTAACACTGCTTAAAATTAATAATTATTAAATAATTAACTATCTAATGAGGAAAAAAAGGTACAGTTTGTGCTTTAATTACTAAAATGATAATTAATAATTTAGTATCCATTCTAGAAAAGGGGCAAGGTGCTAGTTCCCCAAAAAGTTCATGTGAAAAAAATTATTTCACGAGGAAATATATAAGTAATCTGTTTAGTAATGGAATTAAGAAATAAATAAAAAGAAAAGAGCCCAGTTAAACTGGTGGCATTGAGCTCACAGGCTATTCACACTAATTGTATATTATACTCTTATTTCAAAGAATAATACCCCTCAAAAAATAAATGAAAAGGGATTAGCCCCGTTTCCCCCCCCCACCTTTATACTTAAACAATGAACCTCCAAATCTAATCAGGGAAGCTCCTTAACATAATAGACCGGTATACCAAATATGAAGTAAATCAGTTAATTTTGCGTGAAAAACCATTTCACTAAATGAAGGGGTTATTAACTCTCCCATTTCCCCCTTTACGCTGAACCAATGAACCTTAAATCTAATCAAGAAAGCTCCTTATCAGAATGAACCAAGAAAAAAAAAATTAAAGTAAATTGGATAATTCTGCATGAAAACCCATTTATCTAAATTAAGGGAGGGATCTTGCCCCCCTTTAACACTTTTATGCTTAACCAATGAACCTCCAAATTTAATGAAGGAAGCGCCATATCGGAATAAACCGGTATATCAAATTGGAAACAAATACAATAATTCTGCATGAAAAATCCATTTATGTAAATTAAGGGGGGGGGGTGTATCCCCCCCCTTTATACTTAACCAATAAAACTCCAAATTCAATCAAGACAACTCCTTAGCATAATAAACCGGTATACCAAATTTGGAGTAAATCGAATAATTCTGCAAGTAAGACTCAATTATCTAAATTAAAGGGGGGGGGGTAGCCCCCTTTTCCCCTTTATACTTAACCAATGAACCCCCAAAACTAATCAGGGAAGTGCCTTATCAGAATGAACCTAGAAAAAAGTTTTGAAGAAAATCGGAAGTTTCTATCAAGAGTTATCGCGTTACGTACGTACGTACGAACATACGTACATACAGAACCGACGGGCACATTAGCTCTCTGGCTTTGATAGCTTTTGAGCTAAAAGAAAGTATATAATTTTTTTAATATGATAAAGTGCTATTAATGTTTAATGATTTTATGAGTTGCAAATTGAAAAAGACAATTAAAAAAGAACATGATTTGATAATATCCTGTTTTTCCAAAGGAATAAAGTTTTTAATTTTTGAAAAATCTTGGGCACACGAATTTAGAAATACTGTGGTATGGGGCAAGAAATTTGCAAGAAATCTCCGGGTATAACTGAAGGTGAATTTCACTATTTAAAGAAAAGAAAAAAAAAAGAAAGAAAAGAAAAAGAGCAGGATGATGCGACTTTAAAAAATGGCCTACAGGAAACAATAAATAATACAGAATTAAAAACTACAAAAAATAAGTATAATTTTATTAGTCAGTAGCACAAATAACAAAACAAGCAAATATCATTTGCAGCACGTTTTGTATTTGTATTTAGAAAAATTAATGTTAATTACCTAAATGTAAACTAACACACATAATATTTTTGGTATTAAAACAAAACAAAAAAACAAAACAAAAAAAAAAAAAAAAAAAAAAAAAAAAAAAAAAAAAAACATTTATTCAAGCTCTACCGAAGAAGCTCTTTCTGTGAATTACAATTAGTTCTTTTTCTCTCATTTTACCAATTACGTATTTTATGGAAGAAACGCCGCACCCGTCGTAAACGCCGCACCCCTCAAATTGGCCTGAAAAAGCTTAAAAATATCGTAATCGCCGCACCCGTTGTAAACGCCGTATCCATCGGAACGCTACTTTTGTCGGCAGCGTCACATTGATCTAACTTTAATCAAAATTTTCTGAGCGGTGTAGGATGCCTCGTTTATAATATCTTAAAATGTCTGAAGTTTTATTTAAAATATTTAAATCCTATTTTAAATATTTTTATGAATTTTTAAATCAAGGAAACTCAGTTGGTATTTAAAAAACATCGTAAACGCCGCACGTGGAAAAAAATTAACTTTTAAACTCGTAAACGCCGTGGCGTTCCTTCCATAAAATACGGTAGTTCTTTTTCTTTTATAATAACTAAGTGTCATTGTTTCATTCTTCTTTAGCCCCAATTTGCTATAAATTTATTATTGCAAAAGTAGAATGATAAAAGAACATACTGGTTACTTATTCTTTTACTTGCAAAGATTGCAATGCTCATTTCATACAAAAGAATGAATAACTTGATTAGTTAACGAAATTTATGACATTGCTTATTATATTAGATTTAAATATCATTTTTAAATAAAATACTTTTTATGGCAGAAAAAAACTTGCTTTTTACAAAATTACTGTACTTATTCTTTTACAAGTCTAATGAATAGTTTACCTTAGAAATAATTATTTAAAGCTTTTTTAGGTGCGTTCGTAATTATATAAATACGTAGCACCTGTCCTATAGTCGTCGTTGAGTCCGTCTGTTTGTCCGTCCGCATATAACAGAGCAAAAACTACCCAACCGAATGGTCTGAAATTTTAAATATATAATTGTTGCAAAATTTTGTCCAGCCATTCCAAATTTTATGAAAATCGGATGTATAGTTTAATTACAGGGACAGTCAAAATTTTTCCATTACATTATGGCCAATGGGAAAAAATATTGCAAGTGTATTTTAATGATGTTACAGACTATGCACTTATGAAATGCAAAAAATATACATTCAGTACAATATGGGGTGCAAAAAATACTTATAAAACTAGTTATAGTACGAACGCACCTCATTTGCCACGTTTGACGGCCAATTTCCAACTTGTTTTTTGTTTGTTCGTTTATTTATAAAGCAAAATACTTATATAAACTTTCCAAATTTGTTCATCTTAGATTTTAATACATTTTTATTTCATTTTAAACATTTAGGAAATTTATGATTTTAATCAATGATTTTTTTAGAAAAAAAATCACTTGATTAAAATCACGTTTTAATAACTAATTTGAGTCATTTGATTAAAATAGTTGATACCCTAAAACAAACGAATTTGCATAATGTATGGTAAATTCCATTTTCAATTGTGTAATGCTGATACAGTTAACCAATTGTATTTTCCAGTTGAATTAAATTATAGAAATTTGTATTTTGTGGAAAATCAGCAAATCATAAACAAAAATGATCTAAAGAATTCGAATAAATTACCGATTGAGGAGAGTTTTTTTTTTTTTTTTTTTTTTTTTTTTTTTTTTTTTTTAAGCGTTTTCTAGTTGAACTTTCAGTATGGTATATGGTATGATATTGACAGTGATCTATGTATGTCCTAACTGTACAAGGTTATGGACAACAGTTGAAGTATAGTAACATCTATGAGTAATTGCTTGTTATGTACATTTCAGCTATTTTATACGTTTATAAACATAATTTCTTTTTTGTATTTTAGTAAAATAATTCTATATAATAATAATTTTCTATACTAATAAAACATAAAAAATTGTAAAAATGGTTTTTTTTCTACATTATTATTGTCATTGTAACAGAAGTTTCCCAAGCATCTATGAATAATAATGAAGACAATTACCTTGCTTCTTTTATTTACTCTCTTAATTTATAGCATGGTTATTTTACTCTTTACTTTTCATGTGTCAAAAGATAAAGTTCCTCAACAATAATTTGTTCGTTAAAGGAAAGAGTTTTTCTTCTCTCACTCTCTCTCTCTCTCTCTTTTTTTTTTTTTTTAATCAATTAGGTTTTCTTTTAAACAGATTGCAATTTACTTTATGCAATTAGACTTTTAATCTCAATTTTAAATGAAAGTGCAAAGTATAATATAAATTCCATGAAATTTTTATGTATTAATTTTTGTTTACGCTTTTTAAACATTTTCCAACACAATTAAAAAGATATCGAAAACTGCAAACTGTTTTGAATGATAAATATTCAGAGTAATATAAAACGAACAAGTAAAAGAAATAATTAAGACTTAGCATGTTACTGAGGCGTTTTGTTAAACAAGGCCGGATGCGTTGAAAACTGTTTTATAATCTAGGCTTGATGCAAGATTTTTCTTTCTTGTTTTATTTCCTATTTTCGACAGATTTAGATTATTAAAGCCTTTGAATAAATAGCCTAAAGTATATATCGTATTTTTTATTAAAATTAGATTGTTTTAATTTAATTCTAATTTAATTCGGTTTTTCCCGTTTTAAAATACTGAATAGCAATTAAGAGTTTGAAATTTCTAAAACAATTATCTCCCTGATCACTGAAATATTCTATGTTTAAGGTTTATGTGTAATTCTATGTTTCTATGTTTAATTTTCTAATTCTTTAATTAATAAAATAATAAATAATTATAAATAACAATTATAAAAATACAGTTAAAACTAGTAACATTTTCTGTCAAAACTTTTTTCTTCTCTAAAATGCATTAGGAATTCATCTTGTTTTTCTAATAAAAAGTGATCGAAAGTTGAGGTGACCTTTGTGCTTCGGACAGGAAGAAGTGCTCATTTTAGAGATAAACGTAATTTTTTCCAGGAAATAGCCACAGGAAAAAAGATTGCATGGACTACACACGTGCATCTTTAAAATGCAAGACCCCTCACCCCCTGATCCAAGGTCAAACAACTGAATTTTTGGGCGAGCATCAATTCCTCAAGTGGGGGGAAAATAGCTTACGAAACTAAGGGCAAGACATCTAGGGCTCTCAACGCGCCAGTCTTAAGCACGCCCACCAGTAAGAGGAAAGGGGGAAACGGTTTGACGGGGTTTTGTTGGGTGGTATTCTGGTTTGTCACTGAGTAGAAATTGCGGGTGGGATTTGGTGTGTGGTTGTGAAGGGCAGCGCAAAAAATTCAGTTGTTTGACCTTGGATCAGGGGGTGAGGGGTCTTGCATTTTAAAGATGCACGTGTGTAGTCCATGCAATCTTTTTTCCTGTGGCTATTTCCTGGAAAAAATTACGTTTATCTCTAAAATGAGCACTTCTTCCTGTCCGAAGCACAAAGGTCACCTCAACTTTCGATCACTTTTTATTAGAAAAACAAGATGAATTCCTAATGCATTTTAGAGAAGAAAAAAGTTTTGACAGAAAATGTTACTAGTTTTAACTGTATTTTTATAATTGTTATTTATAATTATTTATTATTTTATTAATTAAAGAATTAGAAAATTAAACATAGAAACATAGAATTACACATAAACCTTAAACATAGAATATTTCAGTGATCAGGGAGATAATTGTTTTAGAAATTTCAAACTCTTAATTGCTATTCAGTATTTTAAAACGGGAAAAACCGAATTAAATTAGAATTAAATTAAAACAATCTAATTTTAATAAAAAATACGATATATACTTTAGGCTATTTATTCAAAGGCTTTAATAATCTAAATCTGTCGAAAATAGGAAATAAAACAAGAAAGAAAAATCTTGCATCAAGCCTAGATTATAAAACAGTTTTCAACGCATCCGGCCTTGTTTAAAAAAACGCCTCAGTAACATGCTAAGTCTTAATTATTTCTTTTACTTGTTCGTTTTATATTACTCTGAATATTTATCATTCAAAACAGTTTGCAGTTTTCGATATCTTTTTAATTGTGTTGGAAAATGTTTAAAAAGCGTAAACAAAAATTAATACATAAAAATTTCATGGAATTTATATTATACTTTGCACTTTCATTTAAAATTGAGATTAAAAGTCTAATTGCATAAAGTAAATTGCAATCTGTTTAAAAGAAAACCTAATTGATTAAAAAAAAAAAAAAAAAAAAAAAAAAAGAGAGAGAGAGAGAGTGAGAGAAGAAAAACTCTTTCCTTTAACGAACAAATTATTGTTGAGGAACTTTATCTTTTGACACATGAAAAGTAAAGAGTAAAATAACCATGCTATAAATTAAGAGAGTAAATAAAAGAAGCAAGCTAATTGTCTTCATTATTATTCATAGATGCTTGGGAAACTTCTGTTACAATGACAATAATAATGTAGAAAAAAACCATTTTTACAATTTTTTATGTTTTATTAGTATAGAAAATTATTATTATATAGAATTATTTTACTAAAATACAAAAAAAAAAAAAAAAAAAAAAAAAAAAATTATGTTTATAAACGTATAAAATAGCTGAAATGTACATAACAAGCAATTACTCATAGATGTTACTATACTTCAACTGTTGTCCATAACCTTGTACAGTTAGGACATACATAGATCACTGTCAATATCATACCATATACCATACTGAAAGTTCAACTAGAAAACGCTTAAAAAAAAACAAAAAAACAAAAA
The DNA here is from genome assembly GCA_963932465.1 of Maratus speciosus. Taxonomy (NCBI): domain Eukaryota; kingdom Metazoa; phylum Arthropoda; class Arachnida; order Araneae; family Salticidae; genus Maratus; species Maratus speciosus. The sequence goes on along the minus strand of OZ010787.1, from coordinate 164,429,895 downwards.
CAAAAAAAAAAACTCTCCTCAATCGGTAATTTATTCGAATTCTTTAGATCATTTTTGTTTATGATTTGCTGATTTTCCACAAAATACAAATTTCTATAATTTAATTCAACTGGAAAATACAATCGGTTAACTGTATCAGCATTACACAATTGAAAATGGAATTTACCATACATTATGCAAATTCGTTTGTTTTAGGGTATCAACTATTTTAATCAAATGACTCAAATTAGTTATTAAAACGTGATTTTAATCAAGTGATTTTTTTTCTAAAAAAATCATTGATTAAAATCATAAATTTCCTAAATGTTTAAAATGAAATAAAAATGTATTAAAATCTAAGATGAACAAATTTGGAAAGTTTATATAAGTATTTTGCCTTATAAATAAACGAACAAACAAAAAACAAGTTGGAAATTGGCCGTCAAACGTGGCAAATGAGGTGCGTTCGTACTATAACTAGTTTTATAAGTATTTTTTGCACCCCATATTGTACTGAATGTATATTTTTTGCATTTCATAAGTGCATAGTCTGTAACATCATTAAAATACACTTGCAATATTTTTTCCCATTGGCCGTAATGTAATGGAAAAATTTTGACTGTCCCTGTAATTAAACTATACATCCGATTTTCATAAAATTTGGAATGGCTGGACAAAATTTTGCAACAATTATATATTTAAAATTTCAGACCATTCGGTTGGGTAGTTTTTGCTCTGTTATATGCGGACGGACAAACAGACGGACTCAACGACGACTATAGGACAGGTGCTACGTATTTATATAATTACGAACGCACCTAAAAAAGCTTTAAATAATTATTTCTAAGGTAAACTATTCATTAGACTTGTAAAAGAATAAGTACAGTAATTTTGTAAAAAGCAAGTTTTTTTTTCTGCCATAAAAAGTATTTTATTTAAAAATGATATTTAAATCTAATATAATAAGCAATGTCATAATTTTCGTTATCTAATCAAGTTATTCATTCTTTTGTATGAAATGAGCATTGCAATCTTTGCAAGTAAAAGAATAAGTAACCAGTATGTTCTTTTATCATTCTACTTTTGCAATAATAAATTTATAGCAAATTGGGGCTAAAGAAGAATGAAACAATGACACTTAGTTATTATAAAAGAAAAAGAACTACCGTATTTTATGGAAGGAACGCCACGGCGTTTACGAGTTTAAAAGTTAATTTTTTTCCACGCGCGGCGTTTACGCCATGTGCGGCGTTTACGATGTTTTTTAAATACCAACTGAGTTTCCTTGATTTAAAAATTCATAAAAATATTTAAAATAGGATTTAAATATTTTAAATAAAACTTCAGACATTTTAAGATATTATAAACGAGGCATCCTACACCGCTCAGAAAATTTTGATTAAAGTTAGATCAATGTGACGCTGCCGACAAAAGTAGCGTTCCGATGGATACGGCGTTTACAACGGGTGCGGCGATTACGATATTTTTAAGCTTTTTCAGGCCAATTTGAGGGGTGCGGCGTTTACGACGGGTGCGGCGTTTCTTCCATAAAATACGTAATTGGTAAAATGAGAGAAAAAGAACTAATTGTAATTCACAGAAAGAGCTTCTTCGGTAGAGCTTGAATAAATGTTTTTTTTTGTTTTTGTTTTGTTTTTTTGTTTTGTTTTGTTTTGTTTTTCTACCAAAAATATTATGTGTGTTAGTTTACATTTAGGTAATTAACATTATTTTTTCTAAATACAAATACAAAACGTGCTGCAAATGATATTTGCTTGTTTTGTTATTTGTGCTACTGACTAATAAAATTATACTTATTTTTTATAGTTTTTAATTCTGTATTATTTATTGTTTCCTGTAGGCCATTTTTTAAAGTCGCATCATCCTGCTCTTTTTCTTTTCTTTCTTTTTTTTTCTTTTCTTTAAATAGTGAAATTCACCCTCAGTTATACCCGGAGATTTCTTGCAAATTTCTTGCCCCATACCACGGTATTTCTAAATTCGTGTGCCCAAGATTTTTCAAAAATTAAAAACTTTATTCCTTTGGAAAAACAGGATATTATCAAATCATGTTCTTTTTTAATTGTCTTTTTCAATTTGCAACTCATAAAATCATTAAACATTAATAGCACTTTATCATATTAAAAAAATTATATACTTTCTTTTAGCTCAAAAGCTATCAAAGCCAGAGAGCTAATGTGCCCGTCGGTTCTGTATGTACGTATGTTCGTACGTACGTACGTAACGCGATAACTCTTGATAGAAACTTCCGATTTTCTTCAAAACTTTTTTCTAGGTTCATTCTGATAAGGCACTTCCCTGATTAGTTTTGGGGGTTCATTGGTTAAGTATAAAGGGGAAAAGGGGGCTACCCCCCCCTTTAATTTAGATAATTGAGTCTTACTTGCAGAATTATTCGATTTACTCCAAATTTGGTATACCGGTTTATTATGCTAAGGAGTTGTCTTGATTGAATTTGGAGTTTTATTGGTTAAGTATAAAGGGGGGATACACCCCCCCCCCTTAATTTACATAAATGGATTTTTCATGCAGAATTATTGTATTTGTTTCCAATTTGATATACCGGTTTATTCCGATATGGCGCTTCCTTCATTAAATTTGGAGGTTCATTGGTTAAGCATAAAAGTGTTAAAGGGGGGCAAGATCCCTCCCTTAATTTAGATAAATGGGTTTTCATGCAGAATTATCCAATTTACTTTAATTTTTTTTTTCTTGGTTCATTCTGATAAGGAGCTTTCTTGATTAGATTTAAGGTTCATTGGTTCAGCATAAAGGGGGAAATGGGAGAGTTAATAACCCCTTCATTTAGTGAAATGGTTTTTCACGCAAAATTAACTGATTTACTTCATATTTGGTATACCGGTCTATTATGTTAAGGAGCTTCCCTGATTAGATTTGGAGGTTCATTGTTTAAGTATAAAGGGGGGGGGGGGAAACGGGGCTAATCCCTTTTCATTTATTTTTTTAGGGGTATTATTCTTTGAAATAAGAGTATAATATACAATTAGTGTGAATAGCCTGTGAGCTCAATGCCACCAGTTTAACTGGTCTCTTTTCTTTTTATTTATTTCTTAATTCCATTACTAAACAGATTACTTATATATTTCCTCGTGAAATAATTTTTTTCACATGAACTTTTTGGGGAACTAGCACCTTGCCCCTTTTCTAGAATGGATACTAAATTATTAATTATCATTTTAGTAATTAAAGCACAAACTGTACCTTTTTTTCCTCATTAGATAGTTAATTATTTAATAATTATTAATTTTAAGCAGTGTTAGTAATTTAATATTAAATACAGTTATTAATAATTTTAATAAATCTAAATATGAGTATTATTTAATATGATCTTACTTAATTATTATAAAATATTGATGTATATAACATTATTGCATACTACTAACTAATGAAAGGGAATGCAGTTTTTATAATTACTGTAATTACCAACTAATAACTATAATAAATTAAAGCTTAAAAACATAGATTATGTTAGCAATTAGAGGTTTAATTGTTTTGGAAATCTAAAATTATTGGTATCGATTACATATATTAACGGATGGAAAAAATAATCATAAAAATTCGATTTAAATTAGAAAACGATTTTTTTACACCCTAGTTTGCGTACGTATACATTGAAATGTATTTATATTTTACACACACCACATAAGACAACAACTTGTTATTTTTTAACTTACTGAATTTAATTTTTTACAAGCCTAATGAATTAGCTTAGAAGCAATTTTTTACATTAGGCAAAACACCTATGCTTTTCAAATAATATCTTATACTTTAATAGTTCTTTACTTAATTTTTTTAATGCAGAAAATTTGTCTACAAACACCCTCCTAACCACCATTCTAATTGAAGTTTGACCTTGTTGTGTGGTAGGGGGCGGGGGGGGGGGACAAATATATATCTAGCTATATATCTACATGTATATACGTATATATTAAAAACTGCCGTCGTACAACAATCCTCATAATTCAAGAAATGCATTTATCGAAGATGAAAAAAAAAAAAAAATCTATGATAAATCATTTCAATAATCATGCTTGCAAATTTTATGCATTACGTTTATAAAAGAGTCAGAAAGTTTCCAGATTTTGAGTGGGGGAAAAATACTTTGAGAATCACCTGAATCACCTTTAGAAGCGATACTTGAAAGCCATCTTAAATTATATCGATTAAAAAGAGAAAATTATTTGTCAGTAAAATAAATTATGTCATCACACAAAAATATTTTATTGTAATTAGCAAGTAAAGTATAATAACTAACATTTTTGTAGACAGGGCCCGATTAACCTCTAAAGCTATGGGAAGCGCAATGTCATTCCGGGGCCCCCTTTCTTTCGAAAAGAGTTTTCTAAATTCGACATACCCGGAAACTCACCAGTGCTAACAAATATTATTCCAAACAGCTCAATTGAGTTCACATATATTTCATTAAACAACTTTTTGATGTTCTCTTATACATGTACACAAAAATATGACATAAACAAGAAAAATATGCAAAAAGGATTTTGCATAGTATTAGCGTAAAAATGTAAGTTGGATAAAAAGGTTGAATTCAGCATGTATGCACAACATGAAATATCAATATTTTGAAATACTTCTTTCAACTTCAATGATATTCAAATGCAATATGTAAAATAATTTTAATAATTTTAAAAATATATGTAAGATAATTTAGTACATATATCTAAAATAATGGACAACCTGAAGAATTGTGATCATATGTTTGAAAGTGAACATGTAAAATTAATTTGTTATGAAAGGTATTTTTACGAAAGACTTTGATATATATATATATGTATATATGTGTGTGAATTATTAATTCAAAAAAAAAAATTAGAATCTTGGGATGGAATTAACTCAATATAAAATTGGGGGGCCCCTTGTTTTTTTCAATTTTTGGGCCTCTTCAAAATTTTCGAAGGGAGGCACGTGCTTCTCGTGCCTATTCACTAATCAGGGCCTGTTTGTAGATGTCTTATTTTTAACTTTTATTATACATTTATATATAATCATTTAAATTTAATCCTTTAAATAGAGATATTTTTTCAGATTTTATTTACGAAAGATCTAAGCCGTTTTTATATTTTTCATTGAAGTTCATAACTTTAAGAAATGAAGATTTCTTTCTGCAGAGAACCAATAAATTAATAGCCACTGCAGATTTTTTTTTTTTTTTTTTTTTTTTTTTTTTGATACTCTGACTTTTTATATTTTTTGTATGAAATACTCAATTTGAAGTATACATTTATTTTTTTAGGATTTACGAATCTTTTTAATCTATCAACTTTCTTTTTCAATTTTGGAAAAAAAAGGAGGGGTGGAGGGTCTGTATTTTTCCGTGTCATCTTTAGAATTAAGATACAAGGGGACACCTTCCCTCCCCACATCTTCCCGAGACTACTCCACTGAACTTCCGGTCAAATGGGGATTAATCAGTCGTTCGCCCAATCAGCCACTGTTCAGTTCATTTTGTGAAAGAGAGGTAGAGAACACATACTTTATTTATGGCGCATGTGTTATTCTGAAAGGATATATACTTTATTATTACGGTTTTAAAACTTGATAATGCAGAAATCAAATAATTTGGAGATTATATACAGTGAGAAAGGAAAACAATTAATTTTATATCTAGGATATAAATTTTACAAAGCGTATGAAGGCATGCAAGGGAATTCATGGCGTTGCGTCCAGAAACAATGCTCTGCAAAACTCACTATAGATGAGAGTATGTCGACCATCTTGAAAGAAAATGCGACCCATAATCACGAAAAGAGCCAGAATTTAGGACGAGAAATTGTTTCAAATTCTTTGAAGAGAAAGGCGACAGATGATTTAACACAAAAACCCAGAAAGGTAATTTTAAAAGAAATCGAAATGCAAGAAACCAGAAAATATTCTGATAACTTTACGACGAAAGACATAAAGTGTTTGACGTTAAACCTTTATAGGGCCAAGAGGAAAAGCTTCCCTCGCTTGCCAAAATCTCAGCAAGAAGTTCATGAAGCGTTAAACCAAATAACCGTAATGTCGCACAAAGGAGAAAACATGATTAAAGTGAATGACAGTGAAAAGAATATTATATGCTTTACAACTGACACAAACGTAGCATATCTAAGTAATAAAAGCAAGCTGTTTGGTGATGGAACATTCACATATTGTGCAAAATATTTCCACCAATTATTTACCATTCATACTGTTGAGAATGGTAATTATGTTCCATTGGCTTTTTTTCTCCTGCCAAACAAAACAAGTACTACATATGAAAATATGTTTAAATTGCTAAAAGAACTGTGCATTCACAAAAATAAAAATTTTTGTCCAGAAGAAATTGTTGCCGATTTTGAGGGTGCAATCCATGATGGAGCAAGAAGAATTTGGCCTGCTATTAAGATTACAGGATGTAGATTCCATCTTGCACAAGCATGGTATCGCAACATACAGAAACTCGGCCACACAAACGAATATATGGATATCAAATCTAACGTTAGCGAATGGTTGAGGATGCTGTTCGGCCTCCCCTTTCTACATCCTGATGAAGTGTGGAGGAGTTTTATAGACGATTTTATGCCAATTGAGCCCCAAAATGAAAAAAAATTCCATTTAACTGCGTACTTGGAGAAAACCTACATGGCGGAAGACGCGAGATTTCCGCCAATTTTATGGGCTTCTCCAAGTACAAATCCTGAGAGAACTACGAATGCATGCGAGTCATTTCATTCGCGATTTAATAAGAATTTTACATCCGCGCAACCGAACATTTTTATATTTATAGATGGAATAAAAAAAATACAAACTGAGGTGTATATAGCACTCAACAGCACTCAATTGCCGAAACGCATTAATAATGCGCACTATAAAGAAAAGAAAGAACTGTTGGACAGTTTTTTGCTTGAATACGAAGAAAAAAAAATTACCAGAATCGAATTTCTAAAAAAAGCTTCTTATCACTATAAGAAGAGAACTTAAATTTAAATACTGTCATGTTAAATAATGTGGCTACAATTGAAAATTACAGATATTTTTATGTATTTTTTATTATAATCCAGAATCTTGTAATTAATGTAATTTTTATTGTAATCGAGAATCTTTATTGTAAATTATGAATTTTAAATGTATATTATACCCCAGAATGTAATTTATGTAATATAATTTTAAATGTTTAAATAAATAATAATAAAAAAAACATTTATGGGAGATATTGAGCCAACCTCCACGTGGTATCTCCTGGGTAATGCTAATAGGCTCAAAGATGAATAAATGCATGCTATTAAAAATGTTTACACTCGTATATCGTTACTTTAGTTATCTTTTGGCTTTCTCGTGAAAGAAATCTCCATTTCTCAAAATTATGAACTTCAATGAAAACATAAGAAACAAACATAAATAACAGTTATTTTTACTTACTTAAAATATAGAAAAGAAATGCAATAACATTTAAAAAATGCTGTAGCATACCAAAATATAGATCTCCTCTTTTTACTTTTGACAGCTTTCACGTTGAATTATGTTTTGACACTTGTCTTTGTGAGTTTTTAACTCGAAATCTAGATCTTTGGTAAACTTTATTGTAACATTCAGATAATTTTCATCCCCGCATAAATAAAAAAATAGTGTTCAACTAAAACAAGTTTTTAAGAACGAAAACGAAGTTTTACTATCTTCCTTGTTTCGGACAAAAACGAAATCGTCTTAGAAATAAATTAAAAATGATTAAGACACACACACACATACAGGTATGCGTGTGTAAGTTGATATATATAAGATTAAATTAAGTATTTTCTATCCTCTAAAAAAAAAACCTGTCCCTTCCCCCCAAATAAAAAAGAAATTTTGAAATTTCGACGTTGTTTGGAAATTTTATCAAGATGAATGTATCATTATTATAAAGATGACTGACGACGCTGATGAAACCTGTCCCTGCCTACCTCAATTGACGGTGCCTGGTGTGGGGGACTCGCATCATCTTTGCTGCGGCTGTGATTTGTAAATAACATAACAAAAACTGTACATAATAATCCCAATTAATTTTCATAATTGTTATTTTGAAAACAATTTTTAGACTTAATTAATAATTCCTATTTTTAGATTTATTAGTAGTAGTGGTAAGTTTGAAATGAAATTTTTAATTTTAGAAGCCACCAGATTTCAGACTTAATTTTCTCATTTTATCACTAATTCAGCTTTTTTTTTTACTAAAAAATAAATATAATAAATTAAAAATATTGGCAAAATCCTAAAAAAATAAAACCAAACAGTAACTATGTAAGTCTGTAAAACCTTTTTAATAGCATATATTTATGCATTTTTGAGCCTCTTAGCGTTACTCAAGAGATACCACGAGGATAATAAATAGCCACTAATAATACCTTTCTAAAATAAAATGCAAATTATAATTGTATAAACTAGAAGTAAAAAAATGCGTAAAGTATACGTAAAAAATGCTAGAACTATAAGGTAAAACTCATATCGAACAAATTTTACAAACTCAAAATATGTTGTTGCAAATTTTGAAGAAAACATTCACATACTTAAAAAAAAAAAAAAAAAAATTGTATTGATTAAAGGAGAAATGTCTTAGTGTTCATATATACATCAGAATTAAATATTGCATACAAAAAATGATGAATGATGGTAAGGGAATTACAATTCTGGCATGAAAGAGTTCCTCCTATAGGAGAAATTTCGCCTTTTTGAACGCAATTTTGAACATTCCCTGAATTTATGCAACAATACAACGAAAATATTAAAAGCACATAAAAAAACGGGGGGGGGGGGTCTGGACGCTTAATAATCGGACATTTTGTGTTTTGAAATCCTTGGAGTTTGCTTCTAAATTGCTGTGCAAAAGAGTCATCAAATCAAAGATAAGCTTATTTTAAAGCATCTGAAAGTCATGTAAATGCTGCTATTTAAAGTGTTTTTTTAGACTTTAAAAGAGAAAGAAAGTTTTCGTAAGGGTTCTGTTCTTTTTAGAACAGAATACTTTTTTTTTTTTTAAATACAATACTGTTGGGTAAAAAATCAATTTTACGTGACATTTAATACGGAGATTTTTTTTTTTTTTTTTTTGGAAAGAAATTGGAAAATCTGAAACAGCCAAACCATCCAGAATAATATTTGTTTTGTAAAACTAATTACTGTCATTAACGTAAATTCATCAGATATATTTGAATTTACATCTTTAGCAAACTGTCCTCTTATTTTCTGTTTTGATTCAGTAAAGCTATATATTTATTGATAATGTGAATTTGTGTTTTGTTGCTTTCTAAGTTATAAGAAAAATAACCGTCATATCTACAATTATGTTTCCCAGGGCCGAAACTAAGGGGGGGGGGGGGGGGGAGAGAGGTGGCATGGCGCTAGAACGAATGCGCGCCAAATGAAAGATTATACCTTTGGAATGGATAGTTTCTTCTTATGCACTGGTGGCTTCCATTATTATGAAACAGCCATTATAAATGAAGTGTTAGGGGAAGATGAAAGAGCAGCCGTAAAAAGTTAGAACTCTGATCTTCTGGTCAGAATGGGGAGAAACAATGGCCATAATTTTTTTTTAAGCGGAAATTCCTTTAAGCGGGACTCGGATAACCGGGACTCTATTGTATATTTCATTTTTAAAATGATCTTTAGAATACTTTTGTTGGTGTTCAGAGGGGAGTCATGACCCCCGTGACCTCCCCCTTGGATCCGCCATTGTTGATTACACAGTTCAGTATTACATATTTTAAATTTTAAAATAAGTCGGCTATTAGAAAATTAGTAAAATTCTCTTTGTAAATATAATTTGCGTATTGAAGAGGAGGGGGGGGGGGGGGGGGAGCTAAAATCAATGTTTGCCCCGGGTGCAAAAGAGGCTAGTTTCGGCCCTGGTGTTTCCTTTTATCTTATAAATGTGTCAAAATTATATGAGTTTGGTGTCATTGAATAGAAATATTATTTATATAACATCATATTATTTGCACTTAATACAATCTTAAATAACTTAACAATTCGACTTGTAGATTACTTTTCAAAATTGCATTAAAACGATAAATTAATTTTCTGTCATTTTTTGACAGGCCAAAATATTTTGCTTTCGAGTTGAAATATGTCGAGTTTGGGTCAGGTTTCAGGCGTATACATATTTTTCCTCGATTTTGACTTAAGTTTCGGGGTTCATTTCTAAAAAAGGCTTCGGGTTCGGGCGGGGTCATGTACAAACCATGCAGGACTTTTTTAAATGTTCCCAAGGCATTCCCTATTCAGAGGTTTTACTATATTTGAATATTAAAGAATACTTCAGATTTCTTCATTTTTCTATTTAAAAGATAATTGGTAATATTGTATTCCAATTAGACCTTTAAAAATTTTACTTAATAATAAATAAAATGATTTTATCCGTAAATAATTAATCTATGATCTCTTTAATTAATATATAAACACATTATATATATAAACATATATAAACACATTTTATCTTTCGATATTACAATTAGAGTCTTGCATTTGGTCGGGTTAATCAGCTTTTACCGAAACACGACCCAACCCGCGGATCGAGAAGGCGCAATACTTTTTTATAGGTCAGGTTGACTTTCACTGTTTCGGGTTGGATTTTGATTCTTGCTGGCCGGGTTCGAGATGACCTATACTTTCAAAGAATGTCCAAAATATTGTTTCAGGCGAAAAATCTATAAATAATAATATCTTCATGGATGCTTCCGAATAGCAAACACCTCTATTTAGTGAATGCTTTTTCAATTCTTAACGTTTACATATTTGTATTGTATATGGATTTACATCTGAATAGTTGAAGACGTCCAAATCTACACACACTTAACTTGTGTGTGTGTGTGTATGAATATTCTTTCACTTATATGATACATGTGTTTTTGTGTATATCTCAAGCGTAATGTTGATAAAGTTTTTCATATTTCGAGAGAAGAAAGATCCCTTCCGGCTCGGCCTACAGGCGAAGGAAGATTTCGAAGTTAAGGCTGTTTTCAAATCCAAAAGGGCAACTTTATGACATAAGTTTTACTTCATTTTTGTTCGGAAATGCATGAAACTAGCAGGTATTGTTGTTCAGAAGCTATGTAATCGAACTATTTTTTACGTTTTTTTGTAAACGCAATAGAACCGTCAGCTAATAGTGTCACAATGGGCGTTTTGAACCGAATTTCCGCGCGAAAGAAGAATAAACACTCAAAAAAGGGTGAAAAAATCTTTGTCACGTGATCAAAGACCGCTTATAACTCAATAGGTAATTTATTGATCAAAAAAAGGAAAACACAGCTCGATTCCAAAACGCTTTCATAGTCAGGCTTTCCAATTTTATATCTTTCCGTTAGAAAATGAATTTGTAAGTATGTCAAAACGTTTTGTGCTTGAGCAGAACAATTGAGAACAGCCTTAAGTACTAATTTCATCAACAAAAACTAAATCAAGATTAGAGACAAACCCAGTGCAACAATTTTACCTGGCCGCTTTTGACGAGTTTTTAATTTCATTTTTCTGTAAGAACTGGTTTTATCAGAATCATCTTAACCCCTTGAGGGGCGGTAAGATATATTATATGTCCTGCACGGGTCGGGTACAATCCGAATTCAAATACAGTGGAACTTCGTTATCCCGACACTCTAATGTCCAGAAGAAAGTGTCGTCATAAGCGGAGTGTCGCGATAACCGGAGTTGGAGAAAAATATGTTTACAAATAGCTGTATTTTAATTAATTTAAAACAATTTTAAATTCAAAACTGTTCTTTCATGTATCTATTCATATAGAGAAGCATTTACTGTATTTACGACTTCTCAAAAATTTGATCTTACATGAGATCATAATATTAAAAAAAATGCAAGCAAATAAAAACAAAGGACAAAAACACACCAGTAAAAAAAATTTGTTACTTTAAGGAAAGATGAATTCTTTCAAGTTTGTGCATAACGCACAGGACTACCAGAGACAAAAAAAAAAAAAAAAAAAAAAAAGAAAAAAAAAATGTGCAAGCTGCATGCGCTCAAACAAGTGTAGCCCTAAATATTGAAATTTTGTGAATTATAGTGGCATCAGCGTATGGCTTCTGCCTTAAATAATAAGGGGTTTGTTTTTTTTAGATTCCTGCAATTTAACTAAGTTCCCGCTTTCCAAAAAAACAGTATATTATACTTTAGCATTTTATGAATTTTCGCACTGCCATCCTGACTTTCCATGTATTGATCAAAATTTAACTCCTGGCAAACTTATAAAAAAAATTAATAAGAAATTGCATACAATTTTATATAGTGTAACAAGATACCTTACTCGATCTGCTACTTCCAAGTAAGAAGTATCCAATGAAAGTGTAAAAAAAATGTTACATGTTAAAAGTAACAGATTCGAAATGTATGTGTAGTTTAATATGTCATGTGACGGATAACTCCTAGAAACATTAAAATCTTTGTATAGAGACAAAGTGATGATGCCATTGATATGTTCTGACATTATGCAAACACAAAAAAAAACTTGTTAAAAATAAAAGAAGTATTTTAATATTGAAACATGGTGTAAAATTTAAAAGATAGAAAAGTAAAAGGAGAAACTGTATGTGTGTGGAGGGAGGGGGGGGGGGAACTCCCAAACTCATGAACTACCTGAAATAAACACATGAACAAAAGTGTACGCCAGCATCACAACGTGTAAGTAAACACATGAACAAATTGTATAATATCACATGAACTCTATGTATTAATGTCTCAATGAACTAAAATTGTAATGTATTTGCCAACAAAATAAACAGACAGTATATGTGTAATAACCCAAGACACTTGCATACGAGTGAGATTCAATTACATAATTAATGAGTTATCATCAAAATGTAATGAATAAGGGTTAATAAAACAAATGAACTACTTGTAATGTGTGTGTAAACTCTGGTTAAACTCTAAACCAGCCAGTGTGTACTACTCAGTGAACTACTTGTAAGGAAAAAAATACAAAAAAAAAAAAACGAAACACTGTCGAATAGATCGTTAGCAAAGTACAATGTGTAAAAGCAAATGAACCACATATGTAAATCAACACATGAACTAGTGTAATGTATGTATATGAATGCACAAAAAGGTATTCTAAATAAGCAAATGTTGTGTAACACAAACAAATACCCAACACATGAACTATTTGTGAAAAAGACTGTTGAATAAGTGGTTGCCTAAGGGTTAAAAAGAAAATAAAACTGCATCTGCCAAAGTCATTACTGTCTTAAGTTAACAGAAGTGTGCATAAAATGTATAACTCTACACTAAAAATTGTAGAAGTTATGCAAGCCAAACATGTTCCAAGAAAAGAATGAAAGGGAAAAAAAAACATATTAATAGCAAAAATAACAAGCAATGTACCTTATGTGGTATGAGTGTATGTATCCGCCACAAGACAACTGTGAGACTTAACCTCACACATTAAAAAAATTTTTTAATCTGAAGAAAAAAAAAATGCCAAAGATTTAGTTTAATGACTATATGTGAATAGCCCTTTAAAAAAAATACAGTGTACCTAACAGCTCACATTATGCATGTGACTACATTTTATAAAAAAAACTCTTACCGACATCAAATATCATGTCAGTTATAATAAAAAAAAATACGTTATGTTATAACTAAAATAGCAACGAGTCACCAGCTGCGCGTAAACAATGAAATCTAACAGTACATTAGCTGCATGTGTAAAAATGTACACCCGGTTAATTATCCCTTGCATAAAACTTTAAGATGACTGTGTAAACAATGTACAATAGTTACATTATGTTATAATTTCTGAAAAACTTTTAAACCACCAACTAAAAAAAAACACTTGACATTAAAAGAAAGTCTATCTAAAAACAACTACGAAGTTGTGAATGCAGTGAAAAAAAATGCAATTTTTAAGCTAAACACAAATGCTGATAAAAGAAACCTATACATGCACAGATGGTAATGAATGTCCTTAAACATGGTGAGTATTAATTGAAATATAACAAAATCAGCAAAACTGAACGAGTAAATGTGTGTGCGTGTGTGAAGTACCAGGCCAAACATGACATCACAAACCATGTGCATGAGAGGGGGAAAAAAACATGTGTGATTAATACCTAACAATGCTATCTGCCCATAGCAAGTTAGAAATAAAAGTGTAAACTAGTGTAAAAGTGGTATACATAATCAGCATTAGGAAACAATTACAGGTGAATTTTGGCAATATAAAAAAAAATGCGAACACTACTCCAATTGTAAAATTAATATTAGTGTAACTCCATGAAATACGCAAGAAAACATATCCGATCCCTGATTAAGCTAGTGGCCAACTTGCTTAACCATAGATCGAAATACACACCTCAGACATTTTGCTATCCCATGCAAAATAGCGCAATGACTGAAGTATCCCACATAAACCATGACAGAAGTACTAGCAATCAAACTTACACACAAAAAAAACAAAACAAAAAAAAAGTATGTATTAATGTGAATGCATGTCATTGAGAAACATACAAAAAAAAAAAATAACTGTTTAAAACTATACGTCAAACCTATGTTGTACATCTTATGTATTTTGCAAAAGCAAACGAGAGCCAAAAGGGAAAAAAAATATTTTTTTGTAACTATGACATGACGACTCGAGCTATGTAATATGCCTAAAGGAAATGTATGCCAGGATAAACTAATCTAAGCTTACTAAATATTTTGCCAATGTTCACAATCCAAGAAAATATTTATGTGAAAGATAAAATAATCTATTCTTTTTTTTAACTTATGATTACGCCAAGTGTATGTAAATTTCTAATCAAGTGCCCACATCTAACTGAGAAAAAAAAATGTTATGCTCACATCCTCTATAATTATTTTAAATTGCCACGAATATGCAAATCCAACATATTTCACATTACTCTTAATCAGTGCAAAAAAAAAAAAAAAATATAATAAAGTCATAAAACATAAAACTTTCTGCATAGAAAAAAAAATATATATATTAACTCTAAAAAGAAATTTCAAAAGTGTGTCTCAGGTCTAATAGTGTTCAAGGTAATCAAAAGCAAGTCATTTACAATCTAAGATAAATATATCTATAGACTTTTTTTTATCACTATTTTTAAGAAAGGCTGAATGACAACATCTTAACTAACAATAAAAAAACATTTAATAATCCCCAGAGAACTACTCATAAAAGACACTATACTGAATAAGTTGCAATATGACACAACATATTATTTAAATCATACTGTTAGCATACGAGCCAGCGTATTTATGTCCAACAAGTGATAAAACAACAGAGAAGCAACTTCAAGGCCTGGAGATAAAATAAAAGGAATATATTATCTATGAAGTGTGTCAATGCAAGATACTCAGGAAGTTTCTAATATGAATCAAATGCTTGTTAAACTTAAATAATTAAAAAAAAAATTAAAATTAAAATGAAAATGCAACTTAAAAAAATTTGCTACCTTTTTTTTATATATACCCTTAGAAATCCATCTCAATTATTCATAAATTTTACATTACACTTCAACTGCCAATCTGTAAGTAACAGCTTATATTTTTAAAAGAAGATGAAATATTACCTAACATATTAAATATTCATAACAGAGATAAATACAAATACATCTCTTTTCAATCAAAATAGAAATTAAATTAAAAATAAACACACCTTTCGTTAAAAATATGTCATTCATAACTATAATTAAAAGCAACAAAATGTGCAACAGATAAATTAGATAAATTTTAAAAGGCTATTGTTTGTCCAACAGCGAAAAGGAATGCAAGACTAGTATCTTTCAAGATAAATATTAAACCCAGAAAATCCTTGTCATGCATGAAAATAAAGTATATATAAACATCCATAAAATAACTGAACTGAAATAGCACTTACCTTTTAAACATTAACTTGCAAAGAGCAGCTTAGAATTGTAGCTGCAAGTTTAACGGTTTAAAATACTATATATATGTATATATATATATTTTAACACCAAGTATGAATATAGAAACATTTACCATAGCATGAAAAGAGATAAAAACTGAAATATAACATGTAAATCACTGTATTAATTAAGTATTAAAAAAAAAACAGGTAATTTACTGTATTAATAAAAATTAAGATTTAAACGAAAAAGATTTTTTTGTTCGTGCATCTGAACTGAATTATGCAATGTGACATTGTAGTTTTTAAAGTGAATTGTCTCTTCCTTAAAAAAGGAAACATACTTATGCACTTTGTATTGCACATTTTGTATTATTTCATCACATGTCACCGATGATCATTCAGTGCAAATTTAAGTAGTGGCAGCAGGGAAGCCTTTTTTGTAAACCCTATATGTATCACCATGTAGTAAATTTCACAGGCTACTAAAAAAAAGAAGCGTGATGAATTCGGACATAGCCAGGTGCATTTTTTTTGTAAGAATCACTAGGGCTAACCTTTTTAGCAAATTTCACAAACACACAAAAAAAAAAATGAATTGTGATGAATCTGGACATTATTAGGTACCTTTTTTTTGTCGAGTACACTGGTGCTGAACTATTACTTTTTTTTGTGTTGACACATTTTTTTTTTAAAGAAAACGCAGGTCGCATGTAAAAACTCGAATCACCAATAAAGCACATCTAGAAGACTCCAGGAGAGATTGAGCACAAAATTGGCGTTGATGATAATACCAGGTGAGATGATAGGTAACAAACGTCTTTATTCCAACGTCATTAGTGTAGTATCAGGATTGTGCATAGAGTTAGTCCAGTTTTCAATTAAAATGCAAACAAAATTTTTGAAGACATGTAGCAGCGGTGCTCCGGCACATACATCATCCGGATCATCCATCATGTACTGGTGTTTACAGAAATATCAGGAATGGGCAGAGAAGTTGAAGAATAAAATTGTCCTTTTAAGCTGCAGGAGTACTACGTCGAAGGTGTGGCATAAAAACATTAAAAAAAGGGGGGTGGGGGGGGGATTTCTCTCTCTTAAATAAATAAGCATTTTTTTTTTTTTTTGGAGAAAATCCGGCCTATAAGCCAAGTACATGTGAAGAGGATTCAGTGGGGTTCGTTTACTTAAATGCAAAAACTCCAACCACATTACAGGAACTATGAAAATTTATTTAACATTTTTAAATTTAAAGTTACAAAAGAGATCATACTCATAATTAATTAAGAGTGAGAGAGAGAGTCCATATTTACAAGGTACGCCTGGGTGTGACCCACAGACCATGAAAGTCTTACATCCTTTTTGGTCGAGATAAAAAAGTTGAGTGCCCATGATTTCATAAGAATCATATAACACAAGTCACTATACATCGCCAAATTCAAACATTGGCACCCTGAACGAACTGTGGACAAAGGTTTTATTCGTGAGCCAAATGATTATCCCAAAAAATCCAGCAACCCCGATGAGAACCATGAAACGCGTGATGGAAAATGGTTGCCAGTGCACAAATCCTGGGAATCATTATCTAACCGAAATGATTACGTTAAAAAATGCCCGCAACATACAATCGCGAAATGCCAAGAAAGGCATCTGGTAAACCAACTGACAAATAGATTTAACATCCATGAAACATGATTTTAAAAACCGCATCTCATTTCGATGTGAGAGACGGCAGAAACATCTGGGAGGTGTTTATATTACAGACTGGCATTCGCTTAAACAAGTGTTACTTAAAATTACATACTGTAGACAGATGGCAAGGAAATATACAGAGAATTGCATAAAATACATTCCTTTCACATTCGTTGTTAAAATATTTTCAAAGGTTCCATATTAGCAGTGATAAGGAAGCTTTTCACTGCGGTGGGCAAAATCCGATCTAATTGAATGAAGAGATATTGTTACTAGCGGCCGTGCCTTATAATTTTTATTTATTTCATTGCACTGGGAGCGGTAACGGACAGATAAGGGAAAAAGAGAAAAAAAAGAAATGAATCTTTGAGCGGCCTGAAATAAAGATGTTTTTAGAAAGAAGAAAGAAAACACATTAATAAAAATCTGGATGGTTTTGAGAAATGAATTTAATCACATATTTCAGTATAGGAAAGAGGGGGGGGGGGAGGATAATATGATCTAAAAGTAAGAAAGTTATGTTTTAAATTAATTTTGAATAAAAATGATAGCTATGGGACAGAAACGCTGTCACATGGACTATAATTGATGTTAGATTTCTGTGCCCTAACCTGTGGTGCCATAGGCAATTTTTGTTGTTGCAGCTTTGTGCTACGTTTGCGTAGCTTTCGAATGCTAACTAAACTTCGTATAGGCTATTTACTTTTCGCACTTAACATATTTCTCAGTTAAGTTTGAACATACATCTGTCATTTCTGAATATAATTTCACATCCATTTTGCATCGTTCTGCTAACCAATAATATATTTGTTTCGATTTCAGGTACTACAGTAGACTCCCTCCAGTCCGCGACCCTAAAATCCGCGTATTTTTTCAGATGTAAACAATGAAATTTACAGTTAAGGTGCAAGCACATAATTCAAGATGGCGCCGAAATCAGCGACTACCGCCATGTTTTTTTTACTCAATTTTTTGTTAATTATTCTCTTTTGGCTATTACAGCTGATTTATTACTAAATAAATTTATATTACTTTTGATTTTTATATAAATTAGCATATCTATATCAAAAATTCCAGGGCTCGAAATGGAAAAATCTAAGAAACTGAACGCTATTTAAAAATTATTGTTGCCGATTTTTTTTTAAAGTATAGACAAATTTCTTTCTAAACATACAAAGCAATATAAAAACAAACATTCAAGACTCTAAATAACAATGAAAACAGTAACAGAGAGCGAATAAGCTATATTAAACAGTAACAATGTTTTAATAAAAGTATGAAACGGAACGATATTTACCATAATTTTCCGAATCAGAACTTTATTTATCATAATTTCAAGAACCTGAATATCGCTCCGATTTGTTCCAGTACATTTCGAGCCTTGAAAAATTACCCTTTATTGTATTTTCTGTAGAATATTAGCAAGTGTAAACTGTAGTGGAATTGTTTACTTTTCTTCCGTTCGTTTCCTCGTGTTTCAATATTTATTATTTTTTCAATATTACGTACGCATTTTAATATGTAATTCTGATTAATACGACTAATTGCAAGCTTTTTTATGAAGAAAAATATGAATTTACTTCCGAAAAAAATCTAATGGCCCTGTTTTGTAAATACAGTAAAGCGCTTATCTGTGCGTATAGGCGACTGAGAAAAATCTTGAGAAAGAGGAAATGCGCGAAGCAACGGAACAGGCAAATAAGTTTTAGTTTCGTTTTGAGATCACAGCGTGAAAGAGGTATCTACGTCAGTTTTCATCAATGTTGAATTCAGACACTTTTTTCCGGGAGGGATTTCTGTGGCTCCGGTGAGGGGGGGGGGGGGAATTGCACTTTTTGACCATTGAAAACACAATCTCAAATATTCCGAGGGGGAGCATCTCATTGCTCCGGGGAGGAATGTCCCCCCCCCCCCCAAGCCACCTCCTGAATTCAACACTGGTTTTAATTTAATGATTTTTATTTATTTATTTTTAATTTTACATACGTATTTTAATATGTAATTCTGATTAATATGACTGAACTCAAGTTTTTTCATAAAGAAAATATGCATTTATTTCCGAAATAAATAAAGATGGCGCTAATATCATCGGCGATCGCGATCGTTTTCCAAAATTTTTTTTAATTAATCAAGCTTTTTTCGTTTATTAAATCTGGATAAACATGGCATAAAATTTCGTTATTTTAAAATTCTGGTGTAAATTATTTGCTTATCCAAAATAAAAATACAGTGCAACAGTAGCTTTTGCATAATAACTGTAACTGTTGAAATCCTCTTGTTTTAGTTTCGGTTTTGAATCTATTGTTTCTTGCGAAATTCTACCAATATGGATTATCCAGATTTTCCTGATGAAAAATTCAGTAAAAGAAAACATGTCACTTTGACTATAATGCACAAAGTTGAAATTATTAAAAAACTGAATTCTGGTTCTTCTGTTCGTTTTTTGGCTAAATCTTATGGAATAATCCCTAGAACAGTATATGACATTAAGAAACAAAAAGAAAAAAATTTTGAATTTTTATATGAATAGTGACAGCAATGCTGGTATTGCAGAAAGAAAAACAATGCATGCAGCCAGATCTGGTGATCTAGACAAGGTGCTTTATGAATGGTTCAAACAACGTAGAAGTGAAGGTGTTCCTATAACAGGGCCTCTTCTCTGTGAAAAAGCCAAAGACCTTCATAAAAAGTTGAATATGGAAGTTCCATATACTTTTTCTTCAGGGTGGTTTACTCGTTTTAAACAGAGGCATGGAATAAAATATCTAAAGACATGTGGAGAAAAATTATCTGGAGATTCATTATCTGCAGAAGAATTTATTGATGATTTTACCTATCTTTTCAAAGAAGAACAATTGAGTCCAGAGCAGATCTACAACATGGACGAAACGGGACTTTTTTGGCGCAGCTTACCACGAAAAACTTTAGCAACTGCTGATGAGAAGAATCCATCAAGCATTAAAGAAGATAAGCAACGAATCACCGTTCTTGTTTGCAGCAACGCTGCTGGTACACACAAGTGTCAGTTATTGGTAGTGGGGAAAAGTGCAAAACCTCGTGCATTAAAAAATACCAAACTTCCCGTTATATATAAAGCTAACAAGAAAGCTTGGGTTACTAAAGATATAATAAATGAATGGTTTGAGAACAATTTTGTTCCTGAAGCACTTGAACATAGTAAGAAATTAGGATTGAACAAAGATAATAAAATTCTGTTATTATTCGATCACTGCTCAGCGCATCCTGTTTCATTAAGCAAAGAAAATGTAACAGCACAGTTTCTTCTGCCAAACACAACTTCTCTCATTCAGCCGATGGATCAAGGGATCATACGTGCAATGAAGTGCAATTATAAAAAAAAAGGTTCTGCAAAAGTTGCTAAGTTTAGATCCATCAGCTGATATGCTTGAAAGATTTAAAAAAGTTTTCACTCTAAAATAATGTCTTTTTCTCTTGGCAGATGCTTGGAATGCTATGTCGCAAGACACCTTGATACATGCATGGCATAATTTATGGCCACCATTGTTGTTCATAGAATCCGAGAGTGATGATTTAACATTTGATGGGTTTCATCCCAGTGCTGCCCAAGCTAAAACTAATGATTTACTGGTTTTTGCAAAGCAGTCTTTGAGTAACGTCATTGATAATTTAGATGACAGTGAAGTTCTAGACTGGATTTCTTGTGATGATAACATCCCAAGAGTAGAAACAAAATCTGACCAAGAAATAATTTCCAGTGCCCTGCATATTGATGCAGATTCTTCATCAGAAACTGAATCTGATGAAGAACTTGAAAAAATTAATCTTGAAGAAGATCTAGCCATAGGAGAAAAATATTTGAGCTTCCTGAAGCAGCAGAGCTTTATATCTGAGCAATAGATAATGAATAATCAGCAGCTTCACGATGCAATAACAAAAGAACGAAACAAAAAATTAAAGCAAACAACCATTTTATCCATGTTTCAAAAATATAAAATAAAAAAATAAGTAGAGTTTGTAAAAAAAAAAAAATAAGAAAAATTTATTTTTCCTCATTATTATGTATATTTAGTATTGTATGTTTGTATTTAGTGTTATTTTATGTATATTTATATATTATTTTATATTTATATTATATTGTTTATTTATATGTGCATTTAGTATTGTATCTTAATTATTATTTACATGACTTAATTTTTAATATTTTTCTAAATTTTTTATTTTGCATAATTATTTTATTTAATAATTACTTACTTTTAAACTAATAAATTATTTTAATATTTTACTTAATTATTTTAATGTTTCACTTTATTGTAACCATTCATTATAACTTCCATTGCTCAACTACCAATCAAATTAATGTTCAAAAATGTAAACAAATAAATGACCAGAAATCCGCAAAATTCTAAAATCCGCACAACCTCTGGTCCCATGCTGTGCGGATTTGAGGGAGTCTACTGTAGTAATACATCTTTAAGTGTTATTTCATGAACTTTGTTGTCTGATGTTTGCATATTTATATTTACATCATCTGACCCGTAACCAATAAGTTTTTTTGCATTTGGGATGGTTACATTTGTTTTTTCGCGTGATTTTATTTCTGTAAACATTGATTCTGAACGTACAATATGGTTTGAGCTGCCACTGTCTATGATAAATGTTTTGTTTTCTGTTCCTTGAGTTATAAAGACATAATTTTTATTTTCACTCGCCCTGCATGTATTGTTTTTGTTATGACTGTACCTATGATTCGATTCCGGTGTTTGTTCACTTCTAAAATTGCTTTCACAATTTTGAAAAACTAGCGATGTAGAGTAATGTTTTTTGTTTGGTCTAATATGTTGATTTTGTGGTATGTTTCGTGTTTTGGCTTTGTTATGCCAACATTCCTGTGTATTATGATTTCTCATCTGACAATTGGAGCAATATCTGTTATTTGTTTGTTATTGTATCTTTTCTGGGCTTTGAATGCTCTGGCAGTGTTTTCTGGTCTCTCTTCATTATCATATCTTTGGTTATATTCGTCAATAAGTTTTGTTAATAAATGACAGAGTAAGCTCATTTTCTTCTCTCGATTCGAGAGCAGTAATAAGGGTATCATAAAACTGCGGTAGGAAGCAGACTTCGAGTCGATTACGGAGGACTGTAATTGATTACGATTGCGATTATTTTCATTTTCTAAAAACAGATTACGATTATGTCTCCATTTATGAAAGTTGGATTACGATTACATATTTGATTATCTATTTTTTAAATGCTAGATTACGATTAATATATTTTTGTTGGATTATGATTACCGAACTAGACGATTACGATTAAAGTTTGATTACGTTGATTTCAAAATCTACATGTCACAAACTAAAGTCATGCACCGTGTCGTGTAACCTGATTTTACCCAAACCACACCCGACACTAAGTTTGGGTTGTGTTGAAGCTAATCTCCCACTGCGGTTTGGGATGAGTTGACTTTTTTTGGCTGTAGATCAGGTTATCTTTAAATGTTTCTGATTCGTGTCGGTTTCAGGTTGTGTTACGGCATTTGCGAGTCGGGTTCAGATTTACCCAGTTTTTCAAAAAATAAAAAAGTTCCTAAATATTTTGTCCTGTGAAAAAATTGCGTACTTGAATATTAATGCGTATTATATAGTATATACATGTGTTTTGAGTGTGTTTCTTTTTTTATAAAAAAGATAAACAGTTACATGCAAACGAAACGCTTGCAAATGAACGGACTTGCAATAGGATGACGACATAATTGCAATGGGTCTGCAAATACTCATGCATTTGTAACGCTTGCAAGAAGTTACTCCTGTCTGCAAAATTGCTAAAAAGAGCATCGATTACAAACGATTTCGATGAATGATAAGCCAATAGCAAACAAGAAAGCTTATATCAAATACTAAAGGCATTTAAATCACAGCCAACGTGTTTTTTATTTATTTACAATCTTGCTTCGCTCAGCGGCTCAGCAATTTGATATTTTTACGTTTGCTTAGTTATTCCTTTAGACACAACTTCATACATTTTTTTTTTTTTAATATGATGCTAGTACGCGCATTTATTAAACGATTGATGCAACTTAGTATTTTTTTTTTGTGTGTAAAATTCATTTTCCTTCTGATTCTCATTTAGCTGCTTACGTACACTTACATTGTTTTTTGTGTCTAGAAAAGTTTTGTTCTAATATAAATTTTATGTAAAATAAATAAATATATTTATTTCAGTTAATCATTATGGCTTATAAAGCTTCCATTTTTTAAATTATGGTGTTGATAATAAAAATATTAGAAAATACTTAACTAATTTAATTATATGTACAGAATAAAATTTTTCTTACTATTCTAAATGAATATATTTTTTAGGTGTGTGTGTGGGGGGGGGGGGAGAACTGTTCAATAAACCACAATAGTTAAAACATAGTCATTCAACTAATATCCTGTCGCGACAGAATGTTGTTTCGTTGTTTCTTTCAGTCAATAGTAAAAATATTGCTAACAAAAATAATTTCTTTAAAAAAGAAATTTTAATTATTTACATTATTTTAAATTTGTGATCGCATATGCAGATTTTGAATATTTTTAATAATTAAATACAATAAAAAATCTACATTTTAATTTCACAGAAAAAAAATACAGATATGATTTATTTACATATGAATTAAAAATAGGAAGCTGAATTTTATTAGCCATCAGTCAATTTTGTTCATATTGCTGTAGAAGGAATGCTTTCAGGACAGATGATGGGGGGAGGGGGGGGGGATCCTGATCAAGCATAAACAAATTTGTGTTATTTTACAGTATTATATACCTACACATAAAATGAATGAAACTTGGTAATGGATATAAAAATAAACTAAATGTATGCTAAACTGAGGACTGTTAAGTTAATCAATGAATTGAAACAACTTATAAAATAAATAGTGCATTTTTTTTTTTAGATGAATTTATTAATTGAAAGCTGTATTTCAGTTACTATGTTTAAAGTGCATATGCAGAAGGAGAAAAATAGCAACATTTAAATGAATTTGCCATGCTTTATACTACATTTACATAAAATTTACTGTGATTTAAAAAATATTTATTAGATTAAAAATTACTGGGTAATTTTTAATAAAATAATTGATTTAGATATTGTGTTGTTGAGGAAAATGTGCCAATGAAGTAATTTTTTTTTCCTAAAACATATTTAGCTTTGCAGCAACAATGAGAGATGGATATGTTGGGGAGGGGGGGGGGGGCTGGATAGCTTTTCTCAGAGCATCTAAAAAGCTGATAAGATATATAAAAACTAATTCTATTGAGAGGAACTGGCTTTAAAAACTAACGTAAAGAAAAGCATAAGCAGAAAAAAAATTAGCATACAGCTATTTCGTCTTCTTAACAGCAAAGTATATGTAATGTTACTACTGCTGTTTCTCACTCTTTTATTTTGCCTGAGAATTGAAGATTGGTCTTCTTTAATGAAACAGCTGGATGCTAAATTTATTTGGGCTGCATGTGCTTTTTATTATGTTGGTTTGCACAAGTCATGTATTTAATAAAATATACTTTATAAACATATAAAGCAATGAAATTCTTCTTTTATGAGTAATAACAGGAGCACAGACAGGATCTTTACCCAAGTGCCATTTTGATTTGAAACATTAATACTTATAAAATGATAAAATTTGTTCTTTTACATATTCATAATATAATTCATTGTAAATACATTTCATGTAAAAAGTGATAATGAAAAGCACAAGCAGCCAAAATTAATTTAGCATTTAAATATTTCAATGCTTTATTAAAGGAGTCTCTTTTTTAATCTTCAGAGTAAAATAAAGCAGAATTAGAAGCAGCATTAACAATAACATAATACTTTGCAACTGTTTTTCTCACTTTTTAGCTCACAGGCTATCAAAGCCTGAGAGCTTATATGCTTGCCGTTTCTGTATGTATGTACGTATGTATGTATGTACGTAACACGACAACTCTTGATAGAAATATCCAATTTGCTTTAAAAAAAATTTCTAGGTTCATTCTGATAAGGCGCTTCCCTGATTAGTTTTGAAGGTTCATTGTTTAAGGATAAAGGGAGAAAAGGAGGGCTAGTTCCCCCCCTTAATTTAGATAAATGGGTTTTTCATGTAGAATTGTTCGATTTGCTCCAAATTTGATATACTGGTTTATTATGTTAAGGAGCTTCCCTGATTAGATTTAGAGGATCATTAGTTAAGTATAAAGGGAGGAAAGGGCAGCTATACTCTACTATCTATATAGAGTTATTCAATTTGCTCCAAATTTGGTATACCGGTTTATTATGTTAAGGAGCTGCCTTGGTTAGATTTGGAGGTTTATTGGTTAAGTATAAAAGAGGGACGGGAGATAGTCCCCCCCTTAATCTAGATAAATGGTTTTTTTATACAGAATTATTCGATTTGCTTCAAATTTGATATACTAGTTTATTCCAATATGGTGCTTCCTTCATTTGATTTGGAGGTTAATTGGTTAAGTATGAAAGGGGGAAAAGTCCCCTCCCCTTAATTTAGATAAATCGGCTTTCATGCAAAATTGTCCAGTTTACTTTTTTTTTCTAGGTTCATTCTGATAAGGAGCTTTTCTGATTAGATTTGAAGATTCATTGGTTCAGCATGAAGGGAGAAATGGGCAAGCTAATACCCCCTTAATTTAGCTAAATGGTTTTTTCATGCAGAGTTGTCAGATTTGCTTCAAATTTGGTATACCAGTTTATTATGTTAAAAAGATTCCCTGATTAGATTTGGAGGTTCGTTGGTTAAGTATAAAGAGGGAAACGGGGGCTAATACCCCTTCATTTATTTTTTGAGGGGCATTATTCTTTGAAATAAGAGTATAATATACAATTAGTATGAATAGCCTGTGAGCTCAATGCCATCAGTTTAACTGGGAACTTTTCTTTTTATTCATTTATTTTGCATGGAAGAAAAGACTTCTATCATGAAGCATTGAAGTAGTCGTATGTTAATTTTCTTATCTATCAATGCTTTTCTTTTCAAAAAAATCTATTTCCACATGACTCAACCATAAACATTTATTTGTTACAACAATGTAAAGTAACAATTGCAGTAATATAAATAAAGATGCAAAATTAAGAAGAAAGTGACAGCTTTATCACAATTGCCAGCTCATTGCCCAAACTTGGTGAGAGCTCCTTTTTCATCCTCCTGAGTATTTTTGACTTGAATATTTATCAAATACTAAAGGGTAGAAAACAAAATAACATGTTTATTTGACAAACATATTTAAAAGTACAAAATAACTTTTTTGTGAACAATCCAATCCAGAGATTAAAAGAAAACTGCCAGAGCATGAAGATCTGAAAATAAAAATCATAAAAATCTTAAACTTGCATTATAAATTAAATTATATTATGAACGTGATAAAAATTCCAATTTACTTGAAATATTCTTTGTAGCACCTCAAGCTCTTTATTTTGACCTCCAGATTTTTGATAAAAAGTTGTTTTCTACTTTTAAGTACAATAAGTGCTTTTTTCCTTACTTTTTAGTCTAATATTTCTTTCAAGTAATTTGATTTCCGAAGACAGTTTAACCACTTTCATTTTCTTTTAAACTTATATAATAAGATATGAAAGTGTTTGTTTAAAAGACTATTTTCTGGATTTTATTATTGAGTTTCATATAAAAACATAATGTATTCTTACTTCTTTGTTTATCCTTTCATTATTGCAAATGATTTAATCCTTCCAGGCATACTGAAACTTAATTTGAATAGACTGTTTATGAAACTAAATTTCTTTATAAGGGAAAATAAATTTAAATAACATTAGTATCTTACTTATAAATGCTCGAAAAAAAGAGAATAGCAAAGGAAATTCTTTCTGCTATTCATTAATTATGTAAATAGAAGCATAAAATTATAGTAATAAAAAAAATAAGAAAATTTAAAAATATCTGTGCTATAAGATGATATTGCAAGAATAGCAGCATTATTATTGTGTAAACATATTTATTAAAAAAGAATGCTTGAACTGTGGGATTAACAACAACAATAATTTAAATGGAGATGATACCTTCACTATAAATTCTATTACTTTGATACTTTGAAGAACACCCTCAAATTTATTATTTTTTGTATCAGAATTTATTTTTGAAAAGTATATATTTTAATTGCATTCAATTTATGTTAAAATAATGAAAGACTGAATAAATACAACTGTACTTTAAATATATGTGTATACATAACTAGGCAATATGTATTTATATCAGACATAATTAAAAATAGAAGCAAAAAATTACTGAAAACACCTTACTTCAAAGAAAAAAAAAAGTAGTAAAAATTGAAGTATTTACTTGCTTTAATAAAAAATCAAAGTCTCTAGACTTAAACGCAAAGAAAATCTTTAAGGTTTTAACATAGGAAGACTAGCTTTATACACAAAATTTGTTATTTAGTGATACAGCAAAAAAAGATAAAATTTGAAAAATAGTTTCTTGTAATATTCACACCATGTACTTTATATATTAAACAACAAAAATATTAAACACGCATGAATTACTTCCTTTTAATTTAGGTGCTGCAAATAACTAATTTTAGAATTCCTAATGCAATTCTAATGTGTAACACTTTTCAGATAAAGATATAAAATAAAAATAAACTAAAAAAAAATTACTAATTTTTAACATAGTTTTTCAAAAAATGTGCACATAAAATAACTTTCCAAATCCCAAATGAACTTAATTATCAAAATATTAACTCAATGTAAGCATGTTCATTGGCAACACAAACTAAAACTAGGGCCGCAGCAAGTGTGGTGTAGACGACATCTAGGTTTACAGCAACAGCAAGCTCAATGTATATTATTGGTTGTGAAGATCATAGTATCTGAAGATCTAGCAAGTTACACTCGAAGACAGAAAATCGAAATAAACTCCTGCCTGCAAGTGTAGCCAGCTGTCATAAAAATTCAACACTATATCTTTCTTCCATCCTTCATAACTCAGTCCTTTGAGTTCCAGAAGTTGACTCCTATCTTCAGCGATAACAGCAGTATATTTTAAATTAATATTTTGATATTAAGTTCATTTGGGATTAGAAAAGTTATATTAATTGTACATTTATAGATAACAACCATATTAAAATGTTTTTTGTTTTTCAGTAAATAATTTTATTTTATACCACTATCTCAAGAGTTTCATATATTAAAAACTCATTCGGTATTCCAAAGCTAATAAGAGTTATCAATAACAACTAATTTAAAATGAAATGATTAAAATGAGTATAATATAATATTTTCATTGATTAAAAAAAGTTATGAATAACATTATGAATGTATTTAATTTTGCTGTTAAAATAAATAAATAATCTTTTAGTTTCATATACACATACAGCGAGAGCTCCCAGAAAGACATCTTCATTCAATGCTACTGATTTAAATCTGAGATACACATTGAAGTAACTTTTAATTCAATTTGAGTAAGCTGTTTATTCAAAACAATTTATGATATTTCAGAAAAGATTTATTACAAGTGATGATAGATTTTACTTTGCCGATTGCAGCATTTTCAAATGTGCAAAATAAACAAAGATAATAGGATTTTATATTATACTATATTTAATAGATTTTATTCAGAATGCACACATAAAATTACTTCCTTTATATGAAAACTTAAATTATTATAGTAATTTCAAAATAATAATAATAAAATACTTGTACTAGAATACAATATATTGCTGAAACAATAACATATTATATAAATATATCCTACATTTCAAAAGGTAATATTTTTTATTATGCCAGAAGTGGCTAATAATAATGAAGGTGATAGCTTAGCTAGAGATTTCATTACATATAAAAAAAACCCCTAAATTTACGAAACTGTTTTTATTCAAAGCTCAAAAAGAAAAATTTGAAATAGTATATTGATCCAAATACATAAATGAAAACAATAACATAGCGAGCTTCATTTTCAAATATTCAGTAAATTAGAAATAGAAATCAAATGTAACAATGCAGCTAAAATATATATATAGATCAAATTTCACATTTGTGTCGAATT
This sequence comes from Maratus speciosus, assembly GCA_963932465.1. NCBI lineage: Eukaryota > Metazoa > Arthropoda > Arachnida > Araneae > Salticidae > Maratus > Maratus speciosus. The sequence continues at coordinate 164,400,334 of OZ010787.1, read as the reverse complement.
TTATAAAAGAAAATAATTTTTAACTTACTTGCATATCAACTGAGAGGGCATTCGGTGCCGTCTATAAATGAGGTGTTAATTAGTCAATATGAAGCTGGGTAGCTTTTCTTAATAGTCTGTATTTTTTCACAAATTGTAATACTCTTTCATCAAATAAATTTGACTTGTCTTTGGGAGTTCTTGTTATCAGTTGAAGATTTTCCGACGTCGTTTCTCTTACAAATAATAATACATCCGCCGTCTTTTCACCAACTTACCGTTGCAATTGTGTTTTGCGGAAGGTCTGAAGCTTCTGCAAATTTTGCCAGAGTTACCAGATCATTTGCAGACGATGCGTTACGTTTGCATGCATTTTTCGGTTGCAGGCAGCTTTGCAACTGGAAGTGTTTCGTTTGCATGTAACTGAAAATTGATATTAGAGATATAATTAAGATAATATTCTATAAATGCATTAAAATAAGGCTAATTTCCCTAAATTTCGGGTTCAGCTTGAAGTATGTCCTGTTAGAGTCGAGTTTCGGAGTGACTAAATTTTAGAGTTTGGATTAGGTATAACCCGTAAATTAGGTAAAAAAATTATTGCATGATAAATAATAATAAAGTTGTAAAAAATTTTACTTATTTTGTAATATACTGTTAAACACGGTAAAACGGAATTGCAAGGTACTTTGGATTTTTTCGTTTTAGACAACTTTTTGTCTTGGTATGTATGCTGCCTATTATAATTGTATTTTCAGGTTTATCAATAAAATTTACCATTTCAGTTTCTAGAGAGGATTCCGCTATAGAAAAGTTTTATTTTTACAGTTTTCACTCTATTTGAATATTTAGGTGCAAATAAAATTATCCCTATTTGAAAGTTGTTCGATAAAATACTGTTAATTGCACTGTAAAAAAAAACGGAAATGTAACTGGCAATCTAGACACCAGTACTATTTCCGTTCTTTTACGGGAATTTTTACCCATAAATTACATAACATTTTCCGTTTTTCTGATTAAAAACGGAATTTTTTCTGTAATTTATGGGTAAAAATTCTCGTAAAAAACGGAAATAGTACTGGCGTCTAGATTGCCAGTAGTATTCCCGTTTTTTAGTCCGTTTTTTTTTTTACAGTGTGCTAATTACAAAATACCTTTAACAGTCATGATTTTGATTTTATAATTAATTAGATGTGTATTTTAATTAATTATTTAAGTTTTTTTATAGTAAAACCTGTGAAAAAGAAGATTGAGTATAACGGAACAGTAAACGGAAAATTTACTAGCCCCAGATAATTAAATATATGTATATATATAGTAAAAACTATCTAAACAAAATCTGATTTGTAACGGAAATTTTTCGAGATCGCGATAAATAGAATACAATAAAATTGTAATTGACAATGTACCTGTTAAGACGGAAACCAGAGTATAATTGAAAATTTCTCTGGTACTTAGCTGTTTGGAATCAACACATTTGGCTATATTAATTTTTCATTATCCAAATAGGTGATCAAAATATATTTAGACAATATTATAAAAAACATATTACATTTTAAAATACAGTAAAAGCAGCTATTATGGAATCGCAAGGGACAGGGTTCCTTCCTGTTTCAATGTACATTCTCCGACCTGAATATTTTGGAACTGATTTCATTATTACAAAGCCTTTTTGAAATAAAGAGCATGAATAAGAATGTTTGACTCATAGAATATTGAAATGTAGTATGCGAAATTCTGATTTGAGATTCGCGGACACTGACGTACACAAGGGAAGGAGGCACCACGCTAAATCTTGGAAAAAGAAGCGCCTGTGTTTCTCACAATCCTCTTTTAAAATACTAAGTATAAACATGAAATGAGTTAAACTAAGATTATTTTCCTCAAAATTCCCACTGCAAGACATTTAGGCATACAAAGGAAAACAAAATTTGAAAATGAAGAAATATTAAATATTTAAAAAAAAAAGCTTCTACCAAAATTTAAGAAATAGGAGAATTGGAACAATTCATTCCTTTTTCTTTCGTCTGGGTGGCTCTGTCCCCCTGAATCCCACGTTTAAAATAAAATCGAAACACATGAACGTCAAAAGGCAAAAAAAATAAAATAAAATATAAAACTGTCTTCTGGTAAGAGAGTATTTAGTGGGGGGAGGGGGAGGGGACAGAGCAAACCCTCTTGGCAAAAAAACTTAGTTTTCCTTTGTTTTAATATTTATTCATAAGTCATTTGTTTTGTTTTATTATTATTATTATTATTAATCAGAGATAAAGGGAATTTAGTTACATTTCAAAATTCAGGGAGGAGTAATCGAACTGTGTTGCTTCCCTTGCCGGCGCATATGCCAAGAGAATGTACCATTAACTAGATACCATTGTCCTCCACCCCTTAATGAAATCCGGCATACGCCCCTATATTTATTGACAAACCAGTCTTACTTTCTTTTTTCTTTTGATTCAGTTAAAATTAAACATATATAAACAAACTACCTTTTATTACTAGTGCTGTACTAAGAAAATTCATCTATATGTGTATCTTATCCAAATATGTTAAAATGCGAATTTTGGATAAACAGATAATTTCATACTTATAATTAAAAACACTGTACAGTTAATTTAATATAAAAAAAATACTCTTCATTATAATTTTAAAGGAAGATACAAGATATAAATATGCAATATTTCTAAACTAAATTTATACAATATATATTACAAAAAACATTACCTCATGTGGGTGTTGGATTTCGTTTTTATGGATACCCCCAACATCTGTCAAGCACACTTTACATTTACATTTGAAAACTTTCCCATCTTTTTAATTTAAATCTGATCCCTATTCAGTTAAATAGTCTTGAATTTTTTTCCTATTTCTCTCAGAAATTTCTAGAACACTGAAAACTATAAAGATAAACAACCACTAAGAAGTTAAAAATGCGAATGCGTTGTTAGATAAATTGTCATATATTATTTAAACATCCTTTTTTCCACCTCCATTTTCATTATTCTCAGATTCCCGCATTTGAAGGAGGATTATAGTGTATAGTCTTCAAGTGATATCCCACATCAGTAACCCATAAACCATGACCCCCTGAATGACCGCAAGCCGAGTTTAATTTCCCAATTCCCATATCTCGAGCCATATCTTTAACGAAGTCAAACCAAATAATGCTATTTCTCTGTTCAGTGTACGGTTACGGTATACATTCTGTTTCACTTTTAGTCCATTAAAAAGCTACTGTCCCTTCATGATCTCTGATCTTTCTCACTTTTACTTTAGGGCGATTTAGTGAGCTGCAAACATTACAATGTTTAGCTAACCAACCAAGATTTTATGGATCGGGCGAGAAGAAGGGAAAAAAACAGATGTAATCATAGAACGTAATCATATATTTGTGGGAGATTACGATTACAGAGCTTTTCGATACAGATTACATTACAATTATATCACATCGCGATTACGATTAGATTACGATTGTAATCAGAGTGAAATCTCTTGATTATGATTATATTCGGATTATTTCGAAACCAAAATTCATGATTACGATTACAGTGCGATTATACAGATTTTGTAATCGATTATAATCGACTACGATTACACGATTACGATTACTCGAAGTCTGGTAGGAAGCATACTAACAGCACAGAAATGTGGTTATCATTTATAACTTCTCCTATGGCCACTAATTTATCTACTATTTCCATTACTTTTGTAATATGATTAACAGCATTGTCACCTTCCACTAATTTAATGCCATAAAGCTTTCTTAAAAGATAGTTTGCTAGACAAATTATGTTGCTCATGGATTTCACGCAAAGCTTGCCAGGTTTGCCTGTAAATTTGTAACATGGGTAATCTGATTATCATCAATAGTTAGATTAATGAGTGCACAGGCTTTCTTATCACTTTTGGAACAAGTGTCCATAATTGTATTAGGCAGGTCTTCTGTAATTACATGAAATAAATCTTCTTTAGTTAAAAGCATTTCAGCCTTGAACTTCCATATCGAATAGTTCATAGCTGTGAGTTTTTCAATTGCTAAATTATCTTTAGAAGCCGCCATTTTTTTTACTTTTAATTACATGTTACCATAAGTAACTTTATTTATCAAATATCTGATATTTCAGATTTCAGTGGAGGCTATTTAATTTATTTTAAATCAGTGTCCATAATCTTGATAGGATTTCGAATCCCATTAAATAGGCGTGAGTAAGAAATGTAAATTGGGATTTACCCTTTTTCCAGACAATTATCCATTAATGATAAATCCACTTTTTACCTTTTATCCAAAATGTATTAGTCGACGATACTATTCACTTCTTCCTCTTATATTTGGAGATGTAATTATATTATCCAATGCATAACTTTTTATGCCTCCCTTATGTACAGAAATTCTAGATTATTTGTATAAAAATAAAGATGCAGTGACATTTAAATGTTGTTTAATTAACACTATTTAAATTGTAATAAGAGAGCTTTTTATATGCTCTTTCTCGATTAGCTACATTTTTCAGAATGAATAAAAATGTTTACGTTATAAGATACATAATAATAACAATAAAACAGTTCACTGTAGTTTATGAATCTTAATTTAGCCACTCAACAAGTCATTATCTTTGTCACAAGATTTTCAAGGTTAAATACATTATTATTTAAAGAGATTTATGGCTACATTGAAAAGTTATATTGTTTACGTAACTGAAGAAATTAGTTTAATTTTAGCACATTTATTCATCTTGATGATTTATGTTCATCATATATGAGAGTGGCTATATATGATACTCAGACTGTTAGGAATTGGTAAAATAATATTTTATTTATAAGCACAGCTTTTGGCAATGCCGCTGTGATGCTTTTTTATTTGTAAAATGCGGCTTATTGCTAGAGTTTTTCTTTTCCCTTTGGTTATATTTATTTTATCTCACGAGAAGAGATCAAAACTTTAGTAATTAAAAGTTGTCATCGGTTTTTTAATTGAGTTCAAAATGAAGTTCCTAGGAAATATGTTTATGTTTTTTGTGGTCTGTGACTATAAAAGTTTTTAAGAAGAATATTCGTCCATTTTGCTGAATTAGTATGGCAAATATTAAAGTAGCCCAGAGAGCATTTATATTAGAGTCATCTTTTGATGAAGCAGCGAGCGGTGATCCATCTTCCCGGTAAACTACAATTTTATTATGTGTATTTGTATATATTGTAAATTCAACATCTTTCAAATGTCCCATGTTTTATTTCAAAGTATGTAAAATAAATTTTGTGAACATCAATAGTAATAAAATGTTTCGAACCCATCACTGAAGTTTGGCGAGCATCCATACATCTGGCGCCCAAACAGGGACACGAGAAATAACGCTGTTGAATTATTTAATTGTTTTTACAGTCTATATTGTTTTCATTGAGTGCATTCTGTAATATGAATAAGTTAAAGAAAAGGCGCACACCGCTGCGTTCGTCATTTACCAGAACTTTAAATGCATTAAAAGAAGATATTAAAGGAGACCCGTTAGATAAGGGTACCATTTTAGATAATTTTACGAAACTAGAAAATGTGATTATAGAAATTAAAGCCATAGACAACGCCATAATCGAGGTCATGGTAGATGACGAGCATTGCGATGAAGATGCCATTAATGACGAAATGGTTGAAAATGAATGTTACTCGGATGAATTTATTACTATGAAGCGTAAAGTTAGTGAGGTATTGAGAATAACTAAACCTAATCAGGATGATAATGGAAGTAATAACGATTACGGTTATTCCAAATCGAAAACATATAAATTGCCTAAGCTTAATATTAAGCCGTTTGATTCGCAGTTAATAAATTATCTTTCGTTTTGGTCACAGTTTGAAAAAATTCATGAAAACATAGATTTGGATAATAGTGATAAGTTTCAGTATCTTATACAATTGGTAGAACCTGGAACTAGTGCTAGGCGTCTTTTAGAAAGTTATCCAATGACTTCTGTAAATTACCCGAAAGCTGTAGAGGCATTTCAAGAGCGTTTTGGGAATAAAGATTTATTGATAGAAGTATACGTCCGAGAATTTTTAAAACTAGTGGTCGCTAATGTACAGGTACATGGGAAAGATAAACTTCCATTATCGGATCTGTTCACAAAAGTTGAGGCATATTTACGATCTTTAGAATCCATGGGTTTAAGTTTAGAAAGCAATTCTGCATGGCTCTATCTGATGATAGAATCTAGCTTGTCAGAAGATGTGATAAGAGCATGGCAACGATATAGTATTTCGAACGGATCAAGCGTTGATAGTACTAGCAATTCATCATCAACAAAATCAAATATAGTAACCTTGATGGAATTTCTGAAGCAAGAAGTTGCAGGAGAAAAAAGATTAAAACTAGCCACATCGGGTTTTGTAGAGTTAGTCTCCAGGGACAAACCTAAGGAAAATTTCAGAAAAGGCGAACAAATTACCTACAGGAGCAGGGCTATTTAGTGCAAAGGAACGCCTTTGTTTATTTTGTGATAAATCACATGAAAGCAAGGATTGTGTTAGGGCTAGAACTCTTTCTTTTCAAGAATGGAAAACTAAAATTAGGGATAAAAATTGTTGTCTAAAGTGTCTTCGTTTTGGTCACCGCGCTAAAGTTTGCGAAGTTTTTATTCGTTGTCATGTATGTTCTAAATCCCATACCGAGTTATTATGCCCTGAAATTTCGATGTGTAAAGAATCAGAAAATATATCTAAAGCCACCGACGTAATCCAAAGCACCATAGCTAATAATAATAAGTGTTCGGGGGAAGTAGCTCTTATGACTTTGGAAATAGTTATTAAAGGTCGGATTACAAAGAAAGTAAGAGCACTATTAGATTGTGGGTCACAAAAGAGCTATATTTTAAAAAGTACAGCCAAAGAACTAGGTTTACTTCCCATTTCTTCTGAAGTTATTGTACACACCTTATTTGGTGGTACACAAACAGAAGCTAAATCTCACAATAAATTCCAAGTTGAGTTAAGTGCTCGCGGTAGACGGAACCAAACTGAAGAAGTTTTAGAATGTGTGGATCAAGATATAATTTGCAGTAATATCCCGCGCATACCAAAAGAGTCCGTACTTAAAGAGCTTAAAGAAAATAAGCTGTGGATCTCAGATATAGGAACGGGAAGCTCAAAAATTGAAATTTTGATAGGAAGTGATTACTATGGCCAACTTCTCACAGGTTGAGTGAAACAGCTAAAGAGCGGTCTTACAGCGATTCAAACGAAGCTTGGATGGACATTTTGTGGTCATTTAGGAAGTGCATCACAGTCTTGTTTAAATTATGGAAACATGCTGATTACGAACCTAGCGTTAAAAGAGATGAAGATTCCAGATTTATGGAAATTAGAAACAATCGGCATAACAGATCCCAGTCATACTTTGTCTAAAGCTGAAGAAGAAGAATTAGCGCATGATAATTTTATAAAAGAAGTTGATAGAAATACAGAAGGTCGCTATATTGTGAGTCTTCCTTGGATAAATGGCAAATGGGAAATTCCTTCAAACAGACATATGGCTGAACGACAGTTGATCAGTTCAACGAAGAAATTAAAATCGATGAAAATATTTGAAGAGTATGCTAAGGTTTTCTGTGAATGGGAAGAAGACGGGGTTATTGGTAAAGTTTCAAATGAAACACTAAAGATTCCAGGACATTTTTTACCTCATCATCCCGCCATCAAACCAGATAGTCTTACTACCACTGTTAGACCAGTTTTTGATACATCGTGTAAAGTGGGGAGAGCACCGTCTTTAAACAATTGTCTCTTTAAAGGACCAAACCTCATTGAACAAATTCCTGCAGTATTAAAAAGATTTCGGGAGAAAGCTATCGGGGTAGTTGCCAACATAAAAAGAACATTTCTTCAAATTGAAGTCAAAGAATCAGATCGTAATTTCTTGCGATTTTTGTGGTGGAAAAAATTCTGACGAGTTTCAGGTTTATCAACATAATAGAGTAGTTTTTGGAGCCACTTGTAGTCCATTTTTACTTGGTGCAGTTATAAGATATCATTTGCATAGGCGTAGCGTCAGGGGGGGCACGAGGGGGCACGTGCCCCGGGCGCCAGAACAGAAAGTTTACGGGGCGCCAAATGAAGATTTATTTTGTCTTTACATACAAAAATGCATAATTATATATGTATCGAATTCGAATAAAAATGTCTCACAGCCGGAAAATCCAATAGGAAAACTGAACCAAATGCATTAAAATTTACAAATATATAAAAAAATTCATCTATAATAGAAGACTGCAAATGAATAGAAAAAAGAGCTGTTCTCCAATTCAAAATGTACCATGTTTACGCCTTCTGTCATTTAAATCCCTTCCTGTGTCAGGAGAATCACTATATACTAACTATATATAATCACTAACATTTTCCAAGGTCAGTCTCCACACCTATCTTCTGTGGGAAATTGACCCTCACCGATAATTGCCAAAATCAAACCGATTTCCCTGGGAGGGGGAAATGTCCCGGACACCAGAACGAAAGGCGAAGGGGGCGCCAAATGAAGATTTTGTTAAGACTCTGACTTTTCTGATGAAAAGATTCCATGAAGGCTGTTCTATTTTTTTTATCTCTCTCCCTGAGCAGCATTGAACTTTCTTTTTTCTCGCCTTGCTATGGGCGAGGTCGAGCGACTGCCCAGGACAATAAAAACAAACGAGAGAAGGAGTCAGGGCCGAAACTAAGGAGGAGGGGGAGGGAGCTTGTGCCCTGGGCGCCACGCGAAAAGGGCGCCTGATGAAAATTTGGTTTTGCCGTTTTATGCAATATATATATGTGCGTGTGAAATTTGTGTAGAAAATATTTTCTAGCCGAAAAATCAAAAAGAAAAGCTGAGTAAACTGTATTAAAAATGTCAAATAAATAAAAAGATTCGCCTGCAATATACAAGACAGCAAATGAATAACTCCATTCTTTTTTTTTATAACTACTTTTTTACATGCATGTCACCATATCTGAACTTCGAGATGGTGAGGTCAGGTGACTGGCTGGGACAATAAAAACCAAGCGATCGAAAATTCATAAAATAAAAAGTAAAAACTTAATAGTTTTCTTGTTATTGTTTTGAGTCACACATAAATTTGAAAATTAGCTTTAGGTTCAGGAAAGTATCTAGACATATCAATCTATAAATAAGAAGAGCGGTATAGTTGATAATTCCACAAAACTGGTGTAGATAGTACAGGAAGATATTTTACAATACTGGAATTCATTTTTATGTCTACAGTAAATCCTGGTTTTTTAGTTCCTTAAACGATGTGACTCATATCACTATGACATTAAAGTGCCTCAATTGTAATAATTTGTAATGCTACAACAACAAGTAAAATCTGGAAAAATGAAATCTGTCTATAATGGAATCTTGTCTTAAATGAAAAAAAAACTACTGGTTCCAACAGAAAGAATACCAACAGTTATACCTGCTAAGACGGAAACCTGTATAAAGCGGAATTATTTCAGATTCCTTTCGATTTTTTTCCCAGATTTTAGTGAATAAATATTTGACAAAGCTGGTTATATATTTCAATATTACGTATTTTATTGTTACGTATTTTACTGTTACGCATTTAAAATTTTAAAATAAGTCCGCTAATAGAAACTTTCATAAATTTCTCTTGGTAAATTTACTTTGTGGAATAAGGGGGAGGGGGCGCCAAAATCAATGTTTGTCCCGGGTGAAAATATAGTTATTTTCGGCCCTCGAAGGAGTGCACAAAGTAAAATGCTTTAGTAAAATCATTTAAAAGAAAATAAAAAAAGAGTATAGCATTTGCAGTGGTACAGTAAAAAAATCTCGCACAGGGCGCCATGGCTAATAAAGTCGTCCCTGCCTTTATTCCTCAAAATGATTTTTTCTCTTCTTTTTGCCATTTCTAGGCTTTTTGCCACTTTAGGCGGAAATTGAAAAATGCCGCTCTGTTCCTTTTGGTACAATTATTTTTTACATTACTTTTAGGGCAATTGTTTTTTGCAACCAACTAGGTCCAGTCTTAGAGAGACGAGGCGAGCTTGGGCGACTGCCCGTGATAAACAAAAAAGGGCGCCCAGGGCGCCATGAATAGTAAAACCGTAGCCGCCCCTGCTTTTAACTTACTAAATTATATTTCTTGCCCTTTTGCCATTTCTAGGTAGGTAACAACTGAAAAATTTAGCCTATGCCCTTTTACTAAAATTACTTTTTTACATCCAGATCCGGCCTCAAACGGCGCGAGGTCGAGCAACTGTCAACGGCTAAAGACTAAAGGTTGAAATATATGCAAGATAAAATAGTAACTCCCTTTTTAAATGTTTTTTTAAGAATATAGCCCGGGCCAAAACTAGGGGGGTGCAAAAAGGGCATGTGCCCCAGGCGCCAGAACAAAAGCAAATGGGCGCCAAATGAAGATTTTGGTTGTCGTTTCATACAAAAATGTATATATATATATATATATATATAACCATTAATTAAACATAACCTACCATATATATATATATTTATATAAAATATATATCGCGAATTTCGACAAATGGTGGCGGAAAAAAAATTTCGTTAATCTGTCGCAGAAAAATTCGAGAATTTTGTCAAAGGATCGTGGAAAAAAAATCTGAGTTCCGTGAAATGATAGCCGGAAACAAAAACGCGAAATTTGGCAAAGGATCACGGAAAAAAAATTGGCAAAGGGTCACGGAACAATCGCCCCCCAAAAAATCGGGAATTTTGCAATAGGTCATAGGAAAAATTGCGAAATTACCTTCAACGATCGTAGCCAAAGATAACGAAAAGAAATAACTATTTTCGTCAATTGCGGGGAAAATCGCCCCCCCCCCCTAATTGAAGAAAAAATAGCGAATTTTGCAATTCGTCGCGGAAAAAATCGGAAATCTCCTCAAACGACCGTAAAAAATATCTTGAAATTTACCAAAGGACGTGGAAACAAATGGCGATTTTCGTCAGTCTGTCGCAGAAAAATCATCGCAAATTTTGTCAAAAGAATGGACAAAAAGTTGCGAATTTCGTCTAACGATCACAAGAAAAAAAATCGCAAATTTTGTCAAATGGTCGAGGGCAAAAAAACGTATTTTTTTTTTTTTTTAATTGAGAATTTAACCAAATGATCGCGCAAAAAATTACGAATTTTGTGAGTCAGTCGTGAAAAGAAAATCACAAATTTTGACAAACGGTCTGGAAAAGAATCGGGAATTTCGCCGAAATATCTCTGAAACAAATAGTAACTACCATCAATCGGTCGTGGAAAATATATATCGCAAATTTGGACAAGTGGTGGCGAAAGAAAAAATTAATTTCGTCAATCTGAAAAATTTGCGAAATTTGGCAAAGGATCGCGGAAAAAAATCGCAAAATCTCCTTCAACGATAGTATAAAAAGATCTCAGAAAGAAAGAGGTATTTTCGTCAATCGATTGGGGAGGGGAGGAAATCGCGAATTTTAAAATTCGTCACGGAAAAAATCTCAAATCTTCTCAAACAACCGTAAAAAATATCTTGAAATTTACCAAAGGTCGTGGAAACAAATGGCGATTTTCGTCAGTCTGTCACGGAAAAATCATCGCAAATTTTGTCAAAAGAATGGATAAAAAGTTGCGAATTTTGTCTAACGATCACAAGAAAAAAAGTCACAAATTTTGTCAAATGGTCGAGGGCAAAAAAACGTAAATTTGGTTTTTAAAAAAAATTGAGAATTTAACCAAATGATCGCGCAAAAAATTACGAATTTTGTAAGTCAGTCGTGAAAAGAAAATCACAAATTTTGTAAGTCAGACGATAAAAGAAAATCACAAATTTTGACAAACGATCTGGAAAGAATCGGGAATTTCGCCGAAATATCTCTCAAACAAATAGTAACTACCATCAATCGGTCGCGGAAAATATATATTGCAAATTTAGACAAGTGGTGGCGAAAAAAGAAATAAATTTCGTCAATCTGAAAAATTTGCGAAATTTGGCAAAGGATCGCGGAAAAAATCGCAAAATCTCCTTCAACGATAGTATAAAAAGATCTCAGAAAGAAAGAGGTATTTTCGTCAATCGATTGGGGGGGAAATCGCGAATTTTGGAATTCATCGTGGAAAAAATTGCAAATCTCCTCACACAACCGTTGAAAAAGAGCGTTTGGGAAGATGACTTTACAAGCGCTTTGAAGAAAATGTTCGAATTTTTCAGTAAAAATAGTCGCTTAAATCCGAAAAAAAGTTGCCTGTTTTCTTGAAATAGTCGCTTTTTAATTGTTTTCGGCCTAAAATAGTCGGCATAGCCGTCGGATGCTTAAAAAAAGTGGCTTTCAGTAGCGTTTTAGTAGCAAGTGGAGCCCTGCAATTGTATGTTATGAAAACTCGGAATTTTATGAGAAATTGAGTCGGGCCGGACCAGTCCTGATTTAATTGATTATTCCATGGGCCAGGCTTGTTTTTACTGATTTTTGTATGAGCCGGGCCTGGCCATAAACTGTGAAAATATAAACGAGCCGGTCTCGGGTGGAAGTTTTAATTTTTATGCCGAGCTGGGCACGAGCCTTGAAATTTCGGTCCGTGCAGACCTCTAGTGTGCCTCCCCAAGGCCTTGCAAAGAGGGGGCTAAAGGAGCGGTCAGTCACCCCGGGCACAAAATTTATGCTGCGAACCACGGTTTTATTCATTTTTTGGCCGCCGATCATTTTTCGGGTAATTTTTTTTTCTCTCTTGATCATTTTTTTTCCTGTCGCAAAACATCATGAACTCTCTAACAAATAAGGGCAATTTTTCCTTATGTTATTTAGTTGTTCTGAATGTCTAAATTAAAATTAAACCTTTTAAAATTCCAAAATAAACGCGAAATATTTATTCAATAGATTTTATTTATGTTTCTGCACTTTTTCAATTTTATTACACCCATCACAAAGAGAAAGATTTTTTTTTTTTTTTTTTGGGGGGGGGGGGGGGGGGCGCAAAATTGAAAATTCGCTTGGGGCGCAGTTTCACGACCTTGGTGCCCCCCCCAAAATTTCTGGTCACACTGCGCCTATGATCATTTGAGTAATGTTGATGAAGAAAATAAACAGATAGCAGAGAAACTTATGAAAGCATACTATGTTGATAACTGTGTGACTTCAGTCAACAGTGTGCCTGAACTAGAAAATTTTATTTCAAAATCTACAGAAATCATGGCTGACGCGAAAATGGAATTAAGAATGCGGGAATTTGGACCAGTTAAAAAGGAAGGCAAGAGATTCTTTAGCAAGAAAGAAATGCTCAACAAAAATGTAACTACAACAGTTCCAATTTTAGGTTTGAAGTGGGATATAATGGAGGCTAGTTTGAAAATTGCTCATAAATTTACTGATGAAATAGAAAATTTGTCTAAAAGAAAGATATTAGCTGTAACTCAGGGGATCTTTGATCCAATTGGTTTTTTAGCCCCGGCATTGTTGCTAGCCAAACTGATAATACAAGAGGCCTGGTCAACGAAATTAGATTGGGATGCTCCACTTCCTGAAAAAATTCAGAATAGTTTTCAAAAATGGTATGTTGAACTCAAATATTTAAATAACCTCTTAAAATCACTGGATTGGAAGAAAATAGTTTCTTCTGAAGAACTGTCTCCTATTAAATGGAAATTCATCCCTCCAACGGCAGCTTGGTGGGGTGGATGGTGGGAGCGCTTAATTAGATGTATTAAAATTCCCATGATCAGAACACTCAGTACTTCAGATTTAACTTTTGAAGAACTTATGACGGTTCTATGTGATGTCGAAGCAACAGTATAAAAGGCCTCTAACCTATATTTTTGAAGAAATAGATAAATTTGTGCCTTTGACTCCATCATCATTTTTACAGGGTATTGATGAAATAGGTGTTCCTGATTTAGATATAATAGATTCAAATAAACTTCAATACAGATACAAACATTGTCAAAATATTCGCCAACAACTCAGAAATAGATTCAGAAATGAATATTTGGCAGAGTTGGTCCAAAAATCAAAAGAGAAAGAACAAGTTGTCAGACAAGGTGAAGCTGTCTTAATCGAATTAAACCAGAAGGAACTTCATTGGCCTATAGGCAAAATAATAAAGATTTTCCCAAGTCGAGATGGAGCAGCTAGAGTGGCTGAAGTTAAAACAAGTTCAAGAACATTAGTGTGCCCCCTTCGCAAACTCTACCCTTTAGAGATATCAAGTCCCGAGGACCCCGTAATCCAGATTGTGAAAAATAATACAACTGGAAGTGGCAGAATAGTAAAGAGACCTGTGAAATGAACTTGTAAGAACAATCTGAATTTTTCTAGTACTCTGAACAGACTTCTTCTAGTACTCTGAACAGACTTCTTCTAGTATTCTGAACAGACTTCTTCTAGTATTCTGAACAGACTTCTAGTTCTCTGAACAGACCTTTCTAGAACTCTAAATGTTTTATTGTTTATTTGTTTTTAGTTATTATTTTAATTGTATTTATGTATTTTTGAATTTTGAGTTAGTCTGATCATAAGTGATCTTACGTTTAATTTGGCTTCCACCTAAATTAAAGGTGAGAGTATGTTAGGAATTTGTAAAATAATATTTTATTTATAAGCACAGCTTTTGGCAATGCCGCTGTGATGCTTTTTTATTTGTAAAATGCAGCTTATTGCTAGAGTTTTTCTTTTCCCTTTGGTTATATTTATTTTATCTCACGAGAAGAGATCAAAACTTTAGTAATTAAAAGTTGTCATCGGTTTTTTAATTGAGTTCAAAATGAAGTTCCTAGGAAATATGTTTATGTTTTTTGTGGTCTGTAACTATAAAAGTTTTAAGAAGAATATTCGTCCATTTTGCTGAATTAGTATGGCAAATATTAAAGTAGCTCAGAGAGCATTCATATTAGAGTCATCTTTTGATGAAGCAGCGAGCGGTGATCCATCTTCCCAGTAAACCACAATTTTATTATGTGTATTTGTATATATTGTAAATTCAACATCTTTCAAATGTCCCATGTTTTATTTCAAAGTATGTAAAATAAATTTTGTGAACATCAATTGTAATAAAATGTTTTGAACCCATCACTGAAGTTTGGCGAGCATCCAAACACAGACTGTGCTTATACAGACGTGATGTCCACTTCTCAGAAAATCCAGATGGATTTTTTGCTGTTAGCGAAGTGAGATTGACCAATCAGAAGCCTGCATTTTTGCTGCTTACTTCAAACAGCGATAAGTTCGCAAAAATGCAAGCTCATCTCACTAACAACGAAAAATCTATCTAGATCCCTGCCGTAATGTAAGATAACGGGATTCTTTTACTCTACCGTGACCAATGACATACAAGGCCAGTTCATGATGTTTAAAATGTCACACACAGTGATTAGTACAAAGTCCATCGTTTCGTGCCAATCACCGTGTAAAGATGATCTACTCCATGTGACGTTTTAAAAGTTATGAACTGGCTTTTTGTGTCATCAGTCGTGGTTCTATGTTACAAACTGTCATTATACGAGGTTGCCAGAAAATTGCCAAGAAAAACACAAGAAACAACAAAGAACAAAACAAGAAATCTCAGCTGACGTCACACTCTAGCAACCGACTTGACAACCTCGTAGGCATTTTGTTTCCCCGTCAGTCCAAGTTTTTCTCCACTTTGATTGGTTGAGCGACATGTTGGCTAAAAAATCAGTGATTTTGGTTGGTTAGCAGAAAATTGGGGTCTCGTGGTGCTTAGGCAAACGTGTTTGTCCAAATTATGGCAAACATATGCATTTTCAATTCTAGAACATGGGGCAATACTCACCTGGATAAGTTCGATAATGCGCGCAAGACAAATTAACTAGGATTTACACTAGAATTGTTTTTTTTAGACAGCTTACTGTGCTTTTTAATTCATGAAAAGCAAGAATTCTCCGAATCAAAAATTCTCTGTAATTAACTTTCACACAATGCATAATTCTGAAATCGAGCAACTGAAGTTTACTTGTGCAGTTTGCTGGAAAAAAAAAAAACTTTAATAGCACTGAGCTTTGGGAGGGATGAAGGGCGAGAATGGCACTGGTCCATGAATAACTTGCAGTGTTTCTTTTTTCATCTCTGCATGAAACCTCTGAAGAAATTTCAAAAAGATGTTAGCATTCATCCATCATCCACACTTTACTGATATTATCATATTCACAAGGCAGTCATTTCACTTTTTTGAAGCAATGAGGATTTCTCAGTTTTCCAATAATCAGAGGGGTTATTTTTCATAAACATCTGCATCACAGCAAAGCAAAGTAGAACTGTAAGTTTCTCTTTTTTAACCTCTGTGACATCACTTCACCATTGAAAGATAGTTTTATCCAGCTTCATTTAAAAAAAGTTCAGTTTCATAGCAAATAAACATGTCACAAAGCTTATAATCTTTCAATGAAGTTGGCAAATCACTTAACCACTGCTCCACATTACATCCAACACTTGCATTTTCACCACTTATAATGTGTATATCTGTGCTTATTTTTAAATTTTTTGATACAACCTTGGGACAATGAAAAATTTTCTTTTCCAAAGTCCATGCTAAGACTGTGCTTGCCTTTTCTCTTAACTGACAGGTATTTGGAGGCATGGGTTTCTCTAAGCTATTCCACTTTTATTGCTAATCATTTTCTAACTGATCAATTTTCCCACTTTGTATTCTGCTCCATATTTTGGAATTAATTCCCCATTCTTTGTTGGCTGTTTTAATTGCATTTTTGTTTTCAAAATGCATTTTAAAGTTGTAACATGAATTTTAAATTGCTCTGCTAAAGATTTCTTCATTTATTGGGCATCTAGACTCTTTAGTAACTTTAAGTTTAAAAGAAGTCAGTAATTTTGTTCATTTACTCATTTGAGATATTGAAAAAACTATGAACGTTGCGAGCAAGGACTGGAATGAGGTTATCTTAACTGATTTCTGTTGGTTCATTTCTAAGGAAAAAGACCCATCTGCCAACCTTCCTGCTAGAAGTAGCAGGTGTGAGGTCTAGGAATGTAGCTTCCAACAGTGTCCAGAAAACAAATACAAAAGACAACCAAGCAGTTTCTCCTTTACAAGCCAATGTCAAATTTCTTGGATAAGACAAGTACAGAATGGGAAGAAATATCAAGAGAAACTTTAAATTTTTCCAACAGATAAGTGGGAGATGGATTTCACGTTGCAAGGCATAAACAAAAAAAAAGAGCAACAACATTGTATCACTACATCTTTAACCGGGACTACATAGAACCGAGAGAGAGAGGCATAAAAGTGGTGACACATATGTGAGAGATTATTGTATTTCTAATTTTGCAGTAACACATGTCAGAAATAACTTTTATTAGGAATGCGTGGGATGTACATAATAAGTGTCACACCCAATACATTCACGTGCAAATTGCATGTGAAATAAAAACCACAACAATTAAGGGGTTAAACTTGTGACAGGAATTGTAGCAGAAACCTCCTTTGAGTTCTGCAGAATATCTTGCCATGTGGCAGCTGTTCTCAGTAATACCATACGTGAAATTGAACATTTGTAATTTTAGTGCTGCACCACTATGCATATTGCTGACACAACTAAAACACTACTCATTTTGGCAAAAGTAATTTTTTTGGCAATAATCTTTTCATTATTAAAAACCCCCATGCCTTTGTGTTAATTTCAAATTTGAAAACCACACCATTCTACCATCTAAACTTTTTGAATTATTGATTTTTTTCTTCCCTGAATTTTAGATCTGGTACATATTTTGCCATTATGGAAAGTAAGTACAGTAGACTCCCTCAAATCCGCACAGCTTGGGACCAGAGGTTGTGCGGATTTTAGAATTTTGCAGATTTCTAGTCATTGATTTGTTTACATTTTTTAAACATTAAATTCATTGGTAGTTAAGCAAGGGAAATTATAATGAATGCTTACAATAAAGTGAAACATTAAAAAAAGTAAAATAATTAATTAGTTTAAAAGTAAGTAATTATTAAAATAATTATGTAAAATAAAAATTAAGAAAAATATTAAATTATTACGAATGAAATCGATTCAATTCGATTCCAAAAGTCTTATGCTGCCATCTAGTGATAGCAAGGAGAACAGTGTTAATGCTATTACCAGTATATATAGCTTATTGCGCTCACTGTAGCTTTTTTCATTGTTATTTAGGGTCTTTAATGCTTTTCTTATACTGTTTTGTATGTTTAGAAATAAATTTGTCATTTAAAAAAAAAATCCACGAAAAATAATTTTAAAATAGCGTTCCGGTTCGTAGATTTTTCCATTTCGAACCCTGGAATTTTTGATATAGATATGCTAATTTATATCAAAATCAAAAGTAATGTAAATTTATTTAGTAATAAATCATCTGTAATAGCCAAAAGGGAATGATTAACAAAAAATTTAGTAAAAAAAACATTGCGGTAGTCGCTGATTTCGGCGCCATCTTGAATTTTGTCCCTGCAACTCAACTGTAAATTTCATTGTTTACATCTGAAAAAATACGCGGATTTTAGGGTCGCGGATTTAAGGGAGTCTACTGTATTGGTTTTGTTGGAAAGCAGAAAGCCTCAACCCGCACAATTTTCGTTAAAATAGAATCTGTTGTGAGTAAAGCATCAAAAGCTTTATTTATACTTGAAAAAAAATCTCATTATTATTGCCATCAGTTTAATTATTTGTATCCTCAGTGGTTGTGGAAAAGCTTTGCTACTGTCTGTGCATGTTTTTCATAAATATACATCTGTGTGTATCCATGCACTGTGCACACCACGCACATTAAGGGTGTATTCTGATCCAAACTGCTTATTTTCTGATTCATTTTAAAATTCTTTTTTGCTCTCAAACGCATCAAACTGGGAAATTCTCTTATTTAGAAACTATATAATGTGCCGTGCTTCTTAATTTTTTGATAAATGCAGAAAATACTGTAAAAAACGGTGTCAAAGTTGGCGTTTTGAACCGAATTTTCCGAAGCGGGTGATCTGGGAATGAAAAAAATGGTCATACTGAGAAAATAATTGTTTAAAAATCAAATTCTAATTAACTGAGCTGAAAATGAAATCACACGGCATGTTAAACATGTTTTCAGAAATCACCCCAGCAAGTTTCATGTTTTTACTTTTAAAAATGAGTCTGAAAATGTCTCAGAAAATTTCGAGCTGTTGAGGGTGGAAAAATATTTTTTCGAATACACCCTTAAGGTGTCCTAGGATACAAGGTAAAAAAAATTTTTTCCAAAATCAAATATGCATACCCTCTATTTTTTTTCTATTTCACCTGAAAAACATAAATAAAAAATATTATTGCAATCAGATAAGGGTAACCCATGCCGACTTTAGGTCAAACTTGAACATGAAATCTTGTATTGGGAATACTATGGAAAGATTGTAAAATGTATGTTTCTTTGGTACATAAAACACTATTTTATTCAAAGAAGATATTCATTAACATATCACAGTAAAAGAAACATTATTGAACTTATCTTCATTTCAATGTTTTCTTTTTACAGTCGGGATAGACCTTCGTGTGTTCTTGTACGCAACATAACAAAAATTGTTTTTGTTCCTCCGTCACCGTTATTAAATCATGAAAGTCCTCCATCAGTTATAGCGCTCTTTCAGCTGTACTGTTCATTGCTCTGAGCATTGAGATAGTCTTTTTTATGTGGGGAAACGAAGCATTATTGTCCCATGAAGAAGGACTCTTCAAAACTATCATAAATTTTGAGTCTAGAAAACAATGCATGGTTTTTGACAGATATGAGATCATCAATGCTTTTTTCTGTAAAAAAAAAAATAAATAAAATAACAGGTATAAATCACATGATATAAATGAATAACTAAATAATTACAAAATCAATATGAAACTTGCCATACATTGAACCATTTTCTTTCTTCGATGGAATGTATGTTATCTCATGGGTCGAGAAATTTTCTCCATGTAAATTTGTCATAATTTTTAATTTTGTTTCTTTGTCAATATCATCATCATCAAAAAGTGCTAATACTGCTATTTCAGCAGTCAAATAACATCAATGCTGGAGAAATTTCTGTAAAGCAGCTTTTAAGATACTTCCATTCACATTTTCATAGACTCAAAGATTTCAAAAAGCACAAACCTTTTTAGGGTTCTTTAACTGTCAAAATGTATTGAAGCCATGTTTAACACAGATTGTCATGATAAACAAGCAGACATTTAGCTGTGATTTCCTATCCTTGGTGTTACATTTCAGATGAGAACTAAATAATGAGTTTTAGAAGGTAAATCGCTCGGGCCATCCATCTAGCTTAGTACATAGCACCCAGAGGTCTGATTTAATTTTTTTTCTGCATCTCCACCTACAAATATGACAGAAATTTTGATCAACTCTCGATAGTCCTCTCTGATCATAATATTTTAAAGTAAAATTCAAGCAAATTGCAAAGTTCAGATACGGGTTAGAACAATTCCACTGTTTCTCTATAGCACCATATTTTAGTGGGATAGATGTTCTTCCAATTCTCTTTATGCTTTTTAAAGAGTGTAATATCGGGACTTGTTGCCACTTGTTTAATGTTCACTTCGAATACAGCCTTTAATACCAGTTGTTATAAATGATGGCAGCGAGGAAAAAAAAGCATTTCCCTATCAATTTTTTTTCGAGGAGTGCACAGGCACCATTAAAACGATCTGTATTCGAAGCCATAGTATCACAACAGAGAATTTGGACTTTATTTACGAGATTCCAATCTAAAATAGCCTTCCAAATAGCCTGCGCCTGTTCTTTGCCTGTATAATTATAAAGTCTCGAAGCAGCAATGATTTGTTCTTTAAGCTCATATGAAATAACTATAAGCGAGCGTTCTTCTTTTGATTTTCGAGTACTCAAAGCAGGCAACAGTTTGCCATCCCGATGTAAGGTCACTACATCTGGTACCTCGTTTTGGAACGCAATTTTTATATTTCCGCTCGTTCCTCCCATGTTTCTGTTTGGATTCTTTGAATTGAAGACTTACTTAATGGAAATTTGTCAATGTTGAATCAAGGTCCCCCACCGCCAATAGTAGCTTCAAGAATAAACACATAATCTCACATACTTAATTGACACGTGTCTAATGCAGCCACTAACTTTAATAATAAAATCTTTCCTCATTACTGATTTACTTGTCCCAGGTTCTGAACTTTCGATCAGTGTTGGGAAATCTTCATCCATTTTTTCATTAGGATTCGAAGAGGAATATTCTTGCAATGGTTCGTATGATGCTGAGGATGTTGAAGCAGAACCATATTTGATATTCACCAATTTTCTTCTTTGACAACTTGATGTCTCGGCTTTTTTTAGCACTACAAGAACATCCTATCTTCCTCTATTTTCATTATTTAAAATGCATCAGCGTGTGCAATGCCGAACAAATTGTCTCAAGTATTTACAAATTCCTGTTGCCGCCGCATGAATATGTCTTGTGATTTCTTTGCATGTTTTGTAAGTCTCTACAAAACTGATGCAAATTAACAAGCTTCCTCACACAATTTGGCAACGATTTCTTAGGCATGTGTGCCTTTTCCCAAATGATAATACTTTCACAAATAGCTATATTTGCATTTCCATTAACAGTTAAATTCACTTCTCGAATATTGTAAAACAAAACTGCGAGAACTTGTCCATTAGACGGAAGTTTTGAACCCGTTATTTCATGTTTAATTTTCCCTATTAAAAATATCCCTTTTTTAGAACTACGCAATTCCACTGCCATGTTCTGCACACTGATTAAAAACTATCCAGACATTTACTAACAAAAGACTAACTTAATTATAAGCACATTGACACATAGACGTACGCTGTCCTGAGTAAACTGGTATTGACAAGTTTCACAGGTTTCGCACTGTTTCTTCACGTGTTGCACATTGTCACAAGCATTCCAAAACCTTTCTTTTTTTGTTTTGTCTTATCTTTTTCATTTGCAGCTTTTGGGTGCTCCGCTACAGATGCGTGAGAGGGTGACATGTGTCAGCGTTTGCTTGTTAAGTACACAAGTACCGACTGAGACATTTAGATGCAAGTTGGCATGGGTTCCAGTGGTCCAGGTTACATGAAACTTTATTTACAATTATTTTGACATAAAAGGAAAAAAATGAGAGGATATGCGAAAATATAAAGAGACTTTCATTTTTTTGAGACACCCTAACGCACATGCATACAAACGTGTGCGAGTATGAGAGATTGAGGACGGGGGCACTTACGAAGACTGTAATAAAATTCAAAATGTGCCCATTATAATAAAAAGGTTCACGTCTCACAGTACAATTTTCTTTAAAAGAAAATCTGCTGTGAGCAAAATACTGAAAGCTTCATTTGCACAGAAAAAACCTACTTACTGTTAGTTTTCTTAAGCCGTAAACTCATCCCTATTTTGATAAAATCAAAGTAGACCTGACACATGTGTAAGAGCGTGGAGGGTTTTGCTTTCTGATAACAAACAGTAGTACGCTTCTTTATTTGTACAGGACATTTTTCACCAGTTTGAAATAACAAAGGATATTTACTCATTAATGTACAGTCAAGCAAAAAAAAAAAAAAGAGAAGACTATATACCAAATTGTCACAAAAACAGCCATTTGACTGAAAATAGGCCTAGGCAGTTGTCTTTATACTGGAATTTTACCCAGCTTTGAAATTTTCAATACAAAACACCTAATTTTGATATATTCAGATTTTTAGGAAAATTTTACCTTGGGATACCAAATAGGAAGTAGTTTAAGAATTATGAAGGTTTAAAGTTTGAAACACTACTCACATTGCATCTATTGCAATGATTACATGTGAATTTAACATTAGGAGTTCCAAAATTTTAACTTTCACAATCTCTGAACTACTTGATCAAATGATTTTTTGTTTGGTATTTCTAGGTAAAATTTTCTGAAAAATCTAAATGTGAGATCAAAATTAGGTATTTCTACTGAAAATTTCAGTATGAAAACAACTCCCAAGCTTATTTTTTTAAACACAAATTAAAGACAATTTCCAGTCAAATAGACTATGTTTAAAATTAGCTATAGTTTTAAGACGTTTCAATTTTAACATTATCTTTAAACCTGTCAATAAACTGAAATTCTCCTCCATTACATCTCCTGCAATAGGGAATTTATAATGTTCCTTGTAACGGCTGCAATTCATCTTATATTGGTCAAACAAAATGAAATCCTGAAACTCGCTTAAAAGAACACTCTCATTATGTAATTAATCAGCAAATTTCTAAATCTTTTATTGCCAAGCACTCTTGGGATTCCACCATAGTTTTAATTTTCAAAATGTTAAAATTATCTTTAATGCCAATAGTATATCTCTGAATTAAGACTTTCTTGAAAATAGCTATTTATCTTAACCGTGAAGTTATTGTTAATGATAAATCTGCTTCTATAATGCTCTCTGCAGCTTGGAAAAACCTTTTCAGTACTATCATAAAATTTATTTTTAGTATTAAATTAGTATTAGTCTGTTTTCATATTTTATTCATTTATTTATTTTTTAATTTAATTTTTTTCCCAATTTCCTTCCTTATTCCCCTTCTACTCTGTGTTCGTTTGTTTTGATTATACTCTTCTGCGATTGGCTGGTTTGTCTTCTGCTTTCCTATTGGCTGTTTCTTCATTTTGTTTCCTTTTAGACTGGGAGCCGACAGCACAGACAATCACATCATTGAGTTCACAGATGAAATTCTAGGATTAATTAAATCTTGATTCGCATATTAAAACGCAATCGGTCTGCCAAGTCATATCTTGGTAGAAAACACCTGAAAACCCGATTTTAGCAGCTGACTCTAAGTTTACCATTGTGTTTTCCTGCTTCCAGTCTTCCATGTTTTGATACCTTTAGGTGCAGGAAAACACAATGGTAAACCTATGAGTCAGCCACTAAAATCGAGTTTTCAGGTGTTTTCCACCACGATATGACTTGGCAGACAGATTGCGTTTTAATATGCGAATCCAGATTTAACTAATCCTAGAATTTCATCCATGAACTCTATGCATTTTTGTAGACTGTGTTCCAATTTCTGTATCCCAATGTCATAGAACTCCGCTGCCAACTCATTGAGGAAGCGTTTCACCTCTTCTTTGACGTCATCATCTCTCCAGAAGCATTGAGTGAATTTCCTTGGCACTAAACTCCCTGCATCACTTTCGGATGTGCTCAATGGACACACACTTCTTGCCATACAACTCTTGTTAAATGGCGATGAATATCCATGGGTGGAGTCCTTTTGGCATGCAAAAAAGCGAATTACGGGACGAATCTCGCACTTGGCGGGATCAACAATGGAAACCTCTGTCTCAGATGGCTGCTGAGCATAGAATGCGCAGTGCGGCCGGGAGAATCGTGAGTGCAAGAACAACTGTGCACAGTGCTGTTGCTGTATTTCGCTTTGCACATTTCCATGGGGCTGGAGTTCTTTGAGAACCTTACTTTTGGATCGACTCTCATATTTCCCTTTCTCTCATTTCAGTCTTGCTGCTGCTTTCATAGTAGAAGCAGGTCTTCTTTGTACCTGACAAAGAAAGATTCAGATCTTTCAAAAGGCCTAGCGCATTTAAAAGTTTTTGATGATGTTTTAAGAAGATATTTTAGTTCTTACCTAGTATTTCAGATTTTTTTTTTGTGACAATTTGAAGATTAAATTGTATGGGGTGTTGTTTTTTTTTTGGCTGTCTGTACACTGATATAATGTAAAAGCAACAACACAAATAATTTATGCAGAATCTTTTAATTTAAAGTAAACTTTTTTAGTTATTATACAAGAACCAACAATTACAATGGTGTTTCATTCCCACTTTTACGGAAAACCACGAGAAACTTTAAAGGAGAAAAATCTACTAGATTTATTTCTAGCGTCTAAATTTTTATTTTATATTATATGATCACTTGTAAAATGAATAAGAAGACACCGAAAAGCCATAGGTATATATACATAAAACTTTATTCCACAGATCTCCCAGACAGTAAATGATAAAAAAAAATATATATATATATAACAATTCAATGTTATATTTGAAGTTAAGACACAGGTTTAAACTTATGCTATATACCTAATAGAAATATCAAACCAAAAAAAAAAAAAAAAAATACATAAGAAAATATTCCTTATTAGTCATATTATGATTGCTAAGCTTTTAAATAAGAATATTGAGACATTCAACAATAAAAGCATCCATAATTTTAAACTTCGAACAAACCTATGATAGTATATATAACTAGTAAAACCATACTCCAGAAGTGCACAATACATGCTTAATATATATATATATATATATACGAAAAAGGGAATTACTAACCAAACATAAAATCAGCTATGTTTAGCAATACTTTCAGCTTCAGAATGCCAAACTAATATTTTAAGGATATATTTAAAAAGAAAATCTTCCTTTAAATAATGAAACAAAATTGTTGCAACCCATACAGAACAATGAATAAAGGTAGATGGGATTTTAATTAGATTAAATAATTTTCTAAAACTTTTATTCATGATTTTGGGTTATTATTATAATATAAAGCGTTCCATTAAAATATGGTATATACGATTGCTCCTGAGATACCAGTTTAAAAGTAAACTTATAAAATTGCATTATCCCAAAAATAATGCAATGAAAGAATAGAAAGCAACAATATTCATTTCAATATTGATGACAGAAAGGAATTCTCATACAATATCTTTAATTAAGATGCATAAAACTCCATCAAACACACAAAGATAAACCAAGCATGACATTCTAAATTGCTTATTTGATACAAAAGATATAGCATAAATGTTACATATAGGCACCCTTGCTTTAATTGGGAATAAGGAATATATTAAACAAATCAATAAAAAATAAAATACACATAAATGTGTCAGCAAATTTCACTTTCTCTATAATTATAGTTTTATAGTGTGCATCAAAAAATTAAGATAATTTTGATGCTTGCATAGTAATTCACCTGAAAATAAGTGAAGAATGATACTGGAATGCAATAAATAACATAATAATATGATAACAAATGAAAAAGGATCATCTTCAACTATTTTCAAGTTTATAAGTGAAAAAGTGAAAAATGCATATTCTATTCTACAATCTTTTATGCTACATTTCTTAAGTTAGAGAAGACACATAGTTAAATTTGAAGTATTAATTACTGCATTTATTCTTTTAATGAAGTACATAGTTTTCTCCATATTTTTTATTTTATTTTGAGTATGAAAATTTTGTAAAAATAAATCGCCTAAAATGTCTCATATAAAAATTCAAATATTAATCATAAGGAAGGGAAAATAATTGGATGGATAACTGGATGGAGGTAAACTTATTTCTGTAGTACAATCTCAAAGTAATTTTAAAAGCATTAATATCTGAGTGAACATCAAGTTCAGATTTATGAATGCAAAGTAAATAAAAACTGTTATTGGTTGAACTTGCTACAATATATACACAAAATGTAGTGAAAACAGTTTAATTTTTTATAAACAAATTTTAACATGATTAAAAAAATTCAAGCCAAATACAAAGTAGACTTTTCATTTTAGATTAGGTAAAAATGTACATTACAGTAGTAGAATAATAAAAAAAGAAAACCCATCAATTGATTAAATAAAATGTTAATAAAAATTATGCATGCAAAAAATAAAGATGATGCCCCCCCCCCCCCCCCCCCCCTTAAAAAAATAAGGAGAAGTAGAAAATTTGGAACAAGAATTTTAAAGACCCCACCTGAAAAAATTTATACAGGAAATAAGTAGAACATAAAAAGAAAATATAAAATAGCTCAAAACAGTACAATACTGAAATTCTAATCTATTACTTAAGATTAAAATCATAATGGGACAATGATTAAAGTATTAAAAATGATAAATATATATTTAATAAAGTATTTATCAATCAATGATAAAATATGAACAGCCTATGCTGCTCATTTGTAGTAACTATTATTAGTAGACAAACGTTGCAGAGACAAATGCTGACATTGACAACAATTTTTTTTTTTTTTTTAAATTTTTACAGAGTAATAATTTTTTTTCTTTCATGCAAATAATTTTATAATACATATGCAATGACAAAATTTATAATTTAATAATTATTTAAATCCTTGAATGCTTTTTGATAAATTTTCATTTAAATGACCTCTTTGCCTTCATGCAGTAATAAGGGAGAATTTTCATATAATTTAAGGAACAATTGATGAGGTACTATTAAATACACATTTGGGAGCTATATTTCTTTATCTGACAGTGAAACGATTAGCATTTACCTTTACAATTAGAGTCCTCATTTGTATATTGTCTTTTGCTTGCATATAAGTTAAAGTGCCAAAGCATTTTTAAGGAAGAAATCTTTAGAGCAATCTTGAAGTTACTGGATAAGCTAAAAATTAATGAAGTTAACTTCACATGATAAAATCATAAAAATGTGCTAATTGTCTAATTTGAATTGTTCAAATTTCAGGACAGGCTTCAGTAAATGCATCAATATACATTTACGCAAAATAAAAATTACAAAAAAGATATTTACCAAACAATGTAGTAAATAAACAGGATATTTGGAAGATAAAGTAGTTCAATGGATACATTTTTCTATAAGACTGAGTGTTAATGAACTACTGCATGAAGCATTTAACATTGACAAAAAGCATTTTTTCATTTAACTAATCTTTTCAACTCAAAATAGAATAAATAATTTAATAACCTGGATTGTATAAATCAAATTTAAATTAAAAACCCATTACATTTACATTAAAAAAGTACACAATAGAATGTTTTAAAGAATGGCACTCTAGGATTGAGAAAAACACAAGCTCAATAAGAGCAGTTTAGTTTGAAATCAAAAGTATGAAAAAAGGTCTATAATTTAATCAAAAGAAGGCTCTATCTGTATGCCAAAACCAATCTGCCATGTTTGAACTATTATAGGTTGTTGACAAACTGAACTTTTAATCTATAGAAAAACCTAAAATCTTAATGCATAGCAACAGCTAAAAGAAAAAAAAATTAATCTTCTTAACAGGAGAAGACAATGAAATGAAATTTTAACTATACAATGATATGTTACATTTCAACTGATATACTGCAAAGAAAATTTAGATTATGTTAATGCCTAAATTAATGATCATATATTTTCAATTATTTTTCTTTGAATATAACACATATGGAATAAAATATTCCATTGTACATTGAAATGCTATCACAGATTCTCCAAATGATGTGTGTGATAGACAAATATAGTATATATATCACAAATTTACATACAGTGCATAATGTATGCTATAAAAATACTATAGATGAAAATCCTCCTTGCTTTCACTTATCAAATGGCATAAAAGTCATACAAATATTTTCTTAATATACAAAGAAATAAGGCAAATGAAATCTTCAGCCACTTTGGTGATATATTAAGTAATATGAAAATGTAATTTTAATGCAAATAGCTAGTATTCAAAGTCAATTGGTGGCTCTTCTGCATTGCATGTGCCCATGGATAGCCTGTAAATTGCCATTTCTGATATCCCATGATAATGAACAAAGGCAGCAGCAATAACCAAAACATGGAAAATCTGATGACTGTGAAACTAAAAATAAAAGTAGCTGTCAGAATTTGTTATGAAAAAACAAAATAAAATTACATAAAGTAAATAAAAAAAATAAAATGAATTCATAAGATTAGTGTTAGATACGAAAAACTCAAACTGTATCACCCAAATCTTGCCTTCCCCTTCTTTCAGCTAATATAATTATTCAAGGACAACAATCAGCCTTTCCTCTTTACCTGGTTAGTATAGCAATGAAAAACACCACTCCCTTATCTCATTTTTCCCCATTTCATTTCTGTTTTGTGAGCTACCTACAGATGCAGTACATAGGGCTGAGCATTTGTTCATGATGATTCTTGAAAATTTTATAATTTTTTTCTCAATATTCGTAAATTTTGTTAATTGGCACAATTTTCATGAAAACTGTTTAAATACAAATTTGCTTTTTAGATTTTTGCTAATAAATATACAGTCGGACCTCTATTTAATGAACCTCTATTTTGCGAACTTTTACTTAGAACCAAGAACATTCTGCAAATTTCTTCGTAAAATAACCTCCAAATAACGAAGTGCATTCTCTATTTAACGAACTTTTAATAATAATTTAATGAACTTTTAATTTTTTCTTCTCCCTGTTTCTTAAAATATTACTGGACATTTCAAACTTATTCTTTCTCTTAACACATTTTATGATGATCAATGACCATGAACAGGTCTTACCAGGCACCTAACTCACCGAGAGCAGTAAAATTGCTGTGATTCTTTGCTTTCCATTCAAGAAGTGCAAACTTTCAATATTCCCTTTTAACCCTCAATGCAGCTGCCCCATGTCCTTAAACTATAGTTTCCCATTTTCTAGATTGTTGATCATGATCAATCGTATTGATAATTTCAGTTCTTGTAGCTCAAAAATGTCAAAGCGAAAGTGCTTAAGCATCAAAGAAAAAAAAAAAAATTCTTAATGAGATGGATAAAGACGTGAAGAAAAAGAATACTGCTTTAAAGCTCCTCCAGACAGCTTATCAACCATAATAAAAAATCACGATTTTGATGTAAAGTTATTTTTTTAACTGAAAATACAATGTATTTCCAGACAATGTTTTGTTTCATTCTTATTTCCCTTGAAGTTTTCTTTTTGATGGGTAAAATAAATAAAACAAATAGATATAATTTATAAAAAAAGTGTGACTAATTACTTTTTTTAATTATATTTAGTGTTTATGGATTTAAATTACGCTTTATATAGTTTAAAGTATTTTAAAAAGTGACTCTCTATTTAACGAATTTTCCATATAACGAACTTTTTTTGGGATTTAGCTACTTCGTTAAATAGAGGTCCGACTGTAGTTTGATATTTTTTTTTATGGCAAATGTAGTTTGATAAATGAAAACCAGCATTTTTTGAATTTAGACTTCATAAAGTAATGTCAATAATATTCAAATAAATACTACAATATAAGGAATTTTTTTATTTTTTTGAAATGTTACAAAAGTGGAATCAACTGTAAAATGGATGCTTTAATAGCCTTTCAATATTTCAAGGTCGAAGAAAAAAATAACATAATTAAAACAAAGAAACAATATTTAATAAATGCAATATTAAAAAAGGACAAATTAGTGGAATTTTGGGAATAAAAAAGGGAATGCCATCCCAAACAATCCAAAGTTACAATGATGTGATTATCAGTTTCAATTAGTTGCGTGGATACTCACTGATTAATTTTAATTAAAATGTGTTACAGGATGAATGAAGTAGCTAAAATAAGAAAAAAAGTAACATAGTAGAATATTTTAAATGGAAATGGTGCCTGGTGCCAGGACACCATCTAAATCAAACTTGCTGGAGTTCTGCATGGTAACAGTATTAAATGACATGTCACTACATCTGCTTTAGACAACTGGATATTTAATTTTGCTTTTTAAACAATTCAAAGAAATTGATATTCAGAGATAAAAATTATCTGAAATATAATGAATACTCAAGAATTAGATAAATTTTCCAAATAAACAACTTTGAGAAAAGGAAAGGTACAGTAGACTCCCTCAAATCCAGCACAGCTTGGGACCACAGGTTGTGCGGATTTTAGAATTTTGTGGATTTCTGGTCATTGCTTTGTTTACATTTTTAAAACAGTAATTCGAATGTAATTAATAATGCAATCGAAATTATAATGAATACTTACAGTATAGTAAAATATTAAAATAATTAAGTAATAAACTAAAGTAATAAAAAATTAGACAATTTTTTTAAATGATCAAAATATTAAAAGCAAAGGTCAAGTAAATAATCAATAATGTATAATTGAATATTCATTATAAAGATGAGATGTATTTTTCCTAAATTATTCAATGAAACTTTCCTTATAAAGATACACTACTAATTCAAATCAAAATTATAAAATAGGGAAGTTTGATTTCAGGTTTACCTAGACTTAATAATCAAAAAAGCTTGATTAATGCATAAATATGTTTGGCAAAAAGATTGTGATTACCAGTGATGCCAGCAATATCTTGATTTTTTTTTCCAGAAACAAATTTATTCTTCCTTCATGAAAAAACACAAATTCAATAATATTAACAAAAAATACCGATTAAAATATATATAGAATTGATATAAAACTAAAAAAGTCAAATTTTGTCCCTACATCTGAACTGAAAGTTTCATTGTTTACATCTGTAAATTATGTGTGGATTTTAGAGAGTTGTGGATTTTAGGGTTGCGGATTCGAGGGAGTCTACTGTATATGGAATGTAATAAATGTTTTTGTGATTTTTCTTTTTCAATTATCAATTTCCTGAAACTGGAACCTCTCACTTATATGACTCACTTGGTTATACACAGATTTCATCAGCATCTTGCGGCCAAAACAATGAAAAACCTCTATCACACATGCAACATTTTCTCTCAGTTATATGACACAAATTAAATTTATCACTATTCTTTTTGTCAACTATCTTAACTTTTATCTGACTAAACTCTAACTTTTCTTAATCTTATGCAAGACTTATTCATATCAGTTACAATGAAATTCTAATTTAAAAAAAAAAAAAAAAAAAAAAAAAAAGAAAGGATGGTCTCTGGTGTAGGAGAAAGCAAGATGAACAGTTTAGTGGTATTAAAAGATTGAAATTCTAAGTTCCTTTATTCTATGGTGCAGAAAATTTGACTTTATATTCTTTTAAACAGCTATAGTTAACCCTTGCAGTCTAAATTTTTTCCAGACATATATTCACGCATCATGCTCTAAACATAGGTAAAGCTGTTTAACAGCATCTTTTGGAAATATCTATTAAATGTAAATGTTGGAAATAAAAACATATGGTAAGCAAATAAATCTTAGGACTTTTCCATTAATAAATATATTTTTTACAAATTTTATTTAATATGTGTTTGTAAGAGTTATAGATTTTAATGCATACATTATATTATCTTATTTATACAACACTCTCACTTGTACAATTTTTACTTTGGTCCCTTTAGAGTAGAGTCATCTTGCCATGTGGGGCAGCTGTTCTCAGTAATATTATCCGGGAAATTGAACATTTGTAATTTTAGTGCTGCACCTTTAAGTGCAAACTGCTGACACGATTAAAACACCACTTTTTATGGCAAAAGTATTTTTATGGCAATCTTTTCATTATTAAAAACCCCATGTCTTTGTGTTAATTTCAATGAAAACCAGACTATGCTACCATTTAAACTTTTTGAATTATTTTTTTTATACTCTGAATTTTGAATCATCTGGTACATATTTTGCCCTTATGGAAAATAAATACTGGTTTCAGGGCCTGTTTACGGAATAGGCCCGTGAAGTCCGTGCTTACACACTGAAATGCAAAAGGGCCCCCAATTTTACTTTTCAAAACTAATTTTTAGAAAAAAAACTCAATCACTGTAAAAAATACATTTTTTTTTCTTATAAACCTTTTTTTTCTTACTATATGGCAATTTGTAAATCACAAAAAATATTTTGAAAGTTCACATATTCTCAAATATAGTTCCATATTTGTCATTTACAAATAAATTGGTTATTTACAATTAAACATATAATTATATACTTTTATATAGGTAGTTTTAGTTTAATGTTAAAAATGTTATTTACTCTAAACTTTGATGGTAAAATTTCAAATTATTTAAGCATACGAAAATGAGATTTAGTAAATAAAAAAACAATTTGTAGAGTAATAAGGGGCTCCCTGTGTGACGTCGGGCTTCCCCTATTCCTAAGTGTTAAGTGGGCCCTGACTGGTTTTGAGAGAAAGCAGAAAGCCACAACCAATACAATTTTCTTTAAAATAAAATCTCAGTATTATTGCCATTAGTTTTATTATTTGTAACAGAGTACACTCATGTCACTAACATGTGATCAATTTATGAATGTAAACAAAGAAATGTTTCAATAGTGACAAAATTAAAAAAATTTTGAATATTTAATATGTGATTTATCACATTACTAACTAAGCATAGAACCAACAGAGTGAAAACTGTCCAAGCCAGGAATCGAACCCGGAACCCTAGGAATAGTGCTCCAAGTGCTCTGCCATTTAAGCTACGAGGACAATACCCAGCTTAGCATCTCTCACTCACATATGTTGGTAAGGCTGCAACTGCAGCACAAGATGGAATGGTCTTCATGAGCACACAATCCTGCGACGAAACAATCCTGTTTGCTCATGAAGACTATTGTGCTGCAATTGCAGCCTTACCAACATATGCGTCGTCTAATTGCAAAACTGGCCAACTCCTGAAAATTGGTAAGTAAACATTTCTATCATCTGGAAACAATAGAACCATGCCAAAACCGGTCAAATATACAGTTTTAATGACTATAAAACTAAAGAGTTTTGGTTCCAATCTTATTTTGGCTAAGTGTGGCAAACAAATCAGCTTTCACCAAAAATTTTATTTTTTGAAGATGGCCAGTTTTGCAACTAGACAACACATATATGAGTGAGAGATGCTAAGCTGATTATCGTCCTCGTAACTTAAATGGTAGAGCACTTGGAGCTAGAGGTCTGCACGGGCCGAAATTTCCAGGCTCCTTTTTTATTTTAAAACCTTAATCTGCCTCCAATTATTTTTTTCAGTATTCCATTTTGATCATTAAATGCTTTGCAATGGATCAATCTATTAGACAGATTTCAAGACTTCACCACTTCCAGAGACACTGCTTTGTAAACACATTGTATAAGCCTTGACTACTGCTTTGCAATGATGCATTGATTCTGATGGATATTACTCAGATTACAAATAGATACTTTTCTTTTTACTCTCATTTTCAAAATCTGCCACTTCATTTTGAATAACACAATATCGTAGCTGCTAACCTTCTAGTTATTCCGAGTCAAATATATTTTGAAGCAGAAAATTCATTAAATAAAATGTCTCGTTTCTATATGGGACATATTAAATTTCATTTTTAAAATATAATTTCTGGTTCAAAATATGTATGTTTGATGTGAAAAAATTGAAGGTTGGCAGTATGTAATATATATTTGTCTTGTATCCAAGATGTTTCAGCATCTAAAAAAATATACCAATGAGCAATAGAATATCAAAAAATTGATATTATAAAATGAGACTGGATTTAAAAAAAATATTTTTTTAAAGATAAAAAGGTGAAGGAAGTTTTAGATTACAGAACAGCATTACATTGCGATAAATACACAATAAAAGAGTAACAATATCTTACCCAAATGTCACATTTGCCAGGGAAGAAACGTTCAGGAACTCTTAAAGCATAAAAAGCAGCACCAAGAAGGTAGAGAGCACCCATGAGACAAAGCCATCCAAAGGAAGCATGATATACTGCTTGAAAAAATCCTTTGACAACCAGATAGTGAACAGCAGGTATAACACCACTTAAGCCAAAACCAGCAAAAACTCCTAAGAAAGAGAAAATAGTGTGAAAATACATAATGCATAAACTTAGAAGAAATATTAAAACTAAAAAGCAATATTCTATTCATCATAGGGAAAAAACAAGAAACTGAAATTAAATATTTTTTTATATAAAGATAATATAAAACTTTTTTGACTATAATAATAACAATAAATGCTTGAAAACAAATGTTTTATTGTTTTACACAATAAGTTTTTCCTTTAAAATATTAGTATTTCTTAATACGTTTAACTACCTATATATAAACTCTTCATTATTTTCCAGAATTATTCACCTTCTTTTAAGCACTGTGCTTATATATTTATTTATTGAATTAGCAATAGCTTATAAAATTACATTTTTCAGTTTATATGTATACAATGAAATGCAATAAAAACTGCAGCAGATGAGTGCATGCAAAATACATAACAGCATTATCTATGCATAGTATAGTTTGATAAAAGTGCAAATTATAGAAACAGCTGGAATTTATAGTATTTTCATAAGAACTTTTTAGTAGTTTTCTAATTTTTTTCCTGGTATTTATCATGCTTTTTATTTGTTTAGTGAGCTGTACCATTCCTTAAATTTCTTTCATTAGTTTTGTACTGTTTAACATGGCTATTTTCAGACATAAAACCAGGTTGTTTTTATGAATGTTTTATTTAGTTTACACACTAGCTTAAATACTATAGATGATCTGCCAATGTTCTTTTTGGTGATGAATTTTGAAAGAATTGAAAATGATTGAATGAAAGAATTTTGATAAACTATATAAAAAATGTAATAAAACAATTTTCAAGTTACAGTACTTAATAACTGCTTAAAATATAAACAAGTACAAATAATTTTTAAAAACTGTACAAGTTAGAATTGACCAAATACCCATTGAGACAGCAAGCATAGACTGTAGGCCCGTAACTACGGTCAGGACACTGCCCTGGGGCCCCCAAAGCCCATGGGACCCCAAACTGATGGCTAAAAAATTATTGTATTTTAACATCTAATCTAACTTCCTATAAAATGCCCAGCACCTAGCTAAAACTTAATAAAAAATATCCATCAAAGTGCTAGAGTAAATGTTTTTGCGTGTCCGTTCATATACTCCATACGCTTCATATGTAAAAGCAGCTCTAGAGCAGACAGCAGAATGTCGAGTCGAATGTGTCATGTCGCGCCAGGTGCCTGCCGAATGATGAGTCAAGTGCAGGCTGGGATGTGCCGTGAGCTAGTGCTATTCATGATGATTCATTCGTTGGCTCATCAATATCAGACTGTCAGTGCAGTTGAGAGTTGCTTAGTTGTGATAGTACGCGTATAGGTTATTACTTACCAGTCGATTCTCCGCTAACCTTTAACTCGCGGTTCAACTCTCAGTTGAGAAACCATCGGATGGCAAATCTAACTGCCGGTTAATATTTCAAATTCATCGATAACTTTTAAGCTGCGGTTAGTCGACCTGAGATTAGTCAACCCTCGGTTGAAATCTGCATAGTTGATTCGCCAAAGGAATCACATGACCTAGTAATCGTCTCTGCGAGTTCTGTCCTTCCTTGACACCATCTTTATCTGTTTCTTTTCAATTACGAAACTAAAGGCAGTATTGAAAATACATACTTATGTTTAATTTTTAAATAAAAAATTCTTATAAATAAATTTGGAATTACCATTTTGATTTCATGGTTTTGTTCGTTTACAGAACAAAATTTCCAATAAAATTCTTAAGAAACAGTTGATAAAAAAAAACTTGATTAAAAAAAATCATTTTCTTTAATATAAGTTTAATAAACAATTATCTGATCAAACTAGTAGTATTAAGTAGAATAAAAGTAAATAATGCAATAGGTTTATTTATTTATTTTTTGCATTGAATATTATATATGAAAATATTTTCATATAATTATTTCTAATGCATATATTTTTTATTTAACAAATGTAATTAATTACAGATTCAATTAAAATATCTTGGATAAAATAGCATGCCAGTAGCGAAAAAAAAAACAAAAAAAAAACAGGTTTTTAAAAAAAATCCTGCGTTGACTATTTGGCATTTTTTTTATAGATCATGTTTAATAACTTTAGAAGAAGGCCGAAAACATGTATTAATGTTCTTAATGTATTGCAAAATTATCATTATTTCAAACTTACTAGGTATGTAATAAAAAAATAATTATTTATCTATTATGAACAACTGACCACATATACACAATTTGGTAGAAAATTCATGCTTTAAGCAACTATGAACGGTACAGCGAGGGACTCAAATGGAAGAAAATTTGTTTTCTATTTTTTCATTATTATTAAAAAAGAGAGAAAAAAAGAAAGAGATTTGAATCATATGTTTTTACAAAATTGGTATTGAAAGAACATATTTCTATTTGGATTCGTTAGATGGTGCCACCAAAAAATGCTTTGTAAATCAATAAATTTGAAGCTTCGTTTTCGACACACAAATTAATATAATTTTGCGTTCATAGAACAAAAATATCCAAAAAAAGGGGGAAAATGTAAGTGACATATTCTTTTATAATACAATCTTTAATAATTAATGCTTCGTTTAATTAATAAATCCCAAAAAGCTTTGTTTAAAAAAAAGAAGCATCAACGCACAATTTAAAACGACTGCCATCTTTCTTTCTACTAGGCATGCGTGGTTCCCTAACCTACCCCTCAGAGCTGGTTGAGTTAGTCCACTCCAGGTTAGTATTTACCTCTAATTTTGTCAGGTTGGGTAAACGGTGAATAAGATTTCACATTCGACCGAGAGTTAAGCTTGAAACGCGAGGTTGAGGTCGACGGAGAATTACCGGGTTAGTCTTACTTTGCTTGTGTTGAGATAATAGTTTATCTTATGATGAAACAAATTCAGCACCAGTCAAGTGGAAATAAAAAAAAGACTCTAAAAAGAAGAAACTTAGAGGCTGCAAAAAGTTTGAAGAAGTTATCAACATGGTTAGACAGTGGAAACCACTCGACAGGGAATGGTGATAAGAAAGGTATGTATGGTTTGCTTTATTCAGTGTGATGTGTAATTCATGTAAAAATAGTACAGTCAAACTTGAATAATTCGAAATCGAGGGTAATTCAAATGTTTTGGTCGGTCCCTTGACTTTCCTATAAAACACAATCAGTGGTCGATTAAGCACTGAAGAGGCCCCATGCGCAATTAAATTTTGAGGCCCCTCCAAATATTTTCAGTAGCACTATAGTGTGCATTGTTTTACAATCAGAATTACTGAAAGTGTATGTTGTTAATTCCACACGATATTCTCTCTAATTGGAATATAAAGTACAAATTATTTTCTATCGCGTGCTAATAAAATATTGAAAGTACTTCCCATTCATTACATTATCATAATTTTTAGAATGAAGAGATCGCATTTTTATTTAGCTTTTATTTTGAAAATCAATACATTCTATTTACTAAACTATCACTTCATTCTATCATTCTAAACAAATGTTTTTTTCACAAATATAACTGCAGGATTTTCTCTTATCAATACATATTTTCTTTTTCTTCCTAGTAAAGTTCTTGGTAAATCTTTTAAATAATAACTGAGTTATATCTAAGAAACATTTTAGGAATACAAAATCATATATTTTATTTTTAACTATCAATTATAATTAATCAGTTAAAATTAATTGTAAAAACTATTAATTAAGAAATAATGCGACAGATTGACCATTTTACATTAGTCGGATTTGAAACATTTTTGAGTCAGCCAATCTTGCCTTTGCCTCCCCCAAAAAAACAAAATGTTCTTTCGCTACAGCCCTGGATATACTTCTGTATATTCTATATTTTCAAAAAGTTGAAAATAAATATTTTATGTATGATATATGTTTTTTCCTCTATATTATATACTTTTTTTAATTGGAACATACAACTTATGCATCAATAAATATTTAGATAATGTAATAGTTGGAAAAAACAAAACTTGTCTAATTCGAAATCTTGGGTAATTCAAAGTTTTTTAGTGGTCCCTTGGACTTTGAATTATTCAAGTTTAACTGTATATGCAAGTGCCCCAAACAAATTACTTTTGTTAACTCTACACGTGGCAATCGGCAAAAGTAGTTTTGAAGTTCATAATTAAAGCATTATTTCCACGCATTACTTTCGGACGGAAGCACCATTCGAATGCAGGTTGATGATAACACTTTGATGAGTTGAGTGAAGATGAGAGATTAATAGACCCAAAATCTTGTTTCGAAGTCACTGTGTTCTATCCAATGGTAGACACACTTTGTACTCCACTTCATCACCGTTTAGAAGGGATGAAAGCTGTTCTTGACACTTATCAAGTAATACAACCTGATTTTTTAGTCAATGCAAGTGATATTCACAAAAAAACAGTTGATTTCGTTAAAAAGTTTCCAAATGATGCGAGTCTAGCCTTTCCTTCACAATTACGTTCAGTGAAAAATTCATTTCAAAACAAACTGGAAAAAATGAAAAGTGTTAAGGAATTAGAGGTCTGCACGGGCCCGCCCCGGCCCGAATGAAAGCTATTTTGGCCCGGCGTAAAAATTGGAAGTTCGGCCTGAGCCTGGCCTGGCCCATACAAAAATCAGTGAAAACAGGCCCGTCCCAACAGAATTTCTACAAAAAAAAAAACGTTTTTTCTCAACATACAATTAGGATTCTTTTAATGAATACTAAATACATATTTATAGGAACATTTTGCAGTACATTTTACATTACTATGATGTTCGCAAAACAAAAAACACACAATAGTAAACATTAATGATTACTTACAGTGTTTTAGTCATCGTGTCTACAGACACTTCAAATTGGAAATAAGGATTCATTAAAAGATTAATGTAGTTCATCAGAATAAAGGATTAAAAACATGATAACTTTTGAAGCTGTATAATAAAAAGTAGATTTGTGAAAATATTCTCTCATTTTTAAGGCTTTTCTCAAATCCAAAGGAGCTACATTTCGACACATTTATGAATTCTTTTCTTTTCGGAAACGCGTAAGATTGGCAGGTATTCTTATTCAGAAGCTATGTAAATGTAGTTTTTTTCATAGATAAAAGCAATATATCTTTCTGAAAATACTGTCAAAGTTAGCATTTTGAATCTGATTTCCAGAAGCGATAGCACAGGAAAGGAGAAAAACGTACAGTCACGTGACAGGAATCTCTGTTCTCTGTAATTTATCAAATATGGAAAAAGCTATTCATTTTCAAATGACTTCCATAGGCAGGCCTGTCAATTTTATGCCTTTATAGTTAAAAATTTTCTCAGAAAATGTGTCTGAAAGCTTCACATTGTTGAGCAGTGAATATGAGAACCACCTTAAGGTAAATTTCCAAAGATATTGTTAAGAGAAGTTCATTATCACTATTAATACTACAAAACACAATGACTGTTCTACACATCCTGAGATCGATTAAGATCAGTTCTGTCCCGGCACGAGTCTGCTGAAAAAAAAAATTAAACTGTGAATCAGACATCTTGCAACTATACGATGCCGATCTCTATGATGGACATGTTACATTTCTGTACTGATGTTGTTAAACTCGCATCGGCTCGTGACACACATTTATACTTCGAGAAAATCATATTCATTGAAAATGACTCGTATTTTATCTGCTTCGCTTAAATTCTTATATCGGGCCGACAGGCGATTAATTTTTTTGCCGACCCGGCCCATTTATTTTGTCTGTCGGCCCGGCCAAGCCCGGGCCCATGCAGACCTCTATAAGGAATTTGCTAATTATATAATAGTCAACCACAGTTCGCTTTCATCAAGTTATCCAGATGTTTGCACAGTGTGCATCATGTATTTGACTGTTCCTGTGACAGTTATCTAAGGCTTGAACAGTCCTTTTCTAAGCTTAAATTGATCAAAAATTACTTGAGAAGTACAATGGCTCAAGAAAGACTCAGTAGCTTAGCTTTCAATTGAGAATGATCGAGCTCAACAAATCAACTTTGACAAAGTAATTGATGAATTCGCTTCTTTGAAAGTTAGGAAACAAATGTTTAAGAAATAATCAAATGTAGCTAATCTTTAATCTTTTCCATCTACACTACTTTCCATGCATTAGTTACTGATTCCTTGTCTTTTAAGCAAAGTATGCATTTTAACAAACTTAATTTACATCTATTGTAATTATATCTTTAATCTTCCTTAAACTTTTATTTAGAAAAGTCATATTTTAAATTATCAATTAAAAGTTTTCCGCTAGTTTAATCTAGTTCTAAATAATGATGTAAAAAATAACTAAAATGTAATTTTTTTTATTATTATTATTCCCATTCATTTGAATAAAAATTATATACGTTTATGTTAGTCGTTTTCTGTACTATAGCTTCCTCATACCATTAAATTGTTTTCATTCTTGTTATAGGCTTTTTCAGTAAAAAATGACTATGGTATTTCTGTATTTGTACTCAAACATTAAACTTATTAAAAGTCACTGTTTTAAGTTTTTTAATGTTAACAACAGTGTAGTGAATATTTTACCATGTATATTTAATGTGTGATTTTATAAATTTTTAATAAACATACACTCTTTTTAAAAATTGTACTTTTGTAAGTATTTTGCTTTTGTATTATTCACCTTATTCTTTTTACACACTGAATATTTAATTTTCGAAACTTGTATCATAAAAATAATCCATTTAATAATTTGTTAATTGTATAAGCAAGATAAATACTTGAACATTTGGCTTAGTGAACCTTTTGTAGCTAGTTTTGTTACCATTGCATGGATCAACAGATAAAAACAAATTTTTGTCAAATTGGAATAAACCCCCATGCATATAAAAAGAAAGAAATATTGAGGGCAGGCCCCGATCATGACTAATTGGGACCCTGGGCAAAGATAAATTAGGGGGGGGGGGGGCATTTGAATCGTTGCAACATTATTCAAATAAAACTGATGGTCAGTCATATGTGTATGTGTAATGCATAAAAATTATTCTCGCACCTTGGATTTTAAATAGGAAAAAATTCTTAGATCCGTTGATTCTAAATTAAGTACATTAATTAATAAAAATACTCTATTTTTCCTAGTACAGAACAAAACTCTTTTATGTAACTTTAGCAAATTGTTATATTACTTTAAGATGAATTTAATAACTTCAACTTATTGAAAAGTTGGAATTGGAAAAAAAGTAAATATTTTATAATTTATGTATTGTGGGGCCCCTGGGCAAAGTCCCGATTTGCCCATGCGATAATAAGGCCCTGATTGAGGGGCCTCACTATGAAGTTTTGCCCCGGGGCCTTCAAGTTTATAGTTACGGCCCTGATAGACTGCTTTGAAGTCACAAATATTCAAACATTTGTTTAACCCATTAAAAATCTAATGTATCTGATCCTTGACCTTAATATCTTAAAAGACTAAAGAATTGCTTGAAGAAAATAATCAAGTTTAAGAGAAGAGCTCTACAACACATTTCAATCTTCAAAAATTATGTTTGGCAGTTCCCTTATACATTCTATCACTATCTTAAGCACCAACTCAAACTTCACTTTCCAATTCTTGTTAGCATACATTTCAGACCTTTTGCCAACACCATTTCTGCTAATTATAGCAAACTATGTAAATTTCTATATTAGTAAAACTTTCATACACTGTCTTTCAAATCATCATATTAACTTCTAAATTATTTATGTTAAAAGATTTCACACTAAAATTAATATGTCAGATTCATGATATATTTAATAAAAGTAATAAGTCATGGAGGAAAATATATCAATGTTACTTTTATGCACAGTTTTGTCTTTTTCTCAGCAAAAATTCAAGTAATGAAGGCTAGTATTAAACACATTAACATTATTTAACACACCCTTCTGTCTTATACAATCAGTGCTTAATTTGTGCCAGAACTCACCAGAGCCTAGCTCTGGTACTTTGTTTTTAGTGAATATATTAATATTGGTCAGAATTCAATGGAACTCATGAATACTGTGCTCTGGAGCCGAGCGGAACAGCAGTTCTGGAAAAGCTAAGCCTAAATTGTAGTTTCCTTTCTTAACCGTCTCAAATTATTTGCATTCTTTCTTACCAAAGTGCTTACATATGTGGCGTAGTGTGCTGCATACGCAGCAGCATACTTCAATCTATGCAGTCACAAGTATAGAATTAATCTTTTTTGTCTCAATGATTTCGAATGGCGATGGAGATTGCCAGGATTAACGGCAAACATATTGGCTGTTTTTACTCAGGATGCATCAGAACAGCTCTGGGTGTTGTATTTTGTTACACGATACAAAGAAATCCTTAGCAAGTAAGATTTTTGAAAATCCCCACATCTGATATTAATGTTTTTGTACTGTTTATTTATTAGATCTTATTATATATAAATGCTCTCTCTCTCTCTCTCTCTCTCTCTCTCTCTCTATATATATATATATATAGATATATAGTCAAAATATATATATATTTTTTTTTTGCATAAGACAAAATTGCTTTATATTTTGCAAATAATCTACGAATATAACTATGTGGATGGGGGCGAAGGAGGATACACTTCAGCTGTTATTCCTCGAGAATATTAGAGCTCCGGTACATTTTTTGGCAGAAATTAAGCCCTGTATACAATATATTATTATTATTATTATTATTTGCTAGTATCTGAGAATCAGACAATAGGAGATCTGCTACATCAAAAAATGCTATTGGTATAGGTTTTCAAAACATTAAAAATCATAAAAGAAAAAACAAAGAAAGAACAGAAAAGAAAAGCTTCTTCTAAAATATTTTTATTGTGTTTGTATTGTTTATCATATCTATCCAGCATCATAATATTCAGGTTCACTGCAATTGTTAAACAGTTCTTTTTTTGTAGCCAAACTTGGCTATGATTTTAGTAATTTCTAAATTTTAACCCTTTCAAGGACAAAGTACTTCTATCCATAAAATGCTAAAAAAGTTAACTCATATATATATACTGTAACAGCACTTATTTTCGCGAGGCTTTAATTTTCGCGATTTTCACGAGCCCATCATAATCGCGAAAATTTAAGCCTCGTGAAATATTTTTTTTTTTGCTTCAAATAATAATAAAAAATCAGAAATTTTTCACTTATTTAAAATTTAATGATTACAGTTACTTAAATAAGAAAAAAGTACAAACATTTCTTGAATACTTACAACTATTTCTTTAATAAAAACAATAATACAACCTGATATGCGGTGTTGGATAACAGGGATTTAAAGTTAATAAAATAAACTTTTTAAGGTGGTAATATTTAAGAAATTAAAATCATTGAATAAATAAAGTTAAATTAACATCTTAAAGGCATAAAATCCCTCTATCCAAAGACGCATACCGACCGGAAAGAAAGTGGTTAGATATTGCGTTGAAATGTAAATAGAATTAAAGCCATCTATCTAAATTTTAAGAATTCATTAAGTTGTAATAACATCTGTAAAATAAAGAAAGTAAAAAGACTCACCCGTATGATGTGTAGAGATAAAAATACTTACAATATTCAGACAAATAAT
This sequence comes from Maratus speciosus, assembly GCA_963932465.1. Lineage (NCBI taxonomy): Eukaryota > Metazoa > Arthropoda > Arachnida > Araneae > Salticidae > Maratus > Maratus speciosus. The sequence continues at coordinate 164,356,537 of OZ010787.1, read as the reverse complement.
TTTATTTCTTATTAATGCAGATTATAAAATATATACTCAAAATTTAAATGCTTGGCCAAGTTGTATTTAAAATATTCGTTAATCATTTAATTTACCAGTCCAAAATAAACATATTAAATCTTTCTATTTCATATGGATTCAATATTAAATTATACGTGATGATCTTCTGTGTGGTTGAAAGCTCTCCACTGTCCTATATTGAAATGTGAAAATTGTAGACTTTAAAATTGAGTTCTAAATAGTTTTTGCGGAAAGAGAATGTTCAAATAAAGAACGTTGGATAATGGGAGTATTAACTGTAGACAGCAGCACATAGAGATCTTTTAGCCGTTCCAGAAGATTGATGTTGAAGAAATTAAGTAGGATCGCTCTTTCACCACTCTTGAGTTAAAAGTAAAGCTCTATCTTCAGTGATAAAATGATTGTTGAATATCGACGTTGTAGGATGAAACTTCTAGATATCTTATTTTGTCAATAAAGAAAGGTTCAGGTTCTTGTTATTCGATGATTTAAACTACACACATAAAATGGCACTGGTATCTTCTTCAAAATCTATATAGAAGCAGCGTTTAAAAAAACTAGTTATTCCACCTGCATCTCAAACTCATTCTGCCCGGACGCAGCCGAAGCTGCACCGAGCTCACACACCAACGTCTGTCTGCTTAATCCCTAAAATGACAGACACCAAACAGATCTCAGCCTGAAAGAATGTATAAGATTTTGAAAACAGCCAATCCGATGCATTCAAGTACCGCGCGTCCATCCGGGAACGCATGAGTTCAATGAACTATCCGCGTGGGTGTCTCGCGATGTCACCGAATTGTACAAAAAAAATGGTGCAGAAAAGCATCCTTTTATCAATGGCGGACAGAAAGCATCGCGCCAATATTTAAAAGTAGGAAAATGCAGAAAACGTTAAATTAAATATCTCCAATATTTGTTGACGGATTTTGCTGTAACTGATATCAAATTAATCAGAAAAATATATTCTATCTGTTGATTATAGATTGAGCATGCAATATTAAAATATAAATTATTTTTATTTTCGTTGTTTTAAACTTATAAAGAATGTAGAATCGCGATCACGATCTTTTTGGAAAAGTCAACACGAACGTGAAACTTTGTTTACACATATTATTGTTATTGTTTAGTTTAATATATTTTAATGAATGATTGAAAGATAGAATTTAAGTTTGATTGAGGAAAATAAATAAAATTTAGAATAACTTTATTAAGAGGAAACTTAAATATTTTGAAGATAATTTTCTAGATTAGAAGTTGAGTTTAAAATGAATAAATATTAATTTAAGATTGAGGAAGATAAATAAATTATAGAATTGAGATTATTTACTACTAGAGATGTTGCATTTTATAACATTTCCTTCCCCCTGTAGAAAAAAAAATCAATAAAAAAAAATTCTTTGCTGACGGCTAAAAAAAATTGCTGGATTGGCCATTATCATTGAAATTTGTTGCTAGTTTATATCAAACTGTCTGTAGTATATTTTGCACTCAATAAATTCTTGCTTTGAAGTGAATCCTAGTTGCATTATTCTATAGCTGTCACACTGAATACTTAAACCAACAAAAGTACAGAGATAACAAATGCAAACACAATATATACAAATACAACACTAAACTTTGATACAAATACAACACTAAACTTTGATACAAATACAATGAATATAAATATGTGATACATAACAATGATATATACTTAACAAAAATACAAACAATACAAGAAATAACATTTATCATTTACACACGAAGGGTGAGTATACCTGAGAAACTGAAAATTCTGCGAAATCATATGTGCAAATCAAAAACCTGAACATATTGCACGATAAAAAGAATAGCAATTTATGATAAAACTCATATTTATGTACAAACAATGAAACAGCAGATATAGGCACTTGTAAATAATTGACAGTTATTGAGTACGACAAGATATATTTGGATGTAGTAAAATCAAAACTACTAAACAATAACCAGAGATTCCTATGTAAATATTGCTACGTAACTTGTAGAGTGATGTTGAGACAAAATTGTAAACAATAGAAATAATATTTCATATTTATACTAAATTGCAGAATTACTACATAACATTTAAGAGGAAAACTTGCGTACACCTCTTAGAGAATGTAGTTGTGTCCCCCAAAAAAATTTAATATATTCCTTCATTTCATCTTTGTTACCATTAAAACAATGCGAAACTGGACACAATTTTACAATTAAAAAAAATTTTTATTCCCTTTAAAATTATAGCTTAACTGCACCTTGAAGGACTTATCGGAGGGGTAAAAATTTTGTGTTAAGTAATTCCCCAAGCTATGCCGAATTTACCTTCCGTGTGTGCTCATTAAAATTTTGTGGGAATATAAAAAAAGAGAAAAGACTTAGAGCAGTTGCTCCATCGTATTCTCATACAAAAATCTCCAGTAGTACCATATAGGCAAGCGCTTTTTTGGAGATAATTAAAAATATTTCATTTTATTTCATTATCTTTATATTATTTATTATTTATATTCATTTTATATTTTTCTCTGAGTAATAAATTATTTACTTTCTTATAATCATTTGTAAAAAATTTAATTTGGGATCCTAAAATTGTAATATTTGAAATAATCAAACATTTTATCACTCTAAACAAGTCGTAGAAATTAGTAAAGTCTAAATCACTCTCTCTGCACAATATGAAATGGACGATATATTGAATTAAGATTAATAGTTGAGAAATAAAAAAAAATTGTGGTAACATAATATTGATTTCCAAAAATAAAATATAAAAACTAAGAAAAATAAGTTGGTGTAGTTGTGACTATATGAATTTAAAATTATAAATTAAAATATATTAAGAATGCAGAATCATAAAAACAAATAGATCCCAATGTGCTATTACGTACTAGCACACTGCTGTTTCGCCAGCAAAACGTGGATTATCCATTTTTAAATGATTTAAATGTTACCACTGTATTAATAAAAAAATATATCTAATAGAAGAAATGATATAAAAATGGAATTAAAGTTGTAGGAAGATTGGTAAAAAAATAAAAATTGAAAAAAGAATATCCATAATCAAGTGAGAGATGAAGGAATAGAAGATAGACATACTATTTACCTCCTGTCCTAATTAACTTAGTGACATTTACTTTGATATCTCTTATTGTGGTGTCACTTAAATATCTAATTAAATAATTATCACCTCTGAAAGCTCTAATAATTTTATATGGACCAGAATTTTTTGGATGAAAGGGTGAACCATGATGAAAATTTTTTAAGTATACTATATCACCAGTTTTAAATTTACAAGCAGGGCGACCTTTAAGGAATTTTTCATTTTTATCAAAATAATTTTTCTCAAATTGTTTGACTAATTCTCTGGTTGCTGTGATATGTTCTTGTTGTTTTTGGAAATATATAGAAGGTTCTTCTGCCTCTTTGGGTGGTTGAAAAGTATCTATTGGCAAATTTAAGTCTCTACCCAAAAATAAATTAGCTGGGGTGAAGTTAGTAACTGAATGTTTTGAATTATTGTAGTGAAGGACAAAAAATTTCAATCTATCTGACCACTCAATAACTTGATCAGATAGTGCTGCAACAGACTCTTTGAGCGATCTATGGATACGTTCCAAAAGTCCATTCGACCTTGGAAAGTAAATTGAAGAATTTCTACGTTTAATATTTAGAGATTTAAGAAAATCGATAAAAATGTCAGATGTGAAGTTTTTAGCATTATCAGACAATATAACTTTAGGAAGACCGTACCTGGAAAAATAGTCATTGAGAGCTTTAATTATTGATGGAGAAGTAGCATCTCTAAGTGGAATCGCTTCCAGAAAGCGTGAATAGTGGTCAACGATGGTAAGAATGAAAAATTTACCGTCATGTGACCTGGGGAGTTTTCCCACAATATCTATCGCAAGCATCTCTCCGGGAGCTAATTCGCACTTTGAAATGAACGCAGGCTTAGTATTTGTTTGTTTACTTTTATGAGGCAGACATTTTTCACATGAATTGACAAAATTCTGAATATCTTGAACCATTCCATGCCAAAAATAATTTCTCGAGATTGTATCCACAGTTTTCGTTATTCCAAAATGTACTTGATGACCCATTGCTATGCAGCTATTAATTAAAGTTTTAGGAATTAGGATTTTATTAGATCTATTGACATTACCGGCTTTTTTCCTTGAAAACATTAACAGATTAGTATCAGGATTAATGGAATAATTAGAGTTAGAACATGTTTTATTGATTATTTTCTCTCTGATTTCCTTAAGTTTTTCATCATTTAATTGTTCTTGAAGAATATTTTCAGTTTTTAATGAGTCATTTGTGGGAATAAAAATATTAAGTGCATTGACATATAAATTAGGGTTATTGGGGAGGTCTACAACACGAGAAAGAAAATCAGCTGGATTCACCAGTCCAGGAATGTGTTCCACCTTAAAATTGAAACTTTGTAGAAACATTAGCCATCTAGTTATAATTTCTGCTTGCTTTTCCAAATTTAAATGATAAGTTAAGGCTTTAGCATCGGTTAAAATTTTAAATTGTCTACCATATAGAAATTCTGAGAAATGTTTTACAGAGGAATAAATAGCATAAAATTCACGTTTAATTGAAGGATATCTTGATTCTGCTTCATTAAGTTGTTTAGAATAGAATTCAATCGGATAAAATTTATCATTATGTTTTTGCATTAAAATACCACAAATTGCAATTTTAGAGGCATCAGTAACTAAAAAAACTTCTTTGCTGTCATCGAAATTCTTTACAGTTGGATTAGTTAAAAGTATATCTTGAATTTTTTGAAATGCTTCCTGACATTGTGTACTCCAAACAAATTTAACTTTTTTCTTCGTTAAGTTTACAATAGGTTGAATAATTTTAGCAAAGTCAAAAATTAAGTGTCGAAAGTAATTAATCATGCCTAGATAGCTTTGTACTTGTTTAAGATTAGTTGGAACAGGAAATTTATTTATTTTACTAATATTGTCAGTGGAGGGAGAATGACCATTTTTATTTAAATTGAAACCTAAGTAAGTAATTTCTTCTTTACAGATTTGTAATTTACCAGGATCTAATGTGAGATTAAACTCTTTGAGTTTGTCAAAAACTTTTTGTAGCCAGATGAGCATTTCCTGCATTGAATCCGCTGCAACAATTATGTCGTCTAAGAAATATTGTACATTTTTACCTTTTAATGAGCTAAGACAGTTATTTATAAGAGTATGAAAATAAGAAGTAGAATTGACACATCCGAATGGCAATCTTTTTGGCATAAAATTACCGAATTCTGTTGCAAAAGCCAGTTTCGACCTATCTTTTTCCTGAAGCAAAATTTGAAAAAATGCAGATTTAAGGTCCAGAACAGTGTACAACTTTTTGCCAGCGATATTTTGCATTATGTCATTTATTTTAGGTAGACAAATTTTATAGGGTTCAGTTATTGCATTAAGAAGACGATAATCTATGACCATGCGGAATTTAAGTTTATTTGGATCATCTGTGGCAAGATTTTTCTTTTTGACAAAAATAACAGGAAAACAATAATTGGATGTAGAATTTTCTATGATACCAGCATTTAAAAGTTCAGAGATTTCATTGCGAGCAAATTCCTTAGCAATTTTAGGTATTGGATATGGTTTAGTTTGTAATGCAAAATCATGTAGCAAATTGAACTGAGGAATGACTTTGTCTGTACACCCTAGTGTGCTATATGAAGAAGAAAAAACAGCAGAATTTTGCATGAGAAGCTTGAGAATACTTTTTCGGTCTGAATGAGGTAAGTGGTCTACATTAAAATTGTTTACATTTAACTCCTTCTTTCTTAGTTCTAAGATGTCTTCTGAAACTAGTGAATTAATTTGATAAGTTTTGTTGTTATTGTGTGAGGAAATTTGGTCATCTGAAATTACTTTAATGTAGCCTAATTTAATGTTTTTATTTAGAGTTATTTTTGTATTGTTGTTATTGTGAACATATAGTAAAATTGAATTGTTGACATTTGGTGTGTGAAGACTGAAATCTAAATTTTAAGCTAATTTATTTTTTAAAGGACAAAATAAGTAATTAGAGGATTTATTGATTTTATGACGAGCTTTTAAACGTATAATTCTTCCCTGATTAGGTCGAATTATAACTTTGTTGGCAGGAGTTACAATGTTTTTGTTTTCATCAGAATCATTGTTGTTGTTGTTATGTTCATTATTAGAAAAATTGGAATTATTTTGAGAGTTCTCATTAGTTTCAGAAAGATTGTCATTTAAGTCATTGTTTACATTGTGAATTTTAGTTGAATCTGGATTTTTGTTCTCAAATGGAAATGTGAGGTTGCCCATGATTAATTGTGAATTGGCTGAGTCCAGCAAAAGTTTGTTTCTGTTTAAAAAGTCGTAGCCTAAGATTATTTGATAATTAGAGTTCCAATTATTATGTGTTATGAAGAAAATTCCCTTGAACCATTTATTTTTGATTTTAAAGCTTAGTTGAACTGCTGAAGAATATGGAATGTTAGTGTTATCTATTGTTTTAATATTTACGGATCTAGAAATGAAGTTTGGTTTTTTGTTTTAAAATCTGTATTGTTTTTGGCTGAATTAACGACAAATTTGCACCGGAATCCAGAAGAGCATCAAAAACATGGTTATTAAATCTTAATTTAATAATGGGAAGTTGTGAATTATCCTCGTAACAAGACATTAGATTTTTTGTAACATTAACATTAGAAACTGAGCCATCAAAACAATCAAAACCCTCTCGCATACCAAAAACATCATTATTGAGGGTCCTGTGAGATGGAGGGAAAAAATTATGAAAATCATCACCAGAACCCCTCAAAAGTTTAAATTCCGCCTAGCTCTGTGATTGTATGGCCTGAAGTTGTTCCTACCTCTACCTCTGCCTCTCTGAAATCTCGGAACATGGTTATCACCTCCTCTATTCGAATGTACAGAAAAATATCGATCATGAGTAAAATTAAATCTGTCATTGCTCGGCGAATTGTTGTGTGGACTCCAAAAATTTCCACTCTGACCTGCAAAATTGTTTCCCTGACCTGTAAAGTTGTTTCCTTGACTCGCAAAATTTGTTTGAACTGGATATGTATTGTTACTTGGAAAATGCCAACACTCTCGTGTATTGTGCAATTTCCCACATATATGGCACACCGCTTTTTCTTCTTTAATCTTTTTCAGCTGATTCGCCATGTCTGTGAGTAATTTATTGGAATCTGCTTGCTGTTTTAGGAGAAGTGAAATAAGCGATTCCTGTGTGTTAGAATTTTGAGCTTCAGTAGCATTGAGATTGTTAATGCACAAGGATTGTTGTTCTAGAGCCTTCTCTATGTCCATAGCGCATGCAACAAGATCCTCAAAATTATTGCGGCCAAATTTCAAAACTTCAGATTTTATATCTGATCTAAGTGCATCAGATAATTTCGCGAACATCATATTAGCTCTGACTGCTTCTATTTGCGGAATTTCCTCATCGTTTGGAATCATTCGGTTTACAACCTGTTTAATTTCATCGGCTAACTTCCTAACATTTTGTTTTGGCTTCTGACAAATTCTGGAAAAATCATATGAAGCTTGCTGAAAATTGTCTTGTTTCGTGAATTTGTTTCTCAAAAGGCGTACAACTACCTCAAAATTCTCCTCATTTGCAATTTCAGGATCTCCCGAAACATACTGTGACGCCCTGTCCCTACATAAAAGTCTCAATAAAAGAATTCTGTTTACATCTGGCCAAGCTTCCAGATTGCAAACATCACTCACATTCCTAATAAAAATGTCCACGTTTTCATCATCTCGCCCGTGGAAAGTAGGAATAGATGCTAAAAGTGAATTTAAAAGCAATTGATTCGCCATTGCAAATTTCTCTGAAGTAAAAAAAAATTCAGAAATAGATGTGAGGGAAACGAATCAAAAATGCCCTAACAATCGTGAACTATATAAATTTAAATTATCAAAAGTAAATCAATTAATATCTACTGAGAAATTAACACAAAAATAAAATAGAAAATTATTAAAAAGTAGAAAATTATCTGCACAGAAATTTAAAAATCAACCTCTGAAATTGTTGTATCTGATAATCTCTAACTTATGAGAGTGCAATTGTAAAAGTTGAAAAAAAATTAGCCCAATTATTTTAAAATCAGTACTTAAAAATTTGCTTTTAAGAAAAGAGGGAAAAAATTAAAATAGTATCCCCCAAAATGCATAAAAATATTACTATTTGAAATTTAAAATGCTTAATCATAGGAATAATAGTAAAAATAAAATTTTTTCAAAATTTTAATCTCTTGAGAAAAAACCTTAATTATAAACTTTGAAATAATAAAAAAATAGAAGTTATATTCTATGCATGAAAAATATAGCATACAAATATTTGAAATTGCAATACAAAAAATCAAAAATGTATTTTATATCATTTGTGAAATTTTGTAAATATTGATATAAGAATCCCCCAAAAAGGAAAATAGTGAGCATATAAAGGTATATGTTGTTATTGTAGCAAAACCCCTAAATTTAAAAACTCAGCTCTGATAATTTTTTTTTTTTTTTTGAAAGAAAAAAAATAGAGTGATAGTAGAGGTTAATGAAAATTTGAAAGAAAAATTAACAATTTATTTTTAACCAAAATAATTGAAATAAATTCTTCAAATAAATTTAATATGAAAATGATAAATTTTTAAATTGAAGCTGTAAAAACTCAATTGTAGATATTTAAGAAAATAAAAATAAACTATAGAAATTGCAACCAAAATATATGATTCAGTATATTATTGCACTAAATCTGGATATTTTTACCAAAGCATAATATATTAACAATATTGTTTTCATAAATTTATAAAATTATATTGCACAGTTTCAATAAAAAATAAAGATTTTCGATTTGCACACATGAAAAAAATAAAGACACAGAAATTAAATTGAAATGAGCTATTTCTTTATAAATTAAAAATATTTTAATAATCATTAAAAGATGGCTATTAGCTTTTAAAAGAAAAGAAAAAATTTAAATCCGCGATACCCCAGATAAGTCTCAAAAAACACGGCACCAAAGATGATATGCGGTGTTGGATAACAGGGATTTAAAGTTAATAAAATAAACTTTTTAAGGTGGTAATATTTAAGAAATTAAAATCATTGAATAAATAAAGTTAAATTAACATCTTAAAGGCATAAAATCCCTCTATCCAAAGACGCATACCGACCGGAAAGAAAGTGGTTAGATATTGCGTTGAAATGTAAATAGAATTAAAGCCATCTATCTAAATTTTAAAAATTCATTAAGTTGTAATAACATCTGTAAAATAAAGAAAGTAAAAAGACTCACCCGTATGATGTGTAGAGATAAAAATACTTACAATATTCAGACAAATAATTTTATTTCTTATTAATGCAGATTATAAAATATATACTCAAAATTTAAATGCTTGGCCAAGTTGTATTTAAAATATTCGTTAATCATTTAATTTACCAGTCCAAAATAAACATATTAAATCTTTCTATTTCATATGGATTCAATATTAAATTATACGTGATGATCTTCTGTGTGGTTGAAAGCTCTCCACTGTCCTATATTGAAATGTGAAAATTGTAGACTTTAAAATTGAGTTCTAAATAGTTTTTGCGGAAAGAGAATGTTCAAATAAAGAACGTTGGATAATGGGAGTATTAACTGTAGACAGCAGCACATAGAGATCTTTTAGCCGTTCCAGAAGATTGATGTTGAAGAAATTAAGTAGGATCGCTCTTTCACCACTCTTGAGTTAAAAGTAAAGCTCTATCTTCAGTGATAAAATGATTGTTGAATATCGACGTTGTAGGATGAAACTTCTAGATATCTTATTTTGTCAATAAAGAAAGGTTCAGGTTCTTGTTATTCGATGATTTAAACTACACACATAAAATGGCACTGGTATCTTCTTCAAAATCTATATAGAAGCAGTGTTTAAAAAAACTAGTTATTCCACCTGCATCTCAAACTCATTCTGCCCGGACGCAGCCGAAGCTGCGCCGAGCTCACACACCAACGTCTGTCTGCTTAATCCCTAAAATGACAGACACCAAACAGATCTCAGCCTGAAAGAATGTATAAGATTTTGAAAACAGCCAATCCGATGCATTCAAGTACCGCGCGTCCATCCGGGAACGCATGAGTTCAATGAACTATCCGCGTGGGTGTCTCGCGATGTCACCGAATTGTACAAAAAAAATGGTGCAGAAAAGCATCCTTTTATCAATGGCGGACAGAAAGCATCGCGCCAATATTTAAAAGTAGGAAAATGCAGAAAACGTTAAATTAAATATCTCCAATATTTGTTGACGGATTTTGCTGTAACTGATATCAAATTAATCAGAAAAATATATTCTATCTGTTGATTATAGATTGAGCATGCAATATTAAAATATAAATTATTTTTATTTTCGTTGTTTTAAACTTATAAAGAATGTAGAATCGCGATCACGATCTTTTTGGAAAAGTCAACACGAACGTGAAACTTTGTTTACACATATTATTGTTATTGTTTAGTTTAATATATTTTAATGAATGATTGAAAGATAGAATTTAAGTTTGATTGAGGAAAATAAATAAAATTTAGAATAACTTTATTAAGAGGAAACTTAAATATTTTGAAGATAATTTTCTAGATTAGAAGTTGAGTTTAAAATGAATAAATATTAATTTAAGATTGAGGAAGATAAATAAATTATAGAATTGAGATTATTTACTACTAGAGATGTTGCATTTTATAACACAACCAATAGAATGTAGCTCATTCACTTACAATTTTTATACCAGCTTCTTTGAAGCTATTCAAGATTATCTCATGCTTGGCTTCAACACCGTTAAATGTGCGCACAAACCAAGAAGCACGTGAACCAGTTTTAGTTGTGATATTCGCAGGTCCACAGATTCTTTTTCCTCTAGAAATTTTAGCTCATTAGGATACCACTCAATAAACTCATTCTTGAACAAACACTTGAACTCGCCGTTTACAGTTAAGTCCAAAGGCTGGAACTCTTTTGTGCAGGAAGAGAGTACAAAAACTGGAATAATATTCCTCTCCTCTAGTTCAGCCAGAAAAAGAGGATCTTGGTGTGCCTTAAAAACGACGAACAATGGTACATCAGGTTGTTCTAGAACCAGCCCAAGAAGCTCTCTCTGTTTGTCGTAATAAGGTACAAGAATTTTCTCGATATATCGAATCATTGTGTCAGGCAAAAGGAAGTTTCTTAAAGTGCCTTGTGCAAAAGGGGTTCTATTTAGGTAGTTTCAGGATTTTTCAAATGTCGTATCTGTTCATATAAAACTCGCGAAATTTTCAGCTCGCGAAACCACAGATATCTTCATTTTCGTGAAAATAAGTTCTTTTACAGTATATATATGTGAAAAGAAAGGTGTTTAATCAACGTATTTTGCCTGAACTAACTTAAGGAGCAGAAACATAGATGCTAACAAAACGGATGGTACAAAGATTACAAACAACACACTGAAGTACGGAAAGATTGCTAGGCATAATTAGAAGAGACAGAAAGAGAATAACCTGGAAAAGAAGTCAGATGAAAGTTTGACATATTTGAAAGAATTAAATGGATAAAATGGAAATGGGCTGGGTACATTGCAAGAAGACAAGGCAATAGATGGAGCACAAACACTCTACAGCGGTATCAAAGAGATGTAAAATGACCAAGATGATAACCTCAAATAAGATGGAACGACAAAATCAGAAAAGTGGCCGGTGTTAATTGGATGACTAATGCACTAGGCTGGAAACATTGGAAAAATCTGGGGGAGACCTACATCCAGCAGTGGATTGAAAACGGTTGATGATGATATGAAAGATCTTTTAGTATAATGTACAACTGTACTTGTAATATTTACATTTTGACTCTTTAAATGAACTAATATGGGTAAGTTCCTGCCAAAGTCAAACTATATCTTGTAAACAAAAAAGTTTTTTTTTCAAGTAGTAGTGAAGTGAGGTACCAATTACAGTTCAATGTCTTCATACTGCTAGCAGAAACATATCAATGAAAATGGTACCTTTGTTTGTTCTGTGTGGATTCTTCAATTCTATTAAAATCTGTGTGTCTGAAAGCTCTATCCCCTCTGGAACTGCAGCAAGAGTACCAGCAAGAGTTCAGACTGGTACCATTTGACATATAAAAATACAAGGATGTTATTCTGCTGATTCACTAAGGAATCCAGGCATAATTAGAGCCAAAATATTAATTAAAAGCCCTCACTGAACATAATTAAAATGACTCTAGGTACATTTGTATAGATTTTAATTTATAAATATAAAACCAAACAAATTTGATGTTCCTTTGTATAAAACCTCTGACTGCCGCACCGCAGGTCGAGAGTTGACTCCCGACTGGGCAAGGTTCACTCAGCCTTTCATCCCTTTCGGGTCGATAAAATGAGTATCAAGCTTGCTTAGGAACTAAATACCGAGGGTCTCGTGTTAGGTTGACCACTTGGCCGGGACACATGTTGCATAGCACCTTGGGGCCCAGGGTCAAGAAAACAGAGATGGGCACTGTCAGCCCAGATCCTTCATGGATTGTATAGCCACAGAGTTTAGTTTTAGTTTGCATAAAACCAGACTTAGCAACTAATGGTCAGAAAATACATTTTTAATAACTCAAGAACTAATTAACTGGTTTTATTTATTTCACAAAAAAAAAAAAAAATATATATATATATATAAATTTAGTAACTTGCGAATTGACTGATAAGAGGAAAAGGATGAAATGGGTTACATAATACCCACAAAATGTCTAGCGGGTACAGCTGCCTAGTCTATGCTGTGAAAGGCAGCGAGTCCCTAATTCTAGATTTCTTCAGAAAAATTTTCATTTAAAAATATAAAATCATATAAATTCAATGTGTTTCGAAACACTAGGTTCGTTTGGAAAGATTTTCATTTAAAAATATAAAATCACATAAATTTGAGTTTTGTTTGCAAATACAGACTGGAGCCTGCAAAGCATGCCAGGTGTAGTGGGACCCCAAACACTAGGTTAGTTTGATTCTAGGTTCATTAAGATTAAAAAAACATAATAATTCGAGATTTGTTTGAAAAAACTGACCAGCACAGCAGGCGTAGCCTAGTAGTAAATAGATAAAAACATAAAATCAATAAAAATAATAGCAAAAATATAACATTAGTAAAATTTGATTACCAAAAATGATTTGTTAAACAATTGCAGAGAATCTAAATAATCTTATTGATATAACAAACAATAATTTTTTTTTTAGAAAAAACATACATATTTGTAAGGGACCATTTTTATATTAATCCTAGTCCTTTTAAAGTATCTTGCTGGGTTAATTATATTTATAAAGTTGTCCTTTAGTCTAACTGAAAAGTAAAAACTATTTCTGAACTGCTAATTTTGATTTTAAGGCTGTTCTCAAATCCAAAAGGGGGTACTTTCTGATATATTTTTAAATTCATTTTTGTTCAGAAATGCATGAAATTTGCCAGTGTTCTTATTGGGAAACTATGTAATCGAAAGACGTTTTGACGTCACATGACCAAGCACACTTATAAATTGACAAGTTATTTATCAAATAAACGGTCAAGTGTGAGTATTACTCGCGCTCAGAGGGTTCTTTACAATAAACATAGAAATTATTAACTGTATTATTAAAAACAATCCTTGCTAAAAGAATTATAAGACTTTGTAAAAACTATACAACATAGGTTTGGGTATAGCTGTATATACGAGAAAAGTATAAATGGATATGCCATGAAAGTTGAGAGATATGAAGCCTAAATAATATCAAATGTAGCTTTCTGTATAACTCTTTTTTTAATCTTATTGTAATCAGTTTAGGATGAACTTAATTCGGTACTGACAATAAAAGTAGTGCATATTTAAACCTCATTTGGCATTTCATAAAACTAAATTCAGCGTAATAATCTTTCTTTTTACAGTGTAGCTAAAACAAAATCCTTGTTGAAAGTTTTTTTCATAATTTTAGTTTCAGTAGATTCAGAAATAGAGGGGGGGGGGGCATATTTTTGTACTACATTTGATGATATTTCTGAAAATATAATACCTAAAATTAAAAGAAGTTTTGAAAGCTTTCACACGATATACAAAGAAAATATTTTTTTTTTTCAAGTAACTTAATTAGCCCTTCTACATTTTTCCTAAATAAGTTTGTGAATGTTTAATAATCTGTAAATATAGTCTTTATTACATTCCCCAATTTGAATTTTCGATGTTCCATAGTTTACAAGTAAAATGGCTGTGACGGACGGACAGACAAACACAGGAATGACCTTATAATGGCTCCGTTTTTACTTTTTAAGTACGGAACCCTAAAAATGGGAAACTCATTTAGATTTCAAATTGCTCCAATAGTCAGCCTTGCCAATTTTATGCCTTTGCATTTAAAAATGAGTCAGAAAATGTGTCAGTAAGTTTAACGTTTGTTGAGCAGGGAACTTGAGAATTGCCTTAATAGCGCTGAAAAGATTTTAAATAATTTATGCATTTAAGCACCAGAATGTTGATTTTTTTTTCTATTTCTATATGTTCAAATTACAGCAATACACTTCATTATAAACAATTGTAAAATTAAAGTACAGTACAGAACCATTTATCCAGAATGCTTGGGGTCAGATATATTCCGGATAACTGGTTGTGCATTAAAGCAGCATCTATTTGTTAAATTTGGGGGAATATGTGTGGTTGTGGCATTATTTCTGATTTTAAATTATTAGATTACTTGGATTAAAAATCAATGCAAGAAAGATCAAAAGTTAACCAGAGTTTAAAAGAAGGTAATTAATGGGAATTCCTTAGGAACAAAAATTCTTCTGTTTCCTCTGCATAAAAATTAAAACATCTAAAATACAACTAAATATGTTTTCTTTTGAAATACTAGATGTTGTCATCAAATTATACAATTGTTTCAAGCAAAGCCTATGTCAAACTGGCAGTGTATGACACCTTTTTCTGCAAAGATTCTGAAATCAGTCTATCAGAAATATCATTCCAGATAACTGGTTTCCAGATAAATGGTTCCATACTGTATATACTTTATACCGATGTAATTCAAATTAATACTGATGAAAATGTGTGAAAACAGAGTATTTTTTTTATAAATGTCATCAAGGCTGTTTGTTTTACTTTCAAAGTATAAAAGTATTTGCTTGTATGCAGGGGGGGGGGGGGGGGGGGGGGGGGTTGAGCGTCCCCTCCCCAAAAGAATGTTGGCGAACGCTGTTACACTTGGCAAATTACAAACTTAGTTGACAGATTTGTTTAAAACTTTAATAAAAACTATAATATACTTTCTATTTCCGATAGACTTGGCAGAAGTTACAAAACTAATTGGACTATTATAAAACTTTTTACAAATAAGAACTATATTACATTTTGTAATTGTGGTAACTTGGCAAAATTACAAAAAGTACTTGGCAAATACTGAAATTTGATTTGGCAATTTAAGGTCCTCTCCCCTTCCCCCCTTGAAGAAAAAGTCTTAGCAATGGCCCTGCTTGTATGCGAAGTCATCCTTTAAATTATTTTAATTTTGTAAAAAAAAGAAAAAACTTCACTAATAAAAATGATTATATTTACATATAAAATACTTAAGTAATATGATTGTCATTTAAAGTTTTGAGTATTATATTTTTTAATGTAGGAAGCATGTTTAAAAATTTATAAATTGCAGTATCATTAGGAATAAAAAACCCATTGAAGCATCAGATATATGTCATCAAAATTCTCTTATTAATGTCATGCGTGATTTTCTTTTTAAGAAAATTTATAACATGCCATTATCAATCAAAATAAATAGCATAAAACAAAACCTGTAACTTTTTATCCTTCAACTAGAACTAAACTGAAAAACAATTTTTAATCCATATACAGAAAGAAAATAAATTTCATGATTTCATTTTGCATAATTAAAGTAAATAAAGATTCCATTTTACCTGCTCGCAACCAACGGAATTGAGGTTCACTAAATTTATCCCACATTGATACTATGATGGATGCTGCACCAAGAACACTTACAAGAACAAAATAGAAGACTTTGGGTTGGTAATCACAATAAAAGCCATAATAAAGCCAGGGAACAAATGATCCAATTATTAAAACAGCAATTCCACAGTAATCTAACCTAGAGATATAAACAAGTATAAAATTATAGTAAAAACATGTTAATTTTTCTGAATGAAGTTTGATTTTTTAAAGTTAAATTCCCTGAAAATGTGTAAAATGCAATAAGATACCAATTTATATTAAATGTGTTTCAAATCAGCTATGCAACATCATTAACAAAACAAACTACTTACCAATACAAAACAAAATATTTCAACATTGTATCAATATATACAATGTATATTTATATATCAATATATATTTTTTCTCATTAAAAGCCTATATCAACCCCAGATCAAAGTTTCACAAAAGCAAAATGTGTGTGTCTGTTTTGTCTTTAGTCAGCATTTTACCAGTCTTCGAAATAACAAACTGCATAATATTTTTATTGTATTTTAAAAATACAATATGCAGCAAAACGCTAAATGGTCCTTCCTGTCTAATGTATCACGTGAATAATTTAATTGTAGTGATATGCGATGCAGTATGTTAGACGGGAAAATTTTCAAAATAATAACTGCTGATAAACTAAAGGCAGATGGCCACTTGCGTAAAAACAAAGTGTATCATTATAAATGGAACTTTTGAAACTGCAACTAATTTTAAAGTATATTTAAAGACTAGATTTTTTGTTTTATACCATTTAGAGTCTTGCATCGTTTCGGGTCAGAGGTTTTACTATAGTTGAATATTAAAGAACATAGATTTATTCATTCTTCTCTGTAAAAAATAAAAATGATATTAGGGAATTAGAGGTCTGCACGGGCTGGAATTTCCAGGTGCGGAAACTGCCTGGCCCATCCCATGTAAAACTTAAAAGTTCAGCCCTAGCCTGGCATGGCCCATTTATAATTTTATTGGCTTAATCTAAATATTTATACTGGGCCGGTAGACCAGCTTAATTGTAGCTATCAGCCGGCCTGGCAGGGCCGTTTGTTTTTTTTTTGCCGGCCCAGTGCATTTATTTTGTTTACCAGCCTGGCCCATTGAAAAAAACTGTCCTAATAAAGCAGCCTGGCCAGTTTGAAATTTTGCCAACCTGCCGCAGCCCGAGGGCCGGACCAGTGCAGACCTCTATTAGAGATACAATTGTAGGTTATTTTTCATAATGGCATTAAAACATCATTTGCTTTCCTTACATTGCAGGTTGCCTGAAATTATTTTTGCGGGTTCAGGTCGGGTTGCCGAAAATTATTTTTGTGGGTTTGGGTCGGGTAAAACCCAACCTGTACAGCCTCTAATGCTCGTCCACTAAATATGGATAACTCCTCTTAATCTATGAGACCTAAACTCATTCTGCAAAAAAGGGAGAAGAAACTTCCTTTCGGTAAAAGATTGGAGAACTGCCATCACTCAAAATTGGAGAAGAATAGACTTTGATGAAAATTACCAAGGCCTCATCTCAGTGGGGGGGGGGGGGGGGAGGAAAAAAGTCCATACTGTGAGAAGGCATCATTTGGTATGTAAATTTTTGTGCCAGTTGTTTGTCGTTGGAGATTCAGTATGTGTATTTTATTTCTGGTGCTTTCTCGTTAGTGAGAATTCGATCAATACTGTGGCCTGTAATCTATGAGGTCTTTAGTAAGGATTTTCACATCGTCACTTCCTCCTTTGCTGGTCTCATAAATTTGACAAATTATTTTCCACTTATTTTGAAGTGCCATAAAATATACTCAAAACTTGAATACTGTAAATGTCCAGGGTTAGTGTCAGGTATTATTTTTGAAACAATAAAGATGTCCGGGTGAAATATGTAAAGCTTCTATGGCTAATTGTATTTAAACACAACAAATAAAATAGTGCTAATAATTTTAAATTAATATACAAAATACATACACGAAAATAAGAAACAATTTTGGAAGCAATTTATAAATACCTGAATGTGTGTGTGTATATATATATATATACACATACATACATAAATGTATATCTTAAAATTGGTATTTATTATATTTTATTTCTATAATTAACAATTATTAATCTAGCTGAAGCAATTCATCACATCACCTGGTATGGCAGCTATGCTGAACACTTAAGTTGGCAGCCTCATTTAGTCAAATCCAATTCTTTGTGCTAAAAATGTACACATCCATGTACAATGACATACATGTATCATCTTATTTGTACAAAGAAAAGGAAAAACAAAAACAGAAGGGACAGGAGTGTCAGTTGTTTAACATTCTCACATTTTTATTATTTTCCAATCAAAGAGGTGACATATGGGGAAAGCATAAAAAAGTATGAATTTTTAAAATATATAGGGGAGACCAAAAAATGTATAAAATTTTTGTAATAAAGCATGCAGAATACAGGAGTGTAAAATTAAAAAATCTCTTTCCACAAGAGTTTACGTTTAAATTTTATTTAGACAAGGAATTCAATCACACAAAAATACATTTTGAAATGCAAAAGAAAATTAATGTGGAGGTAATGTCAGTCCTATACAACAAATGCAATTCTTCTGGCTCAATAAATGTGGCATCGAAATGAAAAGAAAATCCCATAAAAAATATTAAACACTGCAGTTAGGTGGATAAAAGAAAAACTCACTGGACAGCCTTAGAACAAATTTACTGACTAAATCAAGCAAATCTAAAAACTTTTTATACAATGAATAACACAATAATGAATATAAAACAAATGTTGAGAGCATGAAAGTACAAAATATATCTAATTTAAGGAATGGTTCTAGAAATAACACTAAGATTAATAATGAGTAAGGTGAAACTCCAGTTATCGACACCTAACCAGTAACTGACATTTCAGCAAAAATCTAACTCAAATAAGTACTGCCTTGTAAAATTCCACAAAGTAGTGTCATCTAATGGTAACTTGGACACTTATTTTTATTTTGGAGTCAATTTATTCACTACTAGTAGGTCAAGAAAACATTCAATGAGGAGGAAACTTTTGAGAAGACAAAAAGGACTATTTTGAGACATCTATCTTATTTCTAACATTAAGGAAGTGCTCTAAAAAAATCTATTTGTAATGCAACCATCCCAAACTTTTTCTTAAAGCTATACTTTTAGAAATTAAAAGATGCTTATGATACAATAGGACCATGATTTTAGTTATTTAATTCACCTTAATGGGGAGGGGGGGTGGGGGGCACCATTTATTGGTACCAGTAATTTCATTTCACCAGCCTCCGACAGAGGTGTTCATTATTGATATACAGTAGAAGATCTTTATAACGCAAACCTAAAAACACAAGGTTGTGCATTATATGGATCATATCATTAAATACATCTTGTAAATATGGCCAAATATGACTGAAACATATCAAAATACATTAGAATATCTTTATAATGTATTCCTTGTTACCAAGAGTTATCCAAATTATAAATTTTTGCATAATATAGGTCAGACATTGTTAAATTTACTTTATAAACATGATCCAAATATAACTGACACAACCATCCCTTATATTAGACATTTTCAAAAATGTTTATTGTAATAATAGCATTTTTTTTCAATAAAAAGGTCTTAAATTAGAAGATAAAGTTGAACTAATGTATCAAATTTAGTCCACTGGAGAGTAGTAATATTTTATAATGTGAAAATACAGGTGCTTTTTAACTGCAAAAATCATTGTTTACATCTGAGAAGTTGTGCATTATATGGAGAATTGCGTTATAAAGATCTACTGTATTAAAGAAAGTTTAAATCTATTATTTGAACTGTTTAAAAAAACATGATAAATTTATCTTGTAGTCAACGCCATTAAAATTTAAGTTGTTTTACCACAGCCTGACACCTTTTGTCAGTTAATGGTCCAAAAACGTCAGTTTAATAATTTAAAACATAAAAAAAAGGGACACATGCATCTCGAGTATGATATCATTATAAATAAGGTTTAAGTATTTTGTTTTTATAATAAAGATTAAAGTATTTTTAAAGCATGAATTCCTAAACATATAAAATAACTTAAAATCTTTGCAAGTAAAGTGTCAGACAGTGGTTCACTTTTTATCAGTTATTGTTTTTTTTTCAAAATGGGGTTGGTGTCAGTTACTGGAGATATTGACCATATTTATGAAAAAAATTAATTTTTAATAATACAATGTATAATTTTTCCAAATTTTGTGAACAATAATTTTTTAATGTATCACTACTCTCCTTTCAACAAAAAAGAAAAGGAAAAAAGATAAGTATAAAATGGATTTAATATTTTGTAATAGTGATTTGAATAAGAAAGAATCCTTAAAGTGTTAGTTACTGATGGTTTCACCCTACAGAATGCAATGAAAATTTAATTAGTTAATCTCTATATTAGTATGGTTTGGTTATATACATGAAAAGAACATTGAAAGCAATTATTCATAATGTAGTACTAAACATTTCTAATAATGAAAGCTGGCTTTTTAAATGATGCACAATAATACAAGAAAACTAACAGAAAACTGGACAAAAAGGTTAATTTATTATGATAACTTAATGACACATACTTGCTAAATAATTTTCCAACAGGTTCAGAATGACAGCTGACAGTATGGAACATGGAAGACATTCCTAAACAAATAATGGCACTAGCGAAAAAAGTAGCAAAAACAACTTTCTCTTTCCAAGGAATAAGGTCAGAGGGTCTTGATAAGAAATATGCAGCAATTCCAACAAAAAGAAGACACCCTATTAAGTCAATAAAAAGTATACAATAAAAATAAAAACACACTTTGTATATTACTTAAATCAAAAAGATATTTAAATGTTACATGGAGATTCTTAATAAAAAATAAACTGGTTTCTAGAAAATTAGTTTTATGTCTTCTTTTCCTATCGTATTATGTTTAAACAATTATCTAAATTGAAATATGTTTTAAACACTAGAAAAGAAAGCATAAATTTAACTGGGTAAATAAAAGAGACTTACAGAATTAAAATGAAAAGCTTCTGGAAAATACATAAAATGTTTTCTAAATATATTGTTAAAAATGTCAGATAACATGACTTAAAATATGCAATCACTTTGACAGCTAGGAGCATGGAAATTTTCACCATGCTTAATAAGTTTTCCCTTTAAATTCTTTAAAGCCTGTTAACTTCAATACAAGAGTTATTGTACCTAATAAATGTGTCCAAATGTTGCCAGTCTCTGTATGAATTCTAAATATTGAACGGAAGCAAGCACTAAAGGATCTTAGAGGAGGTCGATGTCCTTTATGTAGGAAATCATTATCTTGAAGCCACTTTGGTAAAGAACTAAAATGGCAAACCTAAATGAAAGATAGAAAAGATGGTACATATACTATCTTGAAACCACTTTGGTAAAGAACTAAAATGGCAAACCTAAGTGAAAGATAGAAAAGATGGTACATATACATGTTTTTATTTTCTTTATCCAAGAATGTTTATTTGTATAACACTCAATTCAACTGAAAATTATGCAGAGTAAATGGTGGTCATTTTATAAATGCTGCCAAACATACTTCACATAATAAAATTATCTTCAATAAAATATATTATTAAACATCATGAGGGAAATTAGTTTGACCTACTGAGCACATTAGCTACTAGGGACTCTCAACGAAATACTTTTCACCATAGTCCTGATTTTTTTTACTCTAATATAATATTAATTACAACAAAGGTTGTGAAAACAGAACCTTTCTATAATGGAATCCGGTCTTAAATGGAAAAAATGCCATGGTCTCAATGGAAGGAATAATATACAATTATGTTTAAGATGGAAACCTGCCTATAATGGAATTTATTTCTGGTCCTTAATTATTTATTTTCACAGGTATTACTTTATACATTTATATGGGATGTATTTAACATTCTAACGAGCATATTCGGATCAAACACTTAGCTCTCATAATGTCCTTTCAGACAGCAGCTAGTTTTGCAAGACAGATCAAATATGCATTTCTCCTGCAATTGTGAATGTCACATGATCAGTATTTGTTGAAGGTAGGAATTTCTCATAAAAGTAGAAATAATAATAGTGGGTGTGGCAGCATAGTATATACAGAGATGTGCCACATGAAATCAATATTACATAATGCAGTTGACAGTGAATAAATAAAAATAGAACATCAGAATAGATACATTTTCCTGTAATTGATAGTTAGCATTAACATTAAAAGCAAGATAATAATAGCATTCATTTATGGAAATGTTTGCAGTGTTTTTGTATAGTTTTATATACTTTAGATATGTATTATCAAAAATAGCTGGATCTCTATGGTAAGACATTTAAATTCATTATAATCTTGGTGTTGACAGTTAAGACATTCATCTCATGAAGTGAAATGATGTTGCATCAATTAAACAAATAGCTGAATGCTTTTATTTAATTATGACATCTACAGCTTCTAATAATTTACTAATATTATTATTCATATTTTTATCCAATTTTCTCACCTCAGCTTGCAGTTTTTATTACTGTATTTTCCCATGTATAATCAACAAGGGCTTTATTTGAAGGGCACAGGAAAAAAAAACTCTGTATAATCCGTGATTGTACAGTAAAAAAACTCACGAATTTCATCAAGAGATTGCGTAAAAGAAACTTAAATTTCGCCGATAGGTCTTGATAAAAAAAAAGAAAATCATTAAACAATCGCAGCAAATAATCGAGAGTTTCGTTAATCGCCCATGGAATAAAATCGCAAACTTCGTCAATCGGCATTAAAAAAATTGTAATATTTATTAATCAGTTGTGAAAAAAAATCACGAATTTTGTCAAAAGATCCAGGAATAAAATGAATCGCAAATTTCATCAAATGATTTTTGAAAAAGGTCGTGAATTTCATCAATCGGTCATTGAGAAAATTGGTTGAGAATATACCCAATAATTTTGTCAATCTATTCCAGAAGTTATTTGCGAATTTAGCCAAACAATTCCAGAAATTAATGACTAATTTCATCAAGAAATTGTGGAATGCAATCTCAAATTTCATCAAATGATCGAGGGAAAAAAGTCCCGAATTGCACCAATCGGTTGCGGAAAAAAAAAATCATAAATTTTGTCAATTGATCATGATTAAAAAGCAGCGAATTTCATCAAATTATCGCGGAATAACATTGGAATTTTGTCGAACATCGCAGAATAATATCGCAAATTTTGTCAATTGATCATGGAAAAAAATCATAAATTTCATCATTTGGTCATGAAAAAAGCCCTGTGAATTTTGTCAAACGATCGTGGAATAAAATTGCGAAAAAAGCGCTAGAATAAAATATCGCACATGGACATCAGAGGCCTAATTTTGGATCACTAGAGCAATTAGCACCATCTAGTATTCAATACCTTGGAGAGAAAAAAAAATCGCCCTTTTTCAAGAAAATTTCATTATTGGACTTTGCAGTGGGTTTTTTTTTTTGGTAAAATCCGCATAACGAAATTCACAACTTTTTTAATGTATAACCTGCAAATTATACACAGAAAAATACGGTACTAATCACCAAGAAATAGATTTAATGATGCATAATACAAAAAAAAAAAAAAAAAAAAAAGCTGAAATGTGACTTGTATTTAAAAAATGAGTAATTTCTAATTTTTCAGCTATCTAAAGCTTACAGTTCATGAGCAACAATAGAATTTACAAATTTCACCGAGAATTGATTTTTACTAACTTGTAATATATTAATTTGCTCAGAATTTGATGCCCACATAAGAAATAATAAACCTGATAACATATAAATCTGTAAACATACTTTTATTACGAGATTTTTTTTTTTTTTTTTTTTTTTTGAGCTCGTCTCCAAACATAAAAAGATCTAAAATATTACCTTATTTAAATTAACAAAAGAAAGTTTTACTCTGTGTGTCAGTGATGACTAGAAAAATCTACTGCACATAGATGTATGAAAATTTGGATGAGGATAGTCGAAGGTAGTAAAGTATCTGAGGCTCAGATGTTTAATTTTTTGATTATTAGCCATATACCACCTATTATCAAGATATTAATTAAAAACTGCAATAAAAAAGTGGTTGCCTACAAAAACGTAGCAGAATGTATCCAAAACCCTGTTTACAGAGGGCAAAAGTAGAGAAGAAGTAAAAGTGTGAGAGTGGCTTTTCCTTTTGTCTTCTTTTCAATGTGCACATTGGAAAAACCAATGGAAATACGAAAAAAAAAACCAGAAGACATTCTTAAATTTCATACTTTTACATTTATATCACCGTAATCAGTTCGAAAACAATATTAACTCTTTCAAAGAAGTTAGATTTCTCTTCCTTTTGTCAAAGTTTGCATTGGGCTCAATTTCAGAGATACTGATTACATGGTTCATACAGAAGAAAAATTTCAAGGAGTCTAAAAAAATTCTAAGGAGTCAAACAATTTTAAGCGACTTACCTATTTTTCATGTATGCGGTGACCTCATAACATGTGCAACCACCATACTTTCAATGGCTCATTTAGGGAGAAAACAGTTTTTATTGTATTAAAATCTCATGACTAGTTCTAAAATTGCACAAAATTCATAATGTATTGCATAATGGTTTCGTAAATTTGAATACAAAATTACCAGTGAACTACTTCATGCAGTGAGCCATTGTCATATATATACTATAGAGGCCAGTCAAATTTCAAATACCATCCTGTATCACCTAGATTTTAAAAGTAAATTTTGAAGAGGAAAAACCATGCAACACATACAAAAAAGATAATTTGCTTCTTCCCTCCTCCCTTTTTTTTCTTTTAGAATGGCAGTAATTATTTGAACTTCACCTTCGTAAACAGGAGACGATTTTTATCTTATTTCCTTTAATGGCTAATCTCTTTCATGCCATATATGCTTAAGAAAGATGATTATACAAGCAGTATTAATTATCGCGTAACCCTTTAATACCCAACCCGCACGATCATGCGGATTAGACATTCATTTAAATTTTTGTTTCTGAGTCGTATGTAATAAAAACTCAAATCGAACGATAGTTCTGGTTTGCAGATAGAGTAAAGTATCATTTTTTATCAACAGGTAGCGATTGCAGTCCATGATTTACTTTCTATAGGTATGACTAGTTTTAACTAAAAATAAACTGTTTACTAAAAAGGTGCATAAAAATTTATTAAAATATACCGTTACAAAATGAATGAACTGGTCTTTAAAACTTAAAAACCATTGATGTTAAAATCATAATGAAACAGAAAAAGATGATTCCTGAGATCTTTCGATCGCTAACGCGAAGTTTAGTTTTTAGTAAAAGTTAATGAAATAGACACGAACATTAAATTCACCTTGGAAGTAGAAAATGAGGGGGTTTTACCATACCTGGATACAGAACTAATAAAAAATATGGATGAGGGGAAAATAGAAAGAAGAGTATACAGGAAGCGTTGCCGTTCGAATAACACCATCTCTTATGACTGTAACTCCCCTTTCAAATATAAAATTGCGGCTTACAGATTTTACGTAAAACGAGCCTTTGATATTTGCAGTGAAAAGTACCTACAAAACGAATTAAATACAATTAAACACACTGCAGTAGAAAACTGATTTTCCCCTCAGCACATAAATAAATTAATTTATGAAATAAAGCAGAAAAATCAAAAAGAAAGAATAAACAAGAGAGAATTTAGAATCTGTACCTTCGATTACATACCAAGATTATATGAAAGATTAAAATATGCTTTAAGGAAATTTGATATCAATTTAATAGCCAAACCTCCTACAAAACTAAAAGCTCTAATTGAAAGGAAAATTGATCCCATACCTAATAAGGAAATTGCAGGTGTTTATTCTATCCCATTTCAAATGGAAAATCAGAAGGAGTTAAACTACATAGGTATGACCACTCGAAAATTTAAAGAAAGATTGGGGGAGCACATGAGAGATATCAAGTTTAACCGACCGTCTACAGCACTTTCCAGATTAAATCAGCGCCAAAATTTAAAAATAGATTTCGAAAAAGCAAGAGTTATTTTACCTACATCTGATCATTATACTTTGAGAATTAGGGAATCATTGGAAATTTTAAGTAATGAAAATAATGTATGTAACAAGGTTTTATCTTATGATATACCTCAAATCTGGTTTAACATTTTGAAAATATCTAACACTTCAGCACTGGAACGAAACAACTTCATAGACACCCCCAACAAATAATAGACTGACCCTTTTTCCCAGACTGGTGTATAAATAGCTCAGTGAATGCGACATTCCAGTGAAAGTATCCTTTGAAAATGATCGCGTTAGCGATTGAAAGATCTCAGAAATCATCTTTTTCTGTTTCATTATGATTTTAACATCAATGGTTTTTAAGTTTTAAAGACCAGTTCATTCATTTTGTAACGGTATATTTTAATAAATTTTTATGCACCTTTTTAGTAAACAGTTTATTTTTAGTTATTTTAACACAAGGTGAATTTGTCATTCCACTCTGAGCTCATTTGAGTTCTATGTTTTTCAATGACTAGTTTTGTTTACAAATACATCGGGTCTTAAAGGGATAAGATATGTTAGATTTTCCACTCTTGTATACTTCAATTAAATCATTGTTCAACATTAAATTTTCTTTTGCAAAAATTTATGGAGTTCTTATGGAGTATTTTGCTCATCAAAGGAGTTATGTCTTTCTAAGCACTCTTTGGAAACTTTTTCATTTCCAAGGAATTTCCAAGTAATCTAAAGAGTCTATATGATCCCTAGGATTAACAAAAAATTACCACTTAAACCCAACTTCTTTATGATGGTTCAAATTTTAACATAATCTTTATACAAGTTCTTAGCACACTGGATTTATACCACCTATAAAAATCTCAAAACATTCAGATGACTAGAAGTATTTATGTTTTTTATGACTAAACATCCATATTTTTGAGTGCAAAACTTTGACACAATTTTAACTAAAAAGGCATAAAATTGACAGGCCTGACTATTTAAGCGATTTGGAATTGAATAGTGTTTTCCATTTTTTATAAATAATAAGTAATTTGTGTGATGTAATGACAGGTTATTTTCTTTTTCCATGCTATTACATCTGGAAATTCGATTCTGTGGTGCACCTCTTCTCTCAAATTAATATTTAAAAAATATCTGAGAAGAAGTGGGGCTAGTTTAAGGCTTTGGACTTACATCAATATGTCGAAAAAAAAATGACACCCCTCGGTTGTTTGTAACTAAAGGAAAAAATATACTGTCTAACTGGTGTATAATAGCTATGTAAGATGGCTTCATTAAGAAATCCATAAATGAACAGCACAAAGTTTTATTACTTGAAAAATCGACACATATACTTAGAAATGCATGGACTAACTGTCAGTAAAATCATAAAAATAAAACAATCAACATGCATAATCAGATTGAAAATTTCTCACCAATCAGAGATAACTCACTGCTAATAGAATAGCATGATACTTCCATATCAAAGAGCCTTTTCTGCATACTCAGATATGCCAACAACTTTCATATTAAAGGTCTTCCTCTGCATACGAGAGATGAGCCAAGAAGCACATGAGCACACCCAAAGGAAAAAAAAACGCCAGTATTTATTTTGCCAGTTGATTAGAAAAAGGGTTGCCAAAAGCTAAAAAGAAACTAAATGATAGCAAGGATCGGTCTCTGATTCATTAAGAGTTATGATGCTGAAGACTTCACAATTTGTTAAGTCCACCCATCCGTTACGTTTGTATATGAAATAGCCTCCGCGCAGGGAGACACCGTCGCATTTTACATCCGTCATAGCAGACGATCTTTCTAAATAACTTCCATGTGACAACCAACCAATCATCCGAGTTTACGTATGACGATAAAAGTAAACAAAGCCTGAATAAAACGAAGTTAAAGGAAACAGTTTACTTACATAATAAATGATAAATTTATCTAATAATATAGTTAAACAGACTTACATTTATGATAAAAAAAAAAGGGAGAAAGTTTGAAACAGAAAATATTGGCAAAAGGAGTGAAAATTTACCTACGGATTCATATACCAACTTTGACAGTATTTTCTGAAAGATTTTTCGCCTTTACCAAAAACTGGAAAAATGTCATCTGAATACACAGTTTCTGAATAAGAAAATCTGCCCATTTTATGAGTTTTCAAACAAAAATGAATTCAGACATGTGTCAGCTCTTTTGGATTTGAGAAACAGTCTTAATAAATTGGAGAAATATTTTCAGAAATCTACCATTTATTATATACAGGGCTTGAAATTCAATATTTCCTAGGAGGGGAGTTTCCCTCCCAGCATTTATAAATGGAGGTGAGTTGAACTGCTTGGGAGGCAGGAAAAAAAAAAAAAACATTAATACAGACATGACAAAATTCCATTGAAAAAAATTGTAACAACTCAGAATAATTATGCAAAATGTCCTAATTTCTGTGAATTGCAACAATCTTTTGCATTTTTGTATCTAAATATGTTACCTTGGTGTTAAATTTTTCTTTTTTTCATGTGCGCTACAAAATCTTTGTGGCTCTTCTAATCTCATTTCTGTTCAGTGCTGACTCTAGGCCTATTTGGCAATGCACAGCTGCACAGTGGCCTTTACTGCCCCTTTTTGACGTAATCTTTTGATTCTCCCCCTTTTTTGAGTGCTTGCGAAAAATCTCAAAATATGTGCATTGGTCGTAGGAAATAAATCGTGAATTTCTCCAATTGGCCGAATGAAATAAAGTTGAGAAATTTGTCGATCTGTCACAGGAAAATATATGCAACATTTGTCGATCAACCATGAGAAAAAAAAGAAAATTATGCCAAATGGTTGTGGGAAAAATCCAGAAAATCATCAATCGATATGGGGAAATATATTGCAAATTTTCTTAATTGACCATTAGAAATTATCGCAAAATTCGTCAATCGGCCGCTTGAAAAAATTTTCGCCAATCTATTGCAAGAAGAAGCCGTAAAATTTGCCAATTGTTTGTGGAGAAAATTACAAAACTTCTCAATTGGTCATGTAAAAAAATCATGAAATTAGTAGCTTGCTTGCAGAAAAAATTGAATTTCATCAATCGGCCATGTGCAAAAAGATCGCAAATTTTGTCGATCTGTAGTGGGAGAAAAGAAATCTCAGAATTCATCAAACAGCCACAGGAAAATGTCACAGAAATCGTAAATTGGTCACAGGCAAAATTGTGAATTTTGCCAATTTGCCACAAGAAGAAAGTGTGAAATTTACAAATTGGTCTCAGAAGATAGTGTGAAATTCATAAATTTTTCATAGAGAAAATTGTGAATTTTGGGGATCTGCTGCATGAAAAATCCCTGCAAAATTCCTTTGGTCAGCCATTGAAAAAATATTCTGAAAATCATCAGTTGGTTGCAGGGAAAAAAATCTTAAATCTCATGAATGGGACGTTAAATTTCCCATTTAAGAAGACATCACACATAAGAATGTTATACATCGATCTTTTTCAGGGTTTCATATCGTTCTCTGGATTGATTCTCCCACTTGATCACCATTACACAAAAAGGAAAATTCTTCGGAAAATGGTAACATTTTTCGGGTGGGAGCCTCCTGCCCACGATATTCTATTGGACAGGATTTCAAAATTTTGGGCACGAACTCCACCTGAAATTTCAACCCTGATACAGCTTCAAAAGTTATGATGCTTTTGACCCTCTTTTTTTCTTTTATTCTAAATTTCATTAACTTGAGATATACAACTTAACTAACAAGAACCCTGAATAAATTGGCTCAAAAACCAATGATGGAATGTTTGAATTGAAAAAAAAAGCTGAAAATTTTTATTATTGTTCATAAGCAGTTGTCACCAAGTGCTGCAGATATGGGGCATTCTCACAATCTTTTGACTTTCAGGAATAAAAATATGGTGAAATTAAACTTGCTAAAATAACATTTTAATCTGATAGACGAATGCCTTAATGATTCAAAATAAAGAAAAAATGGTCAGCAGCGAAATTTTTTTTATTTAACTGAGGTGTAAGTTAAACTTGCGAATTGAATTTTCCTTACCATTTTACCACTATAACTTTTTATTTTCTTCTAAATTTTTACTTATAATGAATTTGCATAGTAGCCACAGGACATTCAAATAAGAAATATTAACAATGTAGTATTTTTAGTACAAAATTTTGGCATAACATTGTCTTAAAGGGACATTAAAGAAGGGATGATAAGGTAAAAAAAAGGGGAAGGTATAGAAAAAAAGGGACGGTAAGGTTGGGACGGTAATGAAAATTACCATATATTTTTAGGCAAATCATGGTAAGACTAAGTGATAGCCAGAATGTTCATTGATTTTTAGAAACAGTTATTTACATTGGATTTTAAATTAAAAAATAATTTAATTTACTTCGAAAAGTGCAGGAATAAACCTTGGGGATGGTAAGACTACCAATAAAGCCACAATGCTTAAAACTGATATTTAAATTCTGCAGTAAATTTCCTGTCAATTCTTTCTATAGCATACTTCTGAATGAGAAAAAAACTTGAAAAAAATTCTGTGGCTGCATCTGAAGTGATTTTCTGTATAGTTTTAGAAGGAGGATGGTAAGGAATCTAAAACGCAGGAGCAGAGTTAAAAAAATAATAACAACCGTAAAAATGTGTGCAGGTTAATTTTTTGCTACATATTTATATAAAACAACAGTCCCAGTGTCGGAAAAAAATTACTTCAAATTACTTTTATTGAAACAATTTTATAGAGACAGCTCCGAACTTAAAAATCAGTATCAGGGACATGGGACGGTATAGGAGTTTCCTGGATATTTGGCCCCCCCCCCCCCCCCCCCCCAACATCATCCAAAACTTATTTATCTCATTAATATTGTTATGCAGTCATGCAATGAGATGTTTCCCAGTATATGAAATATAAAAACCCACAAGAATATGCGCTAAAATAAAAATTATTATTCTGAGAATTAAAATCAAAAGATTGAGAATGCCCCATATAACATCAATGTTTAGTTGGTAACCAAATGACTTGGGAAAAATGTCAAAAAAGGTTCCATTTAAATCAGACAATTAAGAAAGTTATGACTTAAGGGGAAAGGGGGAGGAGGGGACAAATTTGAAAAATGCAACTTAATAAAATAGTAACTCAAATAACAAGGCTTCTAAACTAAAAATATAACAATTTAACCCTGAAAGAAAAAGGTTGTTATACAAAATTTGATAGCAGCTGTGCTGCTAAGATAGTAAAATCAAAAGAATGAATGAAAATATTACAAAGCTATGAAATTAGTGCCAGAAGTATCGATCTATCCTATTATCACAATCAGATTTCCAACTGATTAACTAAGTTTTGGAATTACTAATTTTGAGTTTATCTGAGAATATTGAAATATTGATTCTAGTACCGATACTAGAATTTGGGAATCGATTTTTATTGTGATCGATGCAGTTTTATACAATGTTGATTTTTATTGATTCTTGAATTTCCCAGAATCACCCATCACTACAAATAGGGTCTATACTAGATCCTAGTGATCTGGTGATCCTGCCCTATTTAGGCAACTAATATAAATGGGCTGGGCCGCATTTTTAATTTTTACACATGGCTGGGCCAGGCCAAGATAGCTTTAGTTCGGGCTAGGCCGGGCCTGGAAATTCTATCCTGTGCAGACCTCTAAAACCCATGTACATTCATTCTTCTTTCCAACAATGCAATAAGTTTTTAAAAATATGAATATTAACCCTTTGAAAAAAATTCATTTCCAAACATCCCTTTTGGCAAATCTCGTTTTTTACCCATAATATTTCAATGTAAAAAGTGAGAAGAAAAACACTGCTTTTTGCAACTAAATATCAATATTTTAGCACAAAAAGTACACAAAGGTTTCAGAAACACATTTATAACTCATAAAGTCTTCAAAGAGTTTGGACAGTAAGAAATATATATATATATATATTTAGAGTTTAAATGTATTCAATGAAAAAAAAATAGATTAGAACATTACTTGTGTCATGCCCTTCTTACTTAGATTCTCATTTAAAAATATAAAATCATTTTAAAGCCTATTTTATGTATATTTAAGGCTATTGCCATGGGCTGTAAGACGTCTGGCACGGAAAATACCGACATGTTAGCTAGTTACATATAACAAATTAATGAAATGAATAAATCAAAATTCTTGAAATGGTATTTATTTTGACATTTATAAAAGTGTCTTATCTTAAAAAATGTTTTGTGAGTTCCCAATATAATAGAATACATGAATAATAATAATAATAAAACACTGAAAACATTCTACATTGTGGCTCAATGAGAGTATGTATGAGTTACGGTAATGTGAATGTACTTAATTAACATAGGTCAAAGATTAGTTTTTCAGTTTAGAAAAATAAATCCCTCTGCATTACATCCAACTCAAAATAATAGTAAAAACGATAATAAATACTAACCAGTTTGCAGGTGATAAACATCTGTATTATTTTCCATCTGAAAATATCTTATTACAGAATATGCAAGTCGACATTTGAGTTGGTATGCACACTCAAATGCTCTTCTCATTGCATTGGTTTTTACATATCATGCATTTATCTTGGCATACAGGGCTTTCATACACATTTTTTTAAGTGCTCTGAATAAATGTTTAAAACCCATAAATCTCCTTATTGCAGCATCAGCATGCGCAAACACATATATATTCTCTCATTATCTCTCTCTCTCTCACACATGCATGCACACACGAAAACTGCAGCTGTTATTTATTAGTTATATTTATAAAAAATAGTTACTTCACTTTTTAAGTAGTATAATATTTTTTGATCCAGGCAAAATATATGCTGATTTAGCATACATCCTGCTTCCAGAACCACTTTAAGGCATTTTAGGGCTCTGTGCCTATTGCTCTTTTTTTGGGGGGGGGGGGGGGTCCCAATACATTAATTTATTCTTATTTATTTTTCTTAAATATACTGAATTGTATGAAGATATATCAACATGGGAAAGTTGACATTTTTAAATCTAAGATATTGAGTTATATGCAGCGTTCTTGCTGCCACTCGCCATTGCACCAAATCACAGCTAAATGCTTTATTTGGAGAGTAAACGAACAATAAAACTCGCCAAATTACGAGTGCTGAAAATTTTTCATTTTTTTGTGTGTTTGTGTGTCTGGCGTGCCAATACAGTCGAGATTCTTTTCCGCTTTACTGAACGATTGATGTCACTTTACATGTTCAATTGCACAGCGCCATTTACATTGCTCTATTTATAGAGATAGTGACTCAACACCAATTCAGTTTAGCAACAGCCAAAGATACGAAAAGGGTTATGCAATAGGTATTTCTCTATTGCCAGTTAATCTCTATCTATGAGCCGGCTAAAACACAAACATAATTACTAGCATCTAGCGCCAAAAGAGAGAAAATGTTTGCTGGAAACAGTGTTGAAATTAGCCATTTATCATACTATTTATCAGTTTGTAGCTAATGTACTATGTTGTTTGTAGCTAATGTTTGTAACTTTGTTAGTGTCAAAATTTCATAGCAATTTTTAGTGTATATTTTCATAAAGGAAAATCAAAGATAGCTGTTTTTAATTTTTATTGAGACTGCTAAAAGAATGTCTGACACATTTAAAATTTACTTATTTTTAATAGTTTCTGTAGCGGATAGTCGAATTTCTATTTTATAAGAAATTACAAAAAATTAGGGTATTTTAGAACATATTTAAAAAAAGACATGCAATAAGGGGTTAAAGACAGATATTTAAATGTTTCACGCTGAATCTATTTTGCTAACGTTTCTTTTCATTTGGCTACTGTTTTTTATTTCTTATTCGCCAAATCACTAATGTTGTTCAAAAGCCAGCAACAACACTGGTTATATGGCAAACAATTATTACTTAATGCATATTTTTTTAATTCCTATAATTTCAGCTGACAGAAAAATATGAGATACTCTCATGGGAATAAGCTTGAGCAACAAAAATATTATATATTTTATATGAGCTTATTATTACTGTTCCTCCTTTGTTTCTAAATATTTTTTAATGTAAAAGCATACACTGAAATATTCAGGGCCCTATGGCTTACCACTAAGATGGCATTGTATGCATTGGGGGAAAAAAAAAATCTATGACAAAAATATTCCAAAACATTAGATTCTGCTCCTTTAAAAGTTGTAGATGCATTCTCAATGGTTAACATAGGGCAATCTTTGAATGAAAATCAAATTTCTTATTCAAAATTCTTAAGCAATGTTATCAGTTGAGGAAGATTAAATATATTTATTTGTCAGGAATCAAGTCTATGAGTTTTTTTCCCTCTTCTCTCATAAATCTTCCTTTTTGCAGGATGACTTTTACAACTTTGCATGCATTTGATGGGTATTTCCTCATAGAAATAAGAGAAATGATCAATTTTACAAACTGCATACTTATGTAGTTATTTTCTCTTTTCTGCTTGTCAGATATTAAATTAAAATAAATGAATTAGATTGCAGACCTGCCAACCTTTGAAAATGAGAAATCGTAGCACACAAAATTAAAATTAATCTGGGGGTTGGTTGGTTGGTTTTTCGTGTTTCACAGCCATCTTTTGATATTCGTAAAAGGAATAAGGTTCCAATCTTTCAACTCAATATAGTAATTTTTTTCCCTCAGAAAATTTTTATACGATTTTTAGAATTTCTTCTCGTTTGACAGCATTTTTTTCACATTTGTAAAAGGACCCTGGTTCCAATTTCTTATCCCAGTTCAGTAAATTTTGATGAAATTCACGATTTTTTTCCCCGCGATTGTCGTACCGAAGAATTTACAGGGGGAAATACTGCACGTTTTTCATTATGCAGGACTTCCCTTTTCCGTGCGCAAATCGTACGATTTTGCACACTATTTCAAATCTTGCCCCTCAAAGAACATCCTCCCCCCTCCAGAGATTCTTAAAATGTCACCCCTGTTTGTAAGGAAGGGAATTTCTATACTATAAATATCTACAGAAACACGTTTCACTTGTGGTTAATATACATAAATATAGTTTTATGTTAAAAAGTTTGTTTTGTAGCCCAGATATTTTTTTTTTACCATGAGTATTTTTTAATGTCCGAATTTTCGGGCTAATGGCCAATTTTTTTAAACTTTCGGAATGAATACTTTGTAATTTTGGAAATTTGGACCAGAATCACTCCTGAAAAGTATGCTGCGTGGGATAAAAATCGCAACTAGAAACAACAAAAAAAAAAAAAATGCATGTGTTTTTTGCAAAAAATCGTAGTTTAAGACCGATTTTCGTAGCATTGTAGATTATAGGTCCAAAGCGTAGCAACTACGATTTCTTCGTAGCAGTTGGCAGGTCTGAGATTGATAAACAAATCCAGTATAAATCAAGTTACTTTCATGATAAATTTTTAAAATTTGTATAAATGTAGTCCAACAGGTAATTTATTTATTTTACAATTTTCACAGACATGAGTAGTAGCTGTGCATCATTTCTTAGTAGTGTTTACAGTACATTTAATTATTTATCTAAAGTTCAACAGTTTAGACGTGCAAGTATAATGTTTTTTACATTTAATATTTTCTTGATAAGAACATTTCTGATTCTAAAGCCTAAATAATTAAGTCAAAATGAGCTCCAAATTATAATGTTGAACAAATTATGAAAAAGTCATATAGCAGTAATATCAATTTTTGAGGAGAATAATAATGCAATATAGTTTTGTCTACTTAGTTGATGTCCAACATATTTTCATTAGAATCAGCAATGGCAGACAGTTTATTAACTATGTTCTCATTTTTACCCTATTTTTCATTGATATATTTATGTCAATACTTGCAGTTAGCGAACTTACTAATTCAACTAATGTCCAGAAACTTAAAAGTTATTTTCCTCAGACCATAAATCAATCTAATTGTTTTATAACTGAAGAAATCTGTTTATGGAATGATTTAGAGCAACCTGTTTTTACAAAATAATTAATAGTACATGCCACATATTTATGATAATGATAAAAGAAAAAAAATGATGCACTTAATAATGTGCGACATTGGTAGCAATATACGAGGTAGAGTCAATAGATTCCTGGAATAGTCACCTACATTCACGCAGGTGTTTGTTGGCAGACAAATATCTTTTTTGGAAGTTGGAAGCACTGATAAGGAAAACACACAGGCATGTGAAATTCGCTTCCTGTACTGTTGGTGTTAGCCGTGGAGAATTTCTGACAAGGCAAATTTTTCATTCGTCAAATTTTGAAATGTCTTCCTTTAGAGCAGCGTGCAAACATCAAATTCTGCGTTTTGCTCAAGAAATTACCTTCTGAGACTCTCGAGATGCTGAAGAAAGCATACAGAAATGATGCCATGAAAAAACGAGTGGCATAAGTGTTTTTGTGAAGGTTGCACAAACATCAAAGATGACCTTCGGACTGGGCATCCCTCCTCTTCCACTGCAGATGAAAATGTTGAGTATGTTCGAGAAATTATGCATGCAGAGAGACGAATAAACATTGATTCCATTGCTTCTGAACTTGGAATTTCACATGGAAGAGTTCACAGCATTCATCATGATGATTTGAACATGCATTGTGTTTGTTTGCACATGGTTCTAAAAATGTTATCACCTGAACAAAAAGAAATGTGAGAACATGTGCAGGGATTTGATTGACACGGCTAATGAAGATGACAGCTTCTTGAAGAAAATCATGACAGGTGATGAGACATGGTGCTTTTTTTACGACCCTCAGACAAAACACCAGTCAAGTGAATGGAAAGCAAAAACATCAAGGAAGGAAAAATTTCGTTTGGACAAAAGCAGAGGGAAATTGATGTTGGAGGTGTTTTTCGATTATGAAGGCATCATTCACTACGAATTTATTCCTGAAGGCCAAACTGCCAATAAAGAACTTTATCTGGAAATCCTTATATGACTAAGAGATGCAATCAGACAAAAATGACTGGAAAAATGGACAACAAATGATTGGTTTCTTTTACATGACAATGCTCCACCACACCACGCTCTGATTGTGAAAAATTACCTTGCCAGACCCAGTGTTACCACTCTAAAACATCCTCCTTATTCCCCCCGACTTAGCACCAGTCGATTTTTACCTGTTTTCATGGCTGAAAATGAAATTGAAGGGACATTGTTTTATGGATTCAGATGAGGTGATTGAAAATGCAATGAAGCTACTGAAGTACGTCTAAAAAACGGTCAAGTGTGAGTATTGCTCAGAAGGTTCCATACAATAAATATATCGATTATTAACTGCATTATTAAAAGAAAATCATTGCTAAAAGAATAATAAGACTTTTTAAAAACTATACAACGTAGGGTTGGGTATAGCTGTATACATACTAGAAAAGTATGAATGGTTATACCATAAAAGTTCAAAGAGATATGAAGCCTAAATAATATCAAATATTGCTATTCTGTATAACTTTTTTTAAAAATTTTATCCTAATCTGATTATGTTAAACTTAATTTGGTAGTGACAATAAAAGCAGTTCACATTTAACCCCTCGCACTGTGACGCTGTTAGTGGATGTATGCAGAGTTGGACAAAATAGATCAAAAACCATTTTCGATACAAAATACATTGGTTTTACAATTTAAAATACAAAATACATTAAAAAAATTAAAAATTATTATGCATTAAATTGCACTACTCAAATGCAAAGCTGTTTTGCAAAAATAATTAAATTTTTAGAAATTATAAATTTCCAAATAAAGAAGCAAAATCAGTTAAAATTCTACAAAAGATAACAAAAACAAAACTGAAAGATTGCAGCAACAATGTGTTTAAAAGCATATAAAAGTTACAAGAATAACGAATAAAGTACCCTTCAAAGGTAGTTATTCACTAGGAATAACTGCATCAATTGATTGTGGATCCAATAAGGAATCTCTTTCAGGAGGCATAGGATAGCATAGCCGGCTATTGAGTGTTCGAAGCCAAAATTGAGACTTGCTTTTCAGAAAAAGCATAAAAAGTTTGGTGCAATTCTATTCAATAGGTGCAGAGATATAAAAATCTCGGAAATCCTAAAAAAACACAGCACAGATAAAAATCATCTGTAGGACGATATACACCAAAATGTCATCCATACTAACTGACTATTATGAAGTTTGATTAAATTCCGTGCTTTAGTTCTTAAGATATAGCTCTCAGAACACACCTGCCAAATTCAGTTTTTTTTTTTAAATCTTAAATGCACTACGAACCAGAAAATTTATTTTAAAAAGGTACCTTTTATCTACATGGTACTTATTTCATTTCAGTTTGATTTACAAATATGATCATTTTGACTTGGGGAGAAAAAAAGAGTTTTACATACATGTTACGGGAATCATAAAAACAAAGTATAACAACGCCACCTGCTGAACGATGTACCCCAAATTTTATAAGCATTAATTTATTTGAAGATCTAAAATAATATGGAATTAGATTAAATTTTGTCCATTAGATTTTTAGATATTGTTATCATGGAAAACACAGCATAGCAGCGCCACCTGTTGAGCAATATACACTAAAAGCTAATCGGCAAGTATTTCTGTTCAGGTCTATATAAAGTTTTCATGAAATTCTGTATATTGCTTCTTACAATATAGCTATCATGAAACAAAATAATTAACTATAGCAGTGCCATCTGTTGTGTGATATAAATCTAAAGCTAAGTTATATCTAGATCTATCTTAATCAGAAGTTTGATGATTATTAAACCCCATGCATTAATTCTTGAGATAGAGTGCCCACAAAAACTGTGTCACACACAGACTAACAGACAGACACATATCCCCAAAATAGTTAAATTACACTCAAGACAACCCAAAACTTGTAAATCAAGCAAAAAACGAAAGTCGAAAATTTTCACAACTCCAATACTTTCTTCTTGTGTATTAGAAGAATGTAAAAATAAATCTGTCTTTTCAATCATTCTTTTTTTGTATATGTCTACAAAAGAACATATTTTATAATAATCTGATATGTACAGTGACACCAAATAAAACTGTTTAAATGTATTTTTTCTTTTTATATAATGCACAGGTGTTTAATAAGAGCTCCTAAGTACATAGCATTTTTTAGGCCTTCCACTAATAAAATATTTGAGGTACAATTTTTCGATTATGGTGCTTTTAGAAATAATGTATATGAAATTTAAAATATGCATTACTGAATGCAAAAATATAAATGAAAAACTTAAATAATTTTTAACAAAAGATGAATTATTACTAACAAAAGTACGAATTCTTCGTATAAAAGTAGTTTTAAAATTAAAACACTCAAGTAAAATATCAAACCATATATAAACGCAAAGAAATAAGAAATCATTTAGACTTACTACAAAAGTCTTGAAACTTTTAATATAGAGCAGAAAAAATGTGAAAGCTCTTACATTCATAAAAAGAAATCGGTTATAAAATATTCATAAAAAGTAGGAATAATTCTAATGCAAAATTTGCAAAGTCATAAATTTCATTTTTACATATTCAAATGGTTCCTTTAAAAGTTCATTGTAGCAATTTTCTTACGATTACACTGTCTAATGTATTTTTTAGAAAATTCATATAGTTAATCAAACAGGCAAATTTTTAAGAAATCTTATTTCGATATTTTTAAATAAAACTACTAGACCAGAAAAGAAATCGAGCTCCTTATATCTGTGGTCAATGGGCAACTGTCGGTAATAGAGCGCAGCACCTGTGCAACTCTGTAAGATCCTTCCGGTCTATCACAATAGATTTTTTTTATTGTAATTCCCACAGCAACATTAAGATATATAAAAGTTTTTTTTGTAACTAATCAGCAAGAATATGTTTGCTGTAGCTAAACAACATATTCATCAACCTCCTTTTCCTAGCAATAATAGGGAAGTGTGTTTATATTAACTTCCAGAACAGAATGTGAAAACTAATCAAAACAAACAGGCATGTATTTCCTTTTGGTGAATCGCAGCTTTTCTCTGTGCGGTTTAAAACATGGCAGTTTTCAAAATACAAAATACTTTGTAAAACAACCAGAAAATACATTACAAAAATACTTTGATCTTATCGGTTTAAAATACAAAAGACAAATGTATTTTGAAAATGTATTTCAAATACATGTATTTTCAATACTGCCCAACTCTGGATGTATGTCACTAGCCACCAGTGTTGCCGCATCTGGAAGATTTTTTTTTTTTTAGAAATTTTGAATTCACACCACAAAAATTTAATGGGTAATTTTCTTTTACTTTATTTATAGAAAATCAATTATCTTGTAAAGCAAAAATAAGAGTTAAAACTTTCTCGTGAGAATTTGGAATGTCTAATTAAAAAATCAGCCATACATCATGACGTCATTGTCAGAAATGACCAAAATAGCATGACGTATGCTGCGTAAATTATAGAGTGCTAGAGGTTAAACTTCATTTGGAATTTCATAAAGTTAAATTCAGCGCAATAATAATCTTTTCCTTTTATAGTGTAGCTAAAACAATACCCTTGTTCAAAGCTTAAACTTGGCATTGTGCTAAGCGCGCTTCGAAAGGAGGTTCGTAAAGTTGCAATGCTAGCTTGGTCCATACCGTGTTTTCCCAGATAGGTTTTTAAATAACTTTTAAAGACACGGGAGGGGTATTGAGAGATCCACTCAATGCAAACTAGTAGCAAATCCCACAGTATTTATGCGATTAATTCTAATTAACTTACTGTTTTTATTAATATGACGTCTATTGCTTTTACACTGCTACTGCCCATTGAATTGCACAAGTATATCATTAAAAGTTGTTATCTGGGCTTTAAAAGCCGATGGTACATGGAGTACGCCACCCCTATCATTATGTATGTCCAAACCGCCCGTATCTTTAAGGATTAATATCTCGGCTAATTAACCGACGATGTTTTTAAAAAATCATTATCAACAATGCTTTTTTACTTCTGCTACGATAGGTACCTCAAGCGTTCCTCAACACTTTTGCTGAGTGCCTGCAAATCAAAATTTGTGTGTAACGGAAAAATGCGCTTTAAAAAAAAAACTA
This sequence comes from Maratus speciosus, assembly GCA_963932465.1. NCBI lineage: Eukaryota > Metazoa > Arthropoda > Arachnida > Araneae > Salticidae > Maratus > Maratus speciosus. The sequence goes on along the minus strand of OZ010787.1, from coordinate 164,315,569 downwards.
TGTGTCCTAGGGTAATTGCTATAATTTTCCTGCAAGGTTTAACATCTACTACCTCTAATTTTTTTTATAATTTTAGTTTCAGTACATTCAAAAATAGATGGTGGGAGGGAGATGACGACATATTTTTGCACAACATTTTCAATGATCTCTGAAAATATAACACCTAAAATTAAAAGAAATGTATTTTGGAGTTCAGCGTTATGGAATCCTTCACACTTTATACAGCCCCACATGATATGCAAAGTAATGATTTTTTTTTTCTAGTAACATAATTAGCCCCTCTATATTTTTCAGAAATATATTTTTGAATGTTTAATAATCTGTAAATATGTGGGTCAATAAGTCTTTATTACTTCCCCCAATTTGAACTTTCCACGTTCCATAGTTTACAAGTAAAATGGCTGTGACAAACAGACACAGAAGTGATCTTATAATGGTTCCATTTTTACTTTTTAAGTACAGAACCCTAAAAATGGATCCAATGAGTGTTTTGAACAGTTATACGAATGCTGGAAGAAGTGTGTGGATGCAGGTAGAAAGTACTTTGAATTCCAGTCAGGTAAAATTATTGTTCTGTTTAATAATTTGCAATTGACCTAGTCAGGGAAGTTTTTGACCCTACCTTGTATACCACAAAAGGTTTGTTAAAATCAAATAATTTAAAATGGTGCTAATCTTTTACAAAAATTAAAAAATATATATATCATATTCAAAGAGGTAACATAATACATATATAAAAGAAAAGCAAAACTACTTTTTGAAATTGCAAATCACTAAAAATTCAGCCAGAACTTGTTAAATACAATTAGCAACTGAAAACATTAAAGTTCATTATTTTCACAATAAGAATTTAGCTGCATAAATGTCTTGACTATACTTGGCTGTATGAGCAATATGAATACTAAAATTACAAAGCAGAACAACTGCAAAAAATTATATCATCAATATAAACTTTAAAGGAGAACAATTATTGTTCTTACACTAATTTCTTATTACATTAAAAATACAATGATAAAAATAAATCTGGGTAAAATACAGATTAAACAAATATTACAAAGATGGCAGCGATTTTTTTGTTAAGGCCCATTTTATGAAAAGTAAAAGTTATTTTTGTAAAATTTATTATATTTTTTGTGAAATTTGTTTTATGTTTGTGAAAAGTAACATTTTGTAACGAAATATGAAATCCAGTTACTGAAATTCGAACCAAGCATTTATTAATAACTTCTTTAACCATTTCACCGGTGACAGGTATGGGGAAACAGTGCTTTTATGCCCGACTTATCTAGGGGGCAAACAGTGAAGTGGTTAAGTCCTTCTGCTAAAGTTTAACTTTCTGGTAAACTTGATTTCTTTGCAATTTACACATTAAAACCTAAGAATATAAAAATAATTAATGAACAGTATGTTTTATGGAACAGAATTTTGTGAAGGGGCCTGTTTTATTAAAGGGAATTTTGTGAAGGGGCCTATTTTATTAAAAGGAATTTTGTGAAGGGACCTATTTTATTAAAAGGAATTTTGTGAAGGGACCTATTTTATTAAAAGGAATTTTGTGAAGGGACCTATTTTATTAAAAGGAATTTTGTGAAGAGGCCCTAACTTGGCCCCAAATTTTACCTGGATCGACTCCATCATGGGATACTAAAAGCATAATGGTTTGACAATGTTTGACAAAAATGGATAAAACAGAATGAATCATAGATGTGAACATTTTTTAAATGAGGTTAATACACATTTTGAATAAAGCTATACTTACCTTCCATGCACCACCCCAAATTCTTCTTACTAACTGTTCAGCATTTTCTGCCTCTTCAAGTACCTTTCTTACAATATGTTCTGCCTGTTCAGCAGCCCTTGCAGGCAATGATAAGTCTAAACTACCAAATTCATCTGAATCACTTTGTGCCTGATAGGAAAAAGAAACATTAATGAGTAACTTTCCTAATAAGTGAAGCAGACTTTTTTCAGATTTAGTAAAAGATTTCTATTAAAGCTTCATTCTTGTACCCCACCCCCTTCTCTTGTTAGTTTAAGTTAATGCTTCAGATTCTTAATTCTAATTTTATTGAATATTTTATCTGAATCATAAATGAAATGATAATGTCAGTTTTATTTAATCCTTTCATGCCTGAAAATCTCATGAATTTGAATTGAAAAATATGTGACATATAAACCTCACATGGAGTTCAAAAATTCCTGTGAAATACAGTAATAGATAACACACATAATAGATAACTCCTTTTCAAATATTCAGTTTGAAAATATGCCTTTGACAATTTTTTTCCCTGTTCTGCACAAAATAAGATTCTCGAAGAATTTCAGCTCTTAGATCTAAAGAACATGACCCAAAATGTTTGTTTTTTTTTTTTCTTTGTGATAGGTGCCCAAAGTTTAAATTATCACAAAACACTATTTAACAACTTTTAATAATAACTTTTTTAATTCTTGTAAATATTATATCAAGGTTGTTTAGTATTTTTGTAAAATGTAAAACTTTTAAAAGTTCAACATTTATTTTTAAAAGCCCACTTAATAACTATTTTAAGTGCAAAATAAGTTTTTCATTCATTTAAAACTAATTCATGCATGAGAAGGTTAATCCAATTAAAAATGATTTGTCTAAAACAGAAATATATGCATACAATTTTACTCATGCTTTCTTATTCCCAATTAATTTGAAGATTGCAACAGTGCAAAAAATATTTTGGGCAAGTATACCATCTTTTAAATGGAATTTGCTGCACTTTCAAATAGTTTAGACAGATTTCTGAAAGCCCACGAAGTGTTTGATTCAAGCAACAAACTCTTGCAAGCTTAGTAAAGCGTAATTGATCAATATGGATAACTTTTTCAAGTGCATTGTTAAATAACAACTTACACAAACTAAAATATGTATGGATCAAAAACTTTTAGTGCTGGTAAAATAAAATCTTTCTCTATTACAGAAATGATTTAATATATTTTATTTTTAATGAAGATGTTACACATATACATAAGGAAATAAATCTGGTGAACACAAGCACCATACCATATAAGAAAATCATGATGTAATCACAAGTGATAATATGTTATTCAGAAATGATTTTGCTTTTAAATGAAACATATTGCACAATCAGAGACAAACTTGCTAGGCCTCCACATTTCAATACATTCTTTGAATATTATACATACTCACTTTAGAAATTAAGATCTATGTTTTATAACTATTACAATAAATTATGATTGCAAGGGCTTTTTGCAGTATAAAAAGTAGGGTGTAAAGAAGTCATGATTTAAAAAAAGATAAATTAAAAAAAAGTTTTTTTTTTTTTTTTTTATTTAAATCGGATTTTTATGATTTTTTCCTAGCATTCAAATACTGAATAGCTACCAAGAGTTTTAGGTTTCCAAAACAATTAAACCACTAATTGCTAACATAATATATGTTTTTACACTTTAATTAATAAAATTATAATTATTAGTTAGTAATTACATTTTTAAGACTTAATTATTAAAATGATAATAATGTAGTATTCATTTTAGAAAGAAAAAGGGACAGGATGTTAGTTCCAAAAACGGGCACTATTTCATGAGGAAATATATTAGTAATGTGTTTAGTAATGACACAAGAAAAAAAAGGAATAATTTTTAGAATGATAAATAAAGTGCCCTGAATTTTTAATAATTTTATGAATAACAAATTGAAAAAATAAAATTAAACAACATATTTTAATAATATCCTGTTTTTTCTAAAGAAATAAAGTTCTATTATTTTTGCAAGATCTTGGCTATGTGAATTTTGAAATACTGTTGAATGGGGAAGTTTTTTATAAGAAATCTCTGGCTGCAACTACAGGTGAATTTCAAATATTTTTTTTAAGGCAGGGTGCATTTTGCAATTTCAAAAGGGGCATAGTGAGGCACCATTAAAAAAATGGCCTAAAAGAAACAGTAAGTAATTACAGAATTAATAAAAACTGCAAATAAGTAATTTCATTAGTTAGTAGCACAAATAACAAAACTAACAAATATTTGCAGCTCATTTTGCATTTATGAAAATTACTGTAAACCACCAAAATTTAAACTTACATATATGTATCTGTATGCTAACCAAAAAAATTACGAAAATGAGTTACACTCATTCATATAGAATAAATATAAGTTAACCACTTATATCTGAAATTCTCAAAATATTTAAGTAACAGCATTATTACCTCTCAGTGCGGATTATCAGCTTTCAAAAGGTTCAATTTTTTTTCTTTTAAGAAAAGTTTTGCTACATTTTCAATCCCTAATTAATTTTTTTTTTATTTAGTGTATATGAGTTACAAAGTTAAAACATTTATTCAACCTATACCGAAGAAACTGTTGCTGTGCTTAGCATTTTTATACAAATTATTTCTTTTCTCTTGGACATTCATTTGCAATTTAGCTGTTAAGCAAATGTCATTCTTTCATTTTTCTTTAACTTGAGATTGCTATTAATTATTATTTATTCTTTTACTTGTAGAAATGTATTACACTTGCTATATGCAGGTGCGGATCTATGGGGGGGGGGGGGGGGGGCATATACTTGATTACATTGTGGTGTATAGTGTCTAATGATTTTTTTACTTTATTTTTCAAAATTTCATTATCGTAGTAGCATTTAATTCATACTTTGTCAACAGTTGGTAAAAAATGGTTATTACGGATTTAAAAAAGCTTAAATAATAAATGATAATAGAACCAAACACTTTACAATTGAAAAATATATTTACTCAGGAATATTAAAAAAGAAAGGACTTTTAAATAGTTAAATTATTTGTTATCCAGTACTCTTTTTAAAACACATCAAATTAGTATGTATTTAGAACTTGTAGTGTCTGGACAGCAGGGTTGCTGGCTTTTAGCCAGGCCAAAAAAAGCTGGCCGGCTTTTTTTGGTTTTGACCACTTAAAAAAAGCCGGCTTTTATTGGAAGAAGTCAGTTTTTATTTTTTAAAGTTGGTTTACAGTAAATTTGTTTTAAATTTGGATCAATTAATTTTTAATACATTTATAAATATTTTCTACTAAAAAAAAAAAATAGACTTCTATTAAATTTTATCAAATAAATAAGTCTTTATAACTTCTAGAAGACAACTGTGAACGCATTATATCTGAAAAAAAAAAAAAAAAAAAAAATATATATATATATATAAACATTGAAAAGGATATATGTTAGGCTCCAAACTGGTGTTTTGAAATTCTATATTATATAGCTCCACATATACTACACATTTTAAAGATTATATTTAATTAAAACTGTTCTTAACTGCTCTGCTCAACAAGCGCAAAATGTTTTGACACATTTACAAATTCATTTTTTAACGAAAAGATGTAAAATTCGAAAGCCTGACCATGAAACATGAAAGCGATTTGGAATCGAACTGTGTTTTCCATTTTTTGATCCATCAATTACCTATTGAGCTATAAAGAGATTTTGATCACAGGACAAACACGTGTTTTCCCCCTTTTCTGAGTGGTTTCTTCTTTCGTGTGGAAATTCAGTTCAAAACGCTCACTTTGACACTATTTTCTGAAAAATCTATTGCGTTTGCAAAAAAAACAGAAAAAACAGTGCAATTACATAGTTTCTGAACAACAACATCTGCTAGTTTCATGCATTTCTGAACAAAAATAAATTAAAACTTAGGTCAGAAAGTTGCCATTTTGGATTTAACAGCCTTAATGACAAAATATAACATATCAAAATGGAAACGAGAAATTAGAAAAGATGTTTTATTTGAGGAGAGTGGTACATAAGTTTATAAAAAATAGAGCATTTAAACAAAAAAAAAAAAAAAAAAAAATCTCAAAATAAAATTTTGAAAAGCTTGTTGCTGCGCATATTCATGCATATGCTATTCATAATGTTTTTAATAGTGAGAAATGGTGGTGTTTATTAATATGACTATGTATAATTTTAAATGTTTGCTAGAAATAAAATAAGACTTGTATATTAATAGCTCTTAAAATTAAGTAATAAAACATAACTAAGTAACCATTGTCCTCTTTAATTTTATAAAGCAGTAAAAATAAAAAAATTGGCAGTTGGTATGGCCCTTTTAAAATTTAGCAGACATATTTGCAATTCTGAATACAAATCACTAGCAAAATCATCTAAGTTTTATTCCAGTATTATGTTCTCATTATTGAGAAATTGGGTTACTTATTAAACTGTAAATCAATTAAATGTCATTAAAACTAATTATAAAAACACTTTAAAATGTGTAGTTTATAATTACAATGCTTTATTGTATAAAAGCCAATTATGGCCAAAAAAGCCAATTTTGGCCAAAAAAAGCCGGTTAAAACCAATAAAAGCCACCGGCCTGGCTTTTTTAAATTTTAGCCGGCTTTTTTGCAACCCTGCTGGACAGAGGTCGCAAAATAACAGGTTGGTTGTTTAAATTTTATTTTATGTTCAATGAAGACAAAACAGTATATTTTAATTTTAGTCAATGATTTAAATAAAAAATGAGGAAATCAGAGTGATGTAAATCCTCCTGAAAGTTACATTTATATAGATACAGATTAGTTACACCCTTCCTTTTTTTTTCATGTTGTAGACAAGACCTTGAGCTGTAATATTTTATAAGCTGTCACTGGGACTTAAGAAAATGTTTATTTTACAAGCAAACATACTTTTTTAACTTCATGTTTTTCAACAGTGAAATAGTAACTATAAAGAGATTTTTCTGTAAAATATATTTTTTTCTTTCTTAGTTTTTTTATAATGGAGTTTTTTTCTTTTTTCACATTTTGTATAGTGTGTTGTGATATTGTATCTTTCAACATTTTTCTTTCCTGTTTTTAATCACAGTTTTATTATTATTATTTTATATTAATGGATTTATAATTAATTCCCTAATTTCTGCTGTTAATAATTAAATCTTTAAGTGAATCCTTAAAACTTTCTTTTATATATATATATATACAAATATTTTCTAGAATGAACTCAGAACTTGTATTTAAAATTTCCTAGGCATTAACTTAAACAACAGAAAGATCATTATTGTGTGAACTATCTAAAATTTCAGTTAAAGAAATACATTTTAGGAAATAAACTAGCGGGAACAATAGACTTTTAAAATGTATTGGTTGTTTAAAAGTAGTACACTAATAAAAGGGGAAAAACAACACACAAAACTATATAAGGTAACATTAATTACATCCTCATGATTGAAATTTCTTTATAAAAGAATTGGAGAAATCGGATAGTAAATCTATAGCAATAATTTATTTAAAATACCAGTCAATTTAAAGTTTCTAAAAAATAATTGTGGAGATCTTACCCAAGTAAAAATATTGAAATATGTTTAATAAAAATATATATTTCATATCATGCTTTCGACAACATGATAGCAGCAAAAATAAAAGAATAATTACGGCAACGTAATACAGATGGTGCCACTAGTAAATAATACCAAGTGCGTCCAGTAGGTATATTGACCAGTTAGAAACCGGTCACTTACCATGACATAATGTCACCGGTGAGATCGGTCACTTCAGTGAGGTCCACTGGACATGTCCCATGATTAGCAATTAAATAATTAAATCACAAAGAAAAATATAGCAATGCACATTGATCTTGAGGATAACCAACTCAACTGACCAATACTTCAAAGAATGGCTGAGTGAAAGCGATCTGGTGTCCAGATGACATCAGAGGAGTGAAAATGCTACTGTGCACATCTTGGTGATCCCTACCACGTATTCTAGACACCATGGTACTTACTATGTAGAATTTCCAGAGGCAGATTAACCACTACTCGGGCCCCTAGGCTTGACTTTTTTGTGGGCCCCCTCTTCTCCTTTAAAGCGATGTAGATCAGATGATTCAAAATACATGTCTGCTCAATTATCTCATAAATCATGATGAAGGAAACGTACTTCCAATTAGAAAAAGTATAGAAAGAAGTATTAGTACAGGAAAATGGCAAATATTGAAATTTCATAAAATTCAAAATCAGGTGCACCATTTCAGAACTTTCTTGGGGGTGGGGGTCGCCCTCTCCCCAAAAAAACATAAATCCACCACTTATCATGAGGTTCGACAAATGGTTGCCGAAAAAATCTATTTCGTAAATCGTTTGCAAAAAAAAATCACTAATTTCATCAAAGGATCGCACAAAAAACGGCAATTTTGTCAAAGGATCACAACAAAATGCGAATTTTGTCAAAAAATCACGGAAAAAATGAAAATTTCATCAAAAAAAAAAAAAACACGAAAAAATGCAAACTTCGTCAAAGGATCGCAGAAAAAAACGTGAATTTCACCAAAGAATCACTGAGAAAACGCATAATTAGCAACAGGAAGAGATTCCTCCTGGCACAGATCCATGGGAGAGGAGGCGATCGGTGTGGTCCCCCTCTAAGATATAAATCCAACGCTTTTAATGGCAGTTTTCATGGAACAGAAAGACAAGCAAACAAAAACCGAACACTTGTCGGTTGTCAATGGTAAACCTCACTGACGTTTCGGCAATTAATGAACAAAAAAGAATTATGTCCTGTCAAAAGGTATATGGTGCCATAATTTTTTACACTATGGGTTAAGGTGGGGGATGATGCGACTTCGTGTACCTTTTGTTAAATCTCTACAACAGAAAATTCACATGTTATGCAGATCCCTTTAAAGTGTTGAAACTTTTTCATTCTTTCAAAGAAGCTGCAATTCTAATTTATGTATAATGGTATTTTTGAGGAGTGCTCTATTGCTTGAGAAAAGAATGGGATTCGTAGCAATTTTCAAAGAAAGAAAGAAACAAGAAAGGTTTCTTGAAAAAAAATCAAGCATCTTAATGTTAGATTAATTTTAACACAATTATTATAATTGGTAAATAAATCATATTAGATGTAAATTTCACACTGGGCGAAAAATATCTGGACCAGGATTCGACCAGGCACTGGTGGCTTTAGCCAGTAGATCTCTGGTTCGAATCCTGGTCTGGACATTTTTCGCCCAGTGTGAAATTTACAACTAACATCTTAATGTTTTCTGAAGAAAACCACTAATGTGTAAAAAATGTACTGTTATTGTCACCTACATTAGTAAATTTCAAGGGATATTTGATGAATGGACAGAAAAAGGATTATGTCCTAATCCTAGTCAGTTAAAAGTTAAAATGCATATGGTGTGTTGATTTCTTAAAAGCCAACTTAGTGAATTGGTTCTTCCCTTATGTATTTACATAATGAAAGGCCTTCTAGGCATTTTGAACTGAAAATACTGCCTTACTGACACTCACAGTTCATTGTTTAATTTATCATTTTTCGCTTTCTTTCATCTTCTTGCAGAGGAGCAGTGGAAACAGACCTGAGCCTCGGTGACAAGTGTCAACTTTTATGGATTATTAATGAGTAGATTATGAAGAAATATACACATACTTAGATGACACAGTTTGACTTTCAAGGATGTTAAGGCCCCTTAAGAATTCTGAAGGGGACCCTCTTTCAGAAATCTGACATTAAAAAATAGATGTGATGGTTATGCTTTTTAGCTTTCGATAATTGGTTCTTATGTATTTTTTAGTGCTGAATCAAAAACTGACCACCTTTTTTACTATACCATCACGTCAGGATTTTTCACAAATCTCAAATTTTTAAATTTTTAAAAGTAGAAATATTGTGAAAATCTGCTATTATAAAATAGATATAACTTTTTTTCCTAGTAATTTATTCATATTTTTGCTTATACTATGCATTTTTACAGTTAAACATGTAAAAATATTGTGTATTTAAAATCCTTACAATTTTATTCCATGAGTGGAAATTTCTTTGAATGCTCACATTCTGCTTTGCGTATCTTCTCTTGGTATCCTCTTTTATTTTGGCAGTTGATAAGGCTGGGAAATTTGTTGCAGATGTATTTAAGACATTTACCTTCTTTTGTTAAGGCTGGTCTCAACTGCTTTGCTGAACAAGCGCAAAACATTGACACATTTACAAATTCATTTTTTAACGGAAAGGTATAAAATTGGAAGACCTGACTATGGAAGCAATTTGGAATCGAGCTGTGTTTTCCATTTTTTGATAAATTACGTATTGAGTTATAAGCGATTTTGACAACATAACAAAGACATTTTTCAACCTTCCTTGAGTGGTTATTCTTCTTTCCAGTGGAAATTTCAGTTCAAAATGCCCACTTTGACACTATTTTCTGAAAGATCTATTGTGTTTGCAAAAAAAAAAAAAAACGTAAGACATAGTTCGATTAGTTTCTGAACAACAACGCCTGCTAATTTCATGCATTTCCGAGCAAAAATGAATTAAAATTTGTGTCAAAGTTGCCTTTTTGGATTTGAGAGAATTTTGCTATTTGTTTACTTTTTAACTTTGAAATTTACGATTTGCCAAAATCCTGACGTGGTGGTTAAAAATGAATGTCATTTTCGGATTCAGCGCTAAAAAATACATAAAAATCAACTATCAAAAGTTGAAAAACACAACCATCACATGTATTTATAGCTTAAGATTTTCGCTATTTTTTTACTTTTAATCTTTGAAATGTAGAATTTGCGAAAAACCCTGACATGATGGTTACAAATAAAGGTCATTTTCAGATTCAGCGCTAAAAAATACACAAAAATGAATTATCAAAAGTTAAAAAACACAATCCTCGCAGGGTTATTATATAATAAGAGTGTTTTTGTTAACCGAGTGTTTCGGTTAATCGGACGTCGGATAATCGAGAGTCTATAATATTTTCAAATCTCATTAATTATTTCATATTCATTTAATAATTAACTGCAAGGAATGATTTGTCCAACAGAAATTATGACTAGGAATGCACCAAACAGTGATTTTGGCCGAATACCGAATATTCAGCCTACAGGAGAACTGAGAACCAAATATTCGGCTTGTCGAATACTTTTATATCTCAAATTTTAAAGGCATTAAAATGTTAAATTAAAAAAAATTACCTAATATTTGGAACAGAAACTTTCCTTTTGATAAACAAGAGCTTTTTTCAAGTAAACTTTATGCTGAAAATATCTGCTTTGAGTTATTTTAAGAAGAGGATAGTTATAAAACTTTAATTAATAAAATTTTAAATTTCATGGCTGATCCTGTGAATTAAAACAAATAAATAAAATTTTCTTAAATTCTAAAACAAACATTTTAAAATCAAAGAGAAATTATGAAAAAATTGGAAGAAAAATTGTACAAGATCATATATTGTTTGTTTGTCAGGAAGAGACTAAAGAAAAAGTAAATAAATAATACAATCTATTCAAATTTTATATGGTGGCAACTCAGCAAGAATAATTGTTCTACTCCCTTAATTAAGGAAAGAAGTTTTTAAATGCATCCTAGATCGGTGTCTGGAGAGGGCGATCATTTTCAGAAATTGTAAACGTTGCTCTTAAAATCTTAGCAAGAAACAGATTATTTACTGGACAATGTTCAGGAACTTGTATTTATACATAATTAATTCCTATGAAAATCCTCGTGATTGATTAATTTTCTTAAATAATACTTAACAAACAGCAAAAAAATAATGTAAAAACATTCTCTTTTATTTAAGTATGATTCTGTTTCTATTTATTTTGAATATCTTTATAAGTTGACAGTTAAAAGTAGAAATTGTGTAAGTTTTTTAAAATTATGTTTCAAAATATTTAAGTATTCGGTTTGACCGAATATTTCGATACTCAGCCAAACTGAATATTCGGCAGACCGAATAGTTTGCTATTCGTCCAAACCGAATATTTGGTAACATGGCCGAATACCGAACATTTGGTACATCCCTAATTATAATTACGTTGATTATGTGTTACTCGGTATCCCTCCCCCCCCCCCCCAAACGATTCTCTGGATCCACCACTGGTTATATGTATTTTATATAAAATAATGCATAAATTGATTACCTAAAGGAAATTATGGCATTGAAAATTCCATTAGATTTCAATATAATTTTTAAATGAAACTGTTTTAATTTGGATAAAAACTTAAAAACAATGCTTTTTACAAACTCAACTGTTTTTAATTTTTTACTATACTCATGAATTACGCTTAAAAATAATTATTTAAAGCTCTTTTTATTGTTTATTCATAAGTCAAAATACCTGTAGAAACTTTCAAATTATGTTCATGTTAGATTTTAATACTTTTTTTGACATTTTAAACATTTAGAAAACTTTTGATTTAAATCAATGATTTTTTTTAAAAATCGGTTGATTAAAATCATGATTTAATCGCTGATTTAAATCAATTGATTAAAATCGTTGACACCCTAATAAAAGGCAGCACAGTATTGAATAAAATGATAAATACAAATAAAACAAATACTTGTAAAATTACAGTTAAACACATACTAGTGTTTGTTCCAACGAAACTTCTCCAGTAAGCAGAGGAGCAGGAAATAATCTTTTTCTTAAACTAGCTTCATCCTCTACATCCATAAATTCAGAGCTATCAGAAAGAGATAATTCATCAAATAGTTTCTCCTCAGGTGATTCAATTACATCTAGATCATCCAACAGATCTCTCCTAAAAGAAATAATTAGTTTCAGAATATTTATTGAATAGAGTATAAAATGAAAGCGTCATACAATACTTTTCTCCTTGGCCACATTCAAATGAAGTATTTTCTCTAAAATAAAGCACCTAATTTATAGAAAACATTTCAGCATAAACAAATGAAGATTTTTTTGATTGTCTGTCTGACTATGGGGCCACTATGATAATTTTTTGCACATGACGTCTAAACACCCAAAGATGTATGCTGTAACAGGCTTTGTATGAAAGTTGTCATAGACTGTGCTGTGAGCATTTCACAGACTTTGATTGTAGGGGGTGCTTTCAGTGCTGTCATCTGTTGATCCAGAGAACAGACGATGTGGATGAAAATGTGTGCTTGCTTTTTCAAGGTAACCAATTTACGGTGTGAGGAGCAGTGGCAAGGATCGAACCAGAGATCCCAGAACAACAGGCAAACACTATAGCATTGAGCAAAATCTAGTTATGTTGCTTCCTGTTAGAAAGTTGTTTTAATAGGTCCAGAATTTCTGTGATCAAATAAGGTAAAGATTCCATTTGGAACAGTGGTCAAAAATTTCAAATTTTATTTAAGATGACTATTGCTAAGGGTTAAGATTGATTTTGAATAGCATTCAGAGTTTGAAATAGTGCATGGGATTGACAGAATTGTGCACAAAAGAAGAAAATTCTACATGGTTGAAAATGCAGTGTGGGATTTTTATGTTTAATTTCTTTTTCTTTTATGTTCAGACATAAATACATGTAAATAATATTTATTATAACCATTTATCAATTATGTATGTTAATTATTACTATAATTTATCAAGGCTAGGGGTGCACAACCATTTTAAGAGAAGGGCCATTTACAAAAATGTCTGGGTTCTCGAGGGCCCCATCAGCAACACAGAGAGAATTGTATTTCAGGGAGGTGGGGTGCGATCTATGGCCTATAAAAAACATAGTTTCAGAGGGATGGCAGTTTTATCCCTTTAGGTTCTCCTATCCAGTCAACATACCCAATTCAGTTGGCAAGGATATATCAACAGTTTCTGTTTGTATATATAACAGATATATACAGTAGCGCTCAAAAGTATTTTTACAAAGATAATTCACTTAATTGAAAAGAATAATAAAATACAAAATTCAATCACTTATTTTATTTAAGCATATTCAAATGTTTTAATTTTAATAAATTAACAATAAATATTAATAAAATTATATATATACCATATATATATATTTATTTAATTTATTTATATCTGAATTTTTTCATGCTGTAACTCTCAGATTTTTGAACCGATTTGGATGAAATTTTTCATATGCGTAGTACATACTAATGCCTCGACCGAGTTTGTTGGCCAACTTCATCCGCCATCTTGTTTCAAAATGGCGGCCATTTGAATTTTGTGAACATGTTTCGAAATTTCTAGGTTTCCTAACTTTCTCTCTAAAATGACCTATGTTATTAACTTACACTGTGTGACTCTTTAAAATATCTTTTAATGTTTCTAACATTCTGTTTAAAATGATACATAAGAGTTTGCATTTTGTGAAACATAACATTTTCTATAAGTATACAATGTTAGAAAAAATAAAAAAATTTCAAAAATTCCAATGGCCACCATTTTGAAACAAGATGGTTGATGAAGTTGACCAACGAACTTGGTCGAGACATTAGTATGTATACTATGCAAAATTTCCAGGCCCGGTCCGGCCCGAACAAAAGATATCTTGGCTTAACCTGGCACGTTTATAATTTTGCAGTTTTCAGCCCTGCCCATTCAAAAAACAGTGAAAACAGGCTTGGCTCGCACAAAAATCAATGAAATAAGGCCAGGCCTGGCTCAACTCAATTTTTACAAAAAATTCAGATTTTTTTAAACACACAATTTAAAGTTCTTTTAAAGAATACTACATCCATATTCATGGAAAATTTTAGATTAGTTACTATCATGTTCAGTATATTTCAGATTACTACATGTTTGCAAACCATAGAATGCAGACAGTGGCGTGGCGTCCGGTCATCGCTGGATGCGGCGATGACCAAGCAATATTTTAAAACTCTTAATAAGCTTTTAAAACTATGATCCAGTTTTAGCAGAACATTTGAAGTTCATGTATAAGTGAAGGTAAGATTTAAAGTTTCTTTTTTGAACATTCAACCATTGAATTTTAGAGTTAATAATTTTTCACCACAAACTTAAATAATTGCGATGACCACCGAAAATTTTCACGCCACGCCACTGAATGCAGAATAGCAACATTAATGATTACTTAGACTCTTACATTCAAATAAAAAATAATGAAAAAATTAATGTAGCTTAGAATAAAAGAAAAAAAAAAAGACTAATAATAAAATGCATACAATATCAAAAATCTTCACAGGATATGGAATAGGAGCAAAATGAGAAGAATAGAACAGATTTTTCTAATTTATAAAAATATTACATGTCAATCGTGCTTCCCTTGTCTAATAATTTCAATGCACCATTGTGGCATAGAGTTTAAAATATTTCAAACTTCTCAAGATGACGAAAAAACAAAGCCATGCCTCACATATGACAGACTAATTCTGCTTTCGAGTAATACTGGGACATTTGACCATTTTTTCAGTAGATATTGCAAAGTTTAATACCTGAAATATTCTCTATGGGATCTAGGTCCAGAGTACTGTAAAGATAAAAAATAATCTTTTCAAAAAAAAAAAAAAAAAAAAATATTAACCGACTTCAAAAAAGCACTAAAAATAATTAAATAATTCTTTAAACTTCTCTAATGACGAAACATTATCCATTAACTGCACATCGGACATCATGTATCGGCATAAAAACGTTAAATTTAATATATAGAATTTAATGTCTACCAAACATGGATTTTCTAAAGAATTGATATTGTCCCACCAGTGGCTGAGAGGTTCTGCTCTCGAAGCAGGTAGACGGGAGGTGCTGGGTTCGAACCCAATCACGCCCATCGGCCTAATCGTTCGGAGTTTTCGTGGTTTTCTTCGAGCCATGGATTTCCATGCGTAAATACGGATTAGGTTCCCTTAGAAAGACTCCCACAGAGGGCACTCCCCCCTTGGGCCTATATCCCTAGAGTAGATAATCGCCCGTCAAAAATCAACCAACCAACCAATCTAGAGAATAATTTTTACAAAAGATTTACATATTTATGATTTAATTTACGAATATATACATATAAAAAGTAATCAATTACTTTTTGAAGTTGGTGCCAACCCATCTTAAGTATAGTAAAATTGTGAATATATTGTAGCTATTACCATGAATAAAGCGATGATGGAAAATATTATAAAAAATTTAAAAAAATGCTCTATTTCTTCAGCAAATTATTTGTTTAATCATTATTGATGGTGAATGTTTGGCACCAACTTCAAAAAGTAATTGATTACTTTTTATATGTATATATTCGTAAATTAAATCATAAATATGTAAATTAATCTTTTGTAAAAAATATTCTCTAGAAAATCCATGTTTGGTAGATATTAAATTCTATATATTAAATTTAACATTTTTATGCCGATACATGATGTCCAATGTGCAGTTAATGGATAACGTTTCGCCATTAGAGAAGTTTAAAGAATTATTTAATTATTTTTAGTGCTTTTTTGAAGTCTGTTAGTATTTTTTTTTTGAAAAGATTATTTTATTTCCTACTTTTTAGTTATTCATACTGTAACACATAATTATCCGGATTTCAACATCTGCTGAATAAATAATTTGTCAAATAAATTATAATTTACAAAAATTATTTATTAAACAAATAGTTTTTAATAAATTCTTTATAATTTCATTAGAAGTATTGATCAGCATTTGATACTTATGATATTTTTTAAAACAAGTACATTGTATTCACAACAGTCTACATTCATTTATTTATTGATCACATACACCTGACTTGTGTGCTTGACATAAGGGGCCCGCTTATAAGTCATCGTTAATATACAAGGACAAAATAGCACAAGGACTTTGAGCTTTGAAGGGGGGGGGGGGGGTGTTCTAGATAGCACAAGGAAATTTACACCACCAGAGAATTACATCTAGGAGCTCCACAAAAAGTGTGCAACAGGGCCAGCGGGAGTTGAACCCGCAGCCCAACTATGCTCTCAAGCGATTAGTGGTGTGGTGCTTTAACCATTCAGCCACGGTCTACATTCAAAAATTATTTTTTGTGGGACTCCATTGTCAAGAAGTAAAATGCAGGCTATACAGCAATATTTGTATTGACTCTTTAAGTTTATTGACCAGGAGCCAGATATATTTTTCGATGTTAGAGAAATGAGATTGACCAATCAGAAGCCTACCTTTTTGCGAACTTGTAATTTTTATAGAGTGTGTCCTATTAAATTTCAAAAATTCTATCAAATAAAACAAAATTTTCTGTACTAAAATACTGGCATCCAAAAAGCTGTAAACTTGTCAGGTTTGAAAATGTGGTCCAGGGCCCACTGTGGTTGGGTGGTCAAGGCATCACGCCGCTAATCGCTTGAGAGCGTAGGTGGCTGCGGGTTCGAATCTCGCTGGCTCCGTTGCACACTCTTTGTGGAGCTCCCGGATGTAATTCTGTGGTGCTGTAAATTTCCTTGTGCTATCCCCTTCCTGTATATTGACAATGACTTATAAGCGGAAACTTGACGCCAAGCACACAGGTCAGATATATGTATTCAATAAACCAATCATGTGGTCCATAATTCTACATTATTCTTTTCTGATAATCTCCATCAATGGAAGTTATTCCATCTAAGTTATGATCCCGTGGTCAAGGTAAGAATTTCTAGCATAAAGAAGGGAATGCCCCACAGAAGTCATGTAAATCCCCGCCAGCCAGTGAAACAGTTCATGTGGAAAGCAGTAGTAGCCTCCCTTCTTATCAGTTAGAAATTCTTTGGGTAAATAACCTGTACCACGTGACTTTTTCATGTAAGGTGCATCTATTTGAGAGTGGTGACATACAATGCTCAGACTCTGTTTATACATACGTGTTTGCCTACACAACGGCAAAAGTAGACATTTTTTATTCCAAAACTCTGCGATACTCCTTGGACAAGTTTGATTATACAAGTGGCGGACAATGGACTTTATAACAAATCTGGGTTTGAGGCAGAAAAAAGTCACGTGATACCGGCAATTTACCCAAAGAACTTCTAACTGATAAGAAGGGAAGCTACTACTGCTTTCTGTATGAACTATTTCACTGGCTGGCGAGGGTTTTTCATTACGTCTATGGAGCATTCCCTTCTTTAGGCTAGAACTTTTTACCTTCACTACGCGATTAAAACGTAGATGGAATATCCTCCATTTAACAAGCATTAGTTTGGCAATAATGGCAAGCTCTTCAAGATTCATGGCGATAGCTTTTTTCCAGAATCTATCAATCAATTTTTTTCTGTATGTCATCATTCTCATACTAATACACCCCATCCTTAGGCAGTAAAGACATCAGAAATGAGCGTCAATGATTAGGCGTTTAGTCTGAATCTGATAACAGAAGACAGTGCTGCTACACATAAGAAGGCACTTTTATGTGTACTGTATATGGATGCACTTTGCAGTGTACCGACTAATGGAGATACTTTGCTGAACTCTGATGTAAAAGGCCACTTTGCTATTGAATTGTAAGCTTTTTGATATCCACTTCCAATGTCGGTTAGCATCGTTTTAGACATTTGGGTTTTTCTGAATGCGGCATCTTTTCTAGACACGATCTCGCACTTCGAAAAGTTACCACATCCAGTAAACTATAAGATTCACATCAATACCTACAGACATTGAAATTGAGTGTGAAAAAGCTGACAATCCATCAATAAAGTTTACACATCAGAGCACGGCAAAGTGCTTTAAGAGAAACTTATGTCCAAACTATAGCAAACCTAGGCATTTTCTATTACATAACTACAGCATCTAGAATATATAGTGTGGAAATCAAAAAAATAGTGTGGAGTTTAAAAAATATCCTGCAGATGTCGCTGTGATCGGCTCATTGGATTTCAGCACCATTTTACATTTAAGGGATCCAATATTTTAGCACTTTTTTAAGTACTACTGGGATAGCTGATTTCAACACTATATATTCTAGACTCTGTAGCAGTAGTACTTAGAAAGTACTAAAATATTGTATCCCTTAAATGTAAAATGATGCTGAAATCCAAAGAGTCGATCGGAGCAACATCTGAGGATATTTTCTAAAACTCCAAGACCATTTGGTATAGATGCTGTTACAATACAATGTTTACACTGAAATTTGAAAATATAACACAGATGTCGCTGCGATCGGCTCATTGGATTACAGCATCATTGCACATTTAAAGGATACATTTCTTTAGTGCTGTTTGGATAGCAGATTTCCACATTATTTATTCTAGGCGTTGTACTTGTGCTCTGATACATGAGAAACTTTAAAGGTTGATTTTCAACTTTTCGACACCAACTTCCGATATCGGTTTGTGTCTTTGTGGGCCTTCTGGTTTGGTGGATGACAGAATGGCCAGGATCCAGATAGATTTTTCGCTCATAGCGAAACGAGATTGACCAATCAGAAGGCAGGGGTGCAGAATATGTCCGATCCGGCGATCTAGGATCGGGGGAAATTTTAACCCCCTGGGGAAATTTTTCAGAAAGATATACAATTGATTTCGATTTTAACAATGAATTCCATAATTCCCTGAGATAGAACTATTTCAGTACAAATAAAAATATCCGTATGGCGACCTTCACAAAATCGATCTCAGAATAATATGTACCGTATATCAGGGGTGATTATGTTTTGAATTTTTCGAAAGTTTAAGACATTCAGCTCCCCAAAACAAAATCGGTCACCTGAAAATTCGGACATAAAAAGTACCACGAATTTTCGCGAAGAATTACGTCGCGAATTTCATCACAAGATCGCAAAATAACTGCACATTTCGTCAGAAGATCGCGAAAGAAACACAAATTTCGTCAAAAGATCGCGAAAGAACCGCAGGTTTCTTCAAAAGATCGCGAAATAACCGCAGATTTCGTCAAAAGATCGTGAAATGAATGCAAATTTTGTCAAAAGATTGCAAAATAAATGCACATTTCGCCAAAAGATCGTGAAACAATCGCAAATTTTGTCAAAAGATCGTGAAACAATTGCAAATTTCATCAAAAGATCACAAAACAACCTTGAATTTCGTCAAAAGATTGAAAAACAACTGCGATTTTCATCAAAACATGGCAGAATAACCGTGATTTTCGTCAAAACAGGGCAGAATAACCGTGATTTTCGTGAAAACAGGGCGAATAACCTATTTCGTCAAAGAAAAGCGAAAAAACCCGCAAATTTCGTCAAAAGATTGCGAAATGAACATAAATTTACTTAAAAGATCGCGAAATAAATGCAAATTGTGTCAAAAGATTGCAAAACAACCGCGCATTTCGTCAAAAGGGGCGAAAAAACTGCAAATTTCGTTAAAAGATCACAAAAAATCTGCAAAATTCGTGAAAAGATCACAAAAAATCTGCAAAATTCGTGAAAAGATCACAAAAAATCTGCAAAATTCGTGAAAAGATCACAAAAAATCTGCAAAATTCGTGAAAAGATCACAAAAAATCTGCAAAATTCGTGAAAAGATCACAAAAAATCTGCAAAATTCGTGAAAAGATCACAAAAAATCTGCAAAATTCGTGAAAAGATCATGAAAGAATCACAAATTTCGTCAAAAGATCACGAAAGAATCACAAATTTCATCAAAAGATTGCAAAAAACTGCAAATTTCGTCAAAAGATCACGAAAGAACTGCAAATTTCGCCAAACGATCGCAAAACAACCGCGAATTTCATCAAATGATGGCAAATCAACTGCAAATTTCGTCGAAAGGAAGGAAAAATTACCGCAAATTTCGTCAAAAGATCGTGAAAAAACGTGAATTGCATCAAAAGATCCATGAAAAATACATAGTGTTGGGAGTGGATTTCCCCCACTCTGCTGTAACCTTTCAGAAAATTTGCTGTGAATTTTAGGAAAATTTTTTTCACTCAGAATCACCCCTGCCATATATACTCGCGCATAGGTTGAGAAATATTTGAAAAATAAATTTTCTATACCTACGGTAATACAGCCCTTACCTATAACATACCGTAAAATTTTGGAGAAATTTTCGTGTGGATTGGGGGAAATGTTGGGAGTAGAAACATTTTCTGCACCCCTGTCAGAAGGCTGCATTTTTGCAAACAGCGAAAAGTTCGCAAAACTGCTGGCTTCTGATTGGTCAATCTCGTTTCACTACCAGCAAAAATCTATCTGGATCTCGGCCCTTGTCCAGCTAAGTTTTCGCACTTCGAAAAATCTCGTATCTCTGTAAGAGTAACAGTATGAAAGATGAGCGCTTATAATTGGGCGACTGCTTAAAAAAGGATTTGAATTTTAAAGTTTTTATTTTTTTTTAAATGTTCTAATCATCAGATTTTTATGAAATTGGAATGGGACCAAATGGGTGACTTACACGTTCAAACCAAAAAAAAAAATTTATCAAAATCTGTTCATATTTAAGAAAGTTATGCGTGAACATGGCCAAAACATACATACAGGTCGAATTGATAACCTCCTTTTTGAAGTCGGTTAAAAATAAGCACTCACCAGTCACCACTCGGCAATTCAACTTTTAAAAATGTGGACAGAACAGGTCAAATGCATTATTTTTAGATTTGGTCTTTCCCCATACACCTTGGACGTTTCTGATTTCACATTGATTCGGCGATCTTTTCATTCTCACGCCTGCTAGTCAGTGAGTTAGTGGATAAGCATACCTATTTTATTATGGTCAGATCTTAATTCTAAAAAAAAGAGAGGCATTTATGTAATTAACTACATAAGCATGCTGTGCTGTTAACTTATTTTAAAATTTAATTTAAAACAGATGGGAAATTAGTATCTCAAGTTTATTCAAAGCAATTAAAATATTTTTATTTAGTACATAAATTACTCTTGTTTACTGTAAACTCATTATATATATTTTTTAATTAAATATTCAATGACATAAATGTACTTAATGACTGCTAAAGAAATTATTCTCACTAGCCAGTAACTAGTTACAAAAAAACTACCAGCCAGTGGCTACTAAGCAAAATTCTTTATTTTCATCTTTAGAGTATTAGCTGGCCAATCAATTAAGGGAATTTTATTATCTATGAATCCCTTCTTTATGTCTTTTGCAGAGTGAATCGAGGCATTGTTTGTTGAAAAATTTAGTTAAGTCCGACAAGTTTTTCCCCCTGGTTTAATAAATGTCATTCTAACATGTAATATAGGTACTTCTATTTTGTCGTCCTTCTAGAAAAGCAATTACTAAGCTTATCTCCTGAGGGAACAGCAGCCCAAACCGTTAGAGAGCCTCCACTTAGTTCACACATCAAAAATACATGCCTCTTTTTTTGAAGATCATGAATGAATACCATCCAGACCATAGAAATTAATGTAATTTTTGGCAATGTAATCCATACGTCAAACAATCCGGTTTGGACCCAGAAATTTTATTTAATTAAATATGACATATTAGATCACAGTAACTATTTGACTTCCATTATTAAATAAAATTTCTGGGTTCAAACATGATTGTTTGATCCATGGATAATATGCCGGAATTTATTGGAAACTTATTTTCATCACTGAAAATAATTTTAGACCAATTTGTTGTGTTCAGACGTTTCCCTGCAAATTGAATGTTGTTTTTTTTTTATGACTAGATGTTAAATGCGAACACAGACATGCTTTTACATATTTAAGGATTCCCGACCTTTTTATTGCTCTTCTTATAGTCCAAACTGATGCTGGCTTGTTTATTTGGCTTCCAATTTCCTTCATTGTTATTTGATTGCTTGCAACCATGTGAACAACCAAACTTTTGAATTGTTTCAAAACAATGCTCGACCTTCCTTTAGATTTTGCAATACCACAAGTAGCTGGATTCTGTAAAAAATTAAAAATGACAGTCTTTTAACATTTAATTTTATCATCAATTCTTTGATGTGACATTCTGAGGTTGTTATAAATTAGGATTTGTCCTCTTTCGAAGTCAGAGAGCCTATCAAGTCAATCATCAGACCCACCAGCAAAAAATTCTGTGAACTAAGCGAATATGCTCAGAAACTCTTTTAAACGCTTTCTTAAATGATATGTGAAAATATCTACTGACCACGAGCCATAGTTTTGAAATATTTGTGCCGTTCTTATTTTGTTCCAGCATAAATTTAGCAATATTCATATTTTAAAATAGATTAAAAAAAATATATAAGATTTTGTTAAATGATTTCTTTAATATTAATTGGAATATCATGTACTTAATTTTAACACAACATTTGTGCATTTGCATAGCAAATGCAAAGCGATTTTGTTGTTTTTGTGTCGTTCCAGTCATGGACTTCATCGCTGTATATCATTTTTAGATCCCAATCACATTGAAACAGGACCATCTGAGGAAACAGTCTTCCCCCCCCCCCCCAAAAAAAAAAAATATATATATATATTTAAATAATCGGACCACCTGTTCAATAATCATGTGTGGACATAAATACAAAAAAAGTTACGAATGTATTGTATAACCTCCTTTGTTTTTCTTGAAAATCTGATAAAAATAGAAGAAAAATAAAGCAAACATCATTTGATCACACATAAACATTTGTTAGATATAAATTAAAATTAGCTAAAATTAAACTATTAAATCAAAATTTTGAAGAAAAAATTTTCAACATACCTTGAAGATCTTGGGCGAGCCAAGGTACTTTCAGAAATATCCATCCTAAAGAGTTAAATTGCAAGGAATATATTAAATGACATTTCAAGGAAAAAAATGCTCTTTAAATTATTTTCTCACAGATATCAATTATTTAGAAAATATATAAATAAATTTGCTAGAACTTATATATATATATAGTTAGAGAAATGGAACTTTCAAAAACAAAATAAAACCAAAGAGTAACATCATTATTAAGGAATTAAATTATATCTCTTATTTTTCATGAGAAGGGATGTGTATCTTAGATGAAGGGATTTTGACGGAAATTGAAACATTAGGGTCATATGTCAAATGGGCTAGAGGTCCTTGTTCACTTCAATTTTGATGAAATTTTCATAGTATCAAAGGGCATCAAATTTTGAAAAATATTGGGTGAGCTCAACCATTCTTTGGGTAAAATGCCATGGTTATTTCTTTTTCTTTGGATGGGGAAGACATGAAAGAGAAAATATATATTACGATTTTTTAAAAGTAAAACAAAGTTGTGAATTTATCAAATAGAGTCTCATGAGGTCTTCCTCATACATGCACTAATGTTTGCTATAACATGAATAGAACATACTATTAATTTTAAATATTATACACTGTTTTTGGTTATTAATCAAGCAGTAAGCACATTAGCTGTACAACTTTTCCAAGTAAACAAAATGAAAGAACATTACCTATTTGTGTAGGAAAAAGAAAAAATTAAAATGTTATAATAATCATAAAACAAAAAAGAGCGGCAAGAATACACATTCCACAAAAAATGAAAATAAGCTAATAAATAAGATTGATGCTTTATATTTATAACATATTGCTGCATATACAGTGGAAAACTATATTCAATTTCAGTTTCTGAATAACAGCATCTGAATATTTCATGCATCTAAGGTTAAAACTGACTTTACAAATGTGTCAGAAAGTTGGAAGTTTGGATTTGAGAAAAAGCCTTTAGAAAAAATCAATTGCTCCCTAATGAAAATCTTCTGCCGACTGTCACATACTAAAAATTGTTCGAATTGCAGACTTTAGATACCCCCTTTCTGAAAGATCCTTTACATTTACTGGAAAATGAGAAATGCTGTTGAATTTCTCCAAACCTGAATAGGAATATTTGTATATTTCATAAGATTTAAAAATAAAAATGTCTAAGAATATGTCAGAAAGCAGAAAGTTTTGATTTAAAAATAGTCTTTAAATATATAAATACAAAGATTCTAGATTATTTTACACTTTCATTTGTTTATGTTTTTCAGCCGATTTTTTTATTTTATTTTTATTTATTTATTTATTTATTTTTTTTACACAGAGTGGATTTTTTCATCAGTTCATTAATAAAGAAGTGGAATTTGGTGTTTGCCTATGATTCCTTACAATATAATGACCAACCTCCCAGGTTTTTTAAATAATAATAATAAAAAAAACATATGCTGATTTCTTTAATAAAATAAAATTTTTGGTTCAAGTACATTTCAAATGACTAGTATTACATAGTTGCAAGACACATTTAATTGAACAAATTTTCTGGTGAGAAAAAAGCTTTTTTATTTAGATAAAGTGGAAGATTGGGAAAAATGCTTACAAAGAATCAAAGCTTGTTCAACTTTTAATGTTGAATCTGTGCAAACTGTGATTATTTAGAGGTTTTATAAAACTGTGACATTTAATAAAAACTTGCTAAGTCCCATGAAAACCGGTGATTTTGAAAAAGAGGCACAGTAGAATATGGGAACACAAATGACATTTTAAAGAATACTTTGTATGAAGAATACAAAGAAGTTTTTGATATTGTATCTCCTTTATTGAACTAAGATACTCCCAGAAGCAGAATTTTCTGCGTCAGTCTGCAGCAAACTAAAATTTATCTGCAACCTAACAATGCTAGGCTAAGCTTACTATCATAAAAAATAATATAAACCCATAAAATAAGCAAAATTTCCATTTATAAAGAAAATAGAATAAAAGGATAGAATAAATACCATAAATCTAGAGACATAAAGTAAATTTTAGCTATTTTTTAAACCCAGCATTTCTTTTTAAGCTGGTGGATTAATCTGCAAGGTTTAAAATAATCTGCAGCGCCCGCTTTCATGCTGCACTGTTTCTGCTACTGGGAAGATACTAATTCAAAAAACTATTATAAAACAACATTGAAAGATGTGTGTGGGGGGGGGAGGGGAGGTGTTACATCTGTAATTGAAGCATTTTTCAATATTAATGTGTATTTCTATACAATTAAGTGTGTTGTTTGTATATTTTTCCTCATTATTTATGACCCACCTCCTCCTCGTGTTAAGCATTATCTTTAGTTTATGAAAGAAGGTGGTGATAATGTAAATTTTATATATTTTTACAGTAAAATTAGTTTAAAACATTATTTTAAATTATTCTAAATAAGTAGTCTTTCTTTGTCTCAAAGTTTAATTTATTTCAGATTTTATTCTTGTTTAACCATTTCAAAATTTTTGTTCCCTCCATATTCCTTTACTGCACTACCAGCACTTTAAGCGACATTGAATTTCACATAAAGGAAAAGTAATGTAAATTTATTGAAAATTTCATTAAAATATCTTCATTATCGTTACAGTTCTCAAAAAATATCTGGGTTCGACTTGAAGTCTTAGCTATTCGAAGTCACTATTCCAAGACTGAAAAACAAGCTTATACTTTTACAAAAATCCTGCCTCTTCCACTTGTACAGCAACCCTTGACATCTCATCGTGACCCTCTTATATTCCAGAGCTCAAATAATTAATTAGGTCATGTTGACAGCTTGACAGGTAGTCCAGGCAATAGGGAATTTTACCTAGCAAAATTAATGGTAGTACCGAAAATCGGCTTTCAAGATGTTTTTTGGGTCGCTGAATCCGAATTTGTAACTTCCCACCAAAATTTCCCCCGGCAACCTCCCCAAATTTTGGTAAAAAGCCCCCCCAAAAAGGTTTATTAAAAAAATCAATTTTTTTATTGTTTCAGAGAAAAAGTATCTGGGTTATTCTCTGCAATAGTGCAAAAAGTGCTTCCCAGCCATATAAATGCTCTTAATTTTGTTACATTTTTATTTATTTTTATTTTTATTAGAAGATCTAAACATAGTTTATTAGGGGCAGAAAGTAAAATTTAAAAATAAATAAATTTAGTATTTAAAAATATAATATATATCATGCAAACATCATTCCCTCACCTTTCCCCCACCTGTACTACCATATTTTATTGCCTATTTCTTTCCATCCAGAAATAAAAATAATTAAAAATACCCTAAGCAAAATAAAGTTCTTATTTGATACATTACAAAAAATAATAAAAATATTAATTTTTACTATTATTATATAGTCTACTCAATCAATTATATGTTTCCCCATGTTAGACCATCATTCCCTCACACATTGCTATTATCTCAAATATCTACCACTAATGAGCAGTAGCAGTCTAGCATCCTTCACAGAGAAGAAGCTATTTTGAGCACTTGTCAGTCCAGCAACATAAATTGGTGGTGTAAGATTTTGTTAATTTTACAGAATTTTTTTTTAGTCAGTATATCCGGAAGCGTTTTTATTAGCAGTCATTCCCTCACACAGAATATTCATTTTTTTGTAAATATCAAAAATTTTAATTTTATCATACATTATATATTAAGTGTTTCTCTTAAAGGAAACAGTTTGGATTTCTTCATAATTTTGCATTTTTCCCCTACAACTAGTAAAAATGTCTTATTTCATCATTCCCTCACTTGTCATTCCCTCACATTTTTTATTTTATTTTTTCCACAAATTTTTATTTTATTTTTTTTTGTTAAGTCAAATTTTTAAAACAATTTCTGTTGCTATTAAAATCTTCAATAATTGACTGATTTCTTACCATTTATCTAATTTTTATGGAAATTTACATATGCATCATTCAAGTCAGACTGCTGGCCAAATTTGCAAGTATTGTAGAGAACAACCCATCTAGAAATTCAGAAAGTAGACAAAATTTCCAACAAATTAGATATATGACTTCGGATGAAGGGGAAGGGGGAATCTGCCTCGGAACATGCGCGCAATGCTGCGTAAACTAAGTTGCACAATTCCACTTAACCACTCACACGTTTACATTCGCCCTCCCATCTCCCCTCCGAACTTTCTCTATAAGGTTTACTTTAAGTTTTTTGGGTCACTGAATCGGAATTTTTAACTTTCTCTCCAAAATTTCCCCCCCAAAACCCCACCAAATAGTTGTTTTTAACTTAAATTTCTTATTGTTTTAGGGGAAAAGCATTACGAAATTCAGAAACTAGACAAAATTTGCAACAAATAGGATATATGACATTATGAATTAGGATGAACGGGGAGGGTGAGGGCTGCCTCAGAACATGCACTGCGCGCTACGTGCACTAAATGATGAAGTCCAGGCAATAGGGGATTTTATCAGGCAAAATTAATGGTAGTACTGGAAATCGGCTTTCTAGATGTTTTTTGGGTCGCTGAATTTGAAACTTCCCACCAAAATTTCACCCGGCAACCCCCCAAAAAATTGATTTTTTGAAAAAATTTGGTTTTTGAGAAAAGCACGCAGGGAATGTTCCGAGGCAGCCCCCTCTCTCCCCGTTTATCCTACATCATAATGTCATGTATCCTATTTGTTGCAAATTTTGTCTAGTATCTGAATTTCGTAATGCTTTTCCCCTAAAACAATAAGAAATTTAAGTTAAAAACAACTATTGGGGGGGGGGGGGAAATTTTGGGGTTAAGTTAAAAATTCGGATTCAGCGACCCAAAAAACTTAAAGTAAACCTTATAGAGAAAGTTCGGATCGAAGATGGGAGGGCTAATGTAAACGTGTGAGTGGTTAAGTGGAATTGCACAACTTAGTCCACGCAGCACTGTGGCGCATGTTCCGAGGCAGATCCCCCTTCCCCTTCATCCTAAGTCATAATGTTATATATCTAATTTGTTGCAAATTTTGTCTACTTTCTGAATTTCTAGCTACTTTTTCCCTAAAACAATAAAAAATGGAATTTTTTAATAAAAACCTTTTTTGGGGGGCTTTTTACCAAAATTTGGGGGGGTTGCTGGGGGAAATTTTGGTGGGAAGTTACAAATTCGGATTCAGCGACCCAAAAAACATCTAGAAAGCCGATTTCCAGTACTACCATTAATTTTGCTAGGTAGAGTCCCTATATGGTCTCTATTGCCTGGACTAAGGTCCAGAGTTTTGCTTAGAGAGAGCTAATTTTTAATCGACTATAATTTTGATAGGGTAGGTTAAATTTCAAAAATTGCTTACTTACATGAAAAAGAAAAATCTGTCTGCATAGGCTCCAAATTTTTACATCTTTTTCCAATCAAAAGTTAGAAGCGAGTAAAGAATATTTTTTATACTTTTCAGAATTTTTTTGAACTTTAATACAAATTTTAAAATACCCACGATTTAAAAAATATTTTAAGCTTACAGAAGGATAAAGAACTTTCCTATCTACGTGCTGTAAAAAAATATTGTTGGAATTTTCAAATTCAAATGAACAAGAAGGATAAGTATTTTTTTTCCATAGGATAACATGGGATTTCACTTTTTTTCTTCACCACCAGATAAATCTCCTTAAGGGGGGAATTTGCTTTTATCGGTTGAAAAATTTTTTTTTTTTTTTTTTTTTACATTTTTTTATTCCTTATAGTCTGTAGATTATCTGTGTGAAATGATTTGGCTGAACTCAAAGCCCTTTCATAGTTATTTAGTGCTTTAGCGCAACGCATCCATAGGCATACACTATTTTGTAGCACAATAAATGTAATTTACGCAAAATGATTTTTCTCAAACTGGGCATGATCAGAATGCAAAAACTATTAAACTGATCTTGCTATTTTTTTTTTTTTTTTAATTAAAAGGTGATATAATTTATTGGAGTTTGGACCACTTTCAGCTACTTTTATAAAAAATAAACATTTTTAGAAGCACACCAAAGTGCCAAAAAAAAAAAAAAAAGGTAAAAAATAGACCTTTTTTTTCAAATGTCACTTTGTTCATTTCAACTTTTTGATGTCAAAGTGCTTGAAGCTCCAGATAATCTTATCTATTATCACAATCCTTAACGAAAATTGATTGCAGATGACTCTGATGATCTACCGGATCCCACCTGATTGGAAGTGCACGGCACACATGGTAGGGCATTCACCCATGCAACTCGAGCTACATCAATTTTTTTATTAAAAAATTTCTTAAATGTTCTTCAAACGATAACAAATAACATGCAAAACACCTGGAGCTAAAATCTTCATTCCTATTCCCAATGGCGCAGCCAGAATTCGGATCTAGAGGGTGTTTTGAGGTGTTGATAACGGTGGTTGCCAGTTATTTGAATAACTGGTTAATCGAATCAGTCTATTTTATGAAGGTAATTATAATGCTTTTTTTTTTCTCGGATATTAGAATCAGCAGTTATGCTGATTATGATTCATTTAAACAGCATTTATAATATTGGAGTTACAAAACTTAAAATGCATCAATGAAATAACACAAAACTATATTAGATTCATATAACATTTTCAAAAAATCATAGGCAAATTTTAAAAGATGGAAGAGCACAGTATAACAAACATTTTCTGTATCGAAAATTAGGGTTACAATCCAATTTGTCAATCAAAAATACACAAGGCTTCACTCCAAGCAGGTGCTGACCATGAATAACTGGGGCCCCGGGCAACAAATAAATTAGGAGGACCCCATTCGAATCATTGCAACATTATTCAAATAGAACTGATGGTCAGTCATATGTGTATAAGTATAACGCATAAAGAATATTTTCTCACATTGTATTTTAAATAGAAGAAAATTCTTAGCTCCGTCAATTTTAAATTAAGTACCGTAATTTCCGGCGTATAGTCCCCGGAACAAATAATCATGTTTCGACCCAGAAATTTTTAAAAATAAAATGTAACTTTTTAGATCACGGTAAATATTGGTCTTCAAATATTGAATAAAATTTCTGGGTCCAAACTGAATTGTTTGATCTGCGGGCTATACACCCAAAATTATGGTACCTTAATTAATAAAAACACTTTTTTTTTTTCCTTAATACAGAACAAAACTCTTTTATATAACTTTAGCAACTTATTAAATTCATCTTAAAATAATATAACAACTTCAACTTATGAAAAAGTTGGGATTAGAAAAAATAGTAATAAACTTAAAGTAAAAACTTTATAATTTAATATATGGATTTGGGGACCCTGGACAAAGTCCCGATTTGTCCATGCGATAATTAGGGCTTGACTCCAAGACAATCCCTGTTCCTAACTTTAATAATGAAGCAATTTTAGCAAAATTTTCAATAGGCTTATCTTTGCTTTGTGTCAATGTAAATATCACGAGAATTGGTGGAATTTATAATTATCCAATAGTACTGAATAAGGTATTCTATATTTTAGAATGCAGTTACCATTATACACGGTATAGTTGACTGAATTACTGCATTACCAGCACTTTAAGCGACATCGAATTTCGTATAAAGGGAAAGCAATGTAAATTTATTGAAAATTTTGTTAAAATATCTTCCAGATCATTACAGTTTCAAAAAATATCTGGGTTCGACTTGAAGTCTTATCTATACTTATATTATAAAGAAGCAACATTTGTTTGTATGGTTGTAAGGAGTAATTTCTACTGAATGGATTTCAAAAGTAATGGTGACAGTTCCTGTTTCAATATTATGTTGGTGGCACTACACCACAAGGGGGTGCAGGACAGGGTTGTAAAAAACCAGAGTTTCAGCCCGGGTGGGTACCCAGGCAGCTACCCACAACAACCCTGGTGCAGGAGCAAAAGATGTTCTAAAAATGTGATTTGTGTTACTGAAGGCACTAGAAACTTGAAATGTTTACTTTAAAATATAAAATCTCACTAAGTACAGTTTCCAAGACTCAAAATTTGAAAGAGAGAAAACACGCGAAAAGCTAATGAGTCATTTCATGTCAAATCAACACAGTTTCAGACCAAAATCTCCCTTGACCTCTCGGATTTTGATGAAACTTGGTTTATCAAGTGTCTTTACATAGTTATGAAAGAAAACACTAAAATTATTTTTTTACTAAATTTAGTTTTAATTTTATTAACAATTAAATACAGCATTTTTCATTAAAATTTGCTACATCTTGAATCACTTAATTGCCATTTTCTTAAAAAGTAAATGTGATACAAACTTTGTTTATGTATCATTTTAAAGCTCTTTTTATGACCTTTAGATTGATATGCAACATGATAAAAAAATTTAAAATTTAATTAAAAAAATTTCAAATTTAAATTTTAAATTTCTCAAAAAGTGACATTTTAAAAATTCTCAAAAAATCCTCAAATTTACTTCATATTGTGTTCTTACATTTCCCCAAGTTTCACAATGGGATCTTTATGGGATTAAAAGATACAGGAAATTTAAGTTTATATATGTACAGTGATAATTTTAAATTACTTTTCAATACCATGTTAGTTTTTTAGAAAATATTTTCTATAATTTGTTAGATACATAGTATTCAATTATACATATATATATTTTAAATAAACTTTTGGAATTATAAATTATCACATAAATTAACATATTGATCCCTTATCACTTACTATTAATGTACGTAAACGTCTGTATGTCTGTCTGTTGGCAACAAAAGCCCATGTCGCCTGAACTACTTTCCTCACAGGCCACGCAGAGGGTCTTGTAATATGTCGATTCGGGCTGCCGTTTTCTGAGAAAAACGGACTTTGTGGTTTCGAGAAAATCCCGCGGTAATTACGGACGTCATCAGCTAATTAACAACTCATTATCGAAGAAAAATTGAATCTTTTTATCCAAAAGCAGCAATCCGACTACAATTGAACCCTTTTGCGAGGGTCGGACTGGGACCCCGATTTTATTCTGACGAGGCTAGCTGCTGCCGAGATGATGAAAATGAAGTGGACATTTAAAAAGCCAAATCGAATCTCCTGAACTAATGGTCCTAGAAATTTGTAAAAGGTTAGAAACACGCAAAAAAAAAAAATCTAATTTGGTATAAATTTCATGTTTCTGTGTTGGGTATAACAAAAAATCCACTAAAAATCGATCGATAAAAATTTAATTTCTTTATTTGAAAAGACAACGAAAAGAGATTTCCTTTTTTCGAGAAGCAGCTGTAGACATCATGGCACTCGCGGTTTTCCGTAGTGGAATAATTTAATACGAAATTTAAACTTTTTAAACATTAAATTTTTTGACATCTGGCCGGGAAATCTCTCGCAGATTTGATACATACCCAGTTCAAAGCGATAGCTTAATTAGAAGCTGAGATATTAATTATTATTTAATTAATCAGTTCTATTTTTATATAATGGATGCTTATTAGGTATGGGGAGACTCAAAATCATTAAATTTTATATGCACCCCCTCAATATGCCCCTTAAAATAAAGGTAAAGTAAATTTCGGACTGAATAACATGCAAGCTTAGACTTACGAGGCACGACCATAAAGTTATGGCCGTTTTTATTGAACTTACACCCCACATTATACACCTTAAATTAAAGGTTTTAAAATTTCCGAGCTGAAAATCATGTTAACTAAGCTTTACAAGATCTCTCCAAAAAGTTATGGCCGAAAAAAGCAAATTTTTGCAAAATTTTTCTTTCAAAAGACAATAACTCGGTAATTTTTGCCCCTATAAGTAGGAAGTTCCACCTTAGAAAAAGTTCGTTCTATGCAGATTTTTCCCGTACTATCTTTCTATGCTATCAGCTAAACTCTATTTCCTAAGGGGGAGATGTTAGGGGGCCCGGGGGGGCACCAAAAATATTTTTAGCATCATTTTGATTCCATTTTTGGTTATAGCTCTTCAAAACAATTCTACTACACACATGATTTCACTGTTTGGGTGTTGACCCTTAAAGGGTTAACTTTTTCAATCTTCTCTTGTTTCTTAAATATTAAAGTCATGTTGCATATCAAACTGTTGGGCATCACGAGCCCAGTTTGTCCCCACCTTTCTCTTCCCCCCTCCCAGCGTACCCATAAAGGGTTAACTTTTGCAACTTCTTCTGGTTTTGACTTAATACAGCGGTGTTTCATATCAAACTGTTGGACATCACGAGCCCAGTTTGTCCCCCCTCTTGCTACTATCTTTATGCATGTCCGGTGTCCATTCCCCCAATTTCCCACTTTTCTGTATTTATCTGTTACCTGCCATGTGATATATCATAGGAAAGGTCTGTGAAGGCTGATTCATGTTATGCATATTCGGTTTTCATACTCCCTCTTTTCACCCCCCCTAGGTGTGCACTTTTCTAAATTTCTTAAAATATTGGTTATGACCGCCACTCTCCCGACACATGTATCTCTGGAAAGTTTGCGTGAAGGAGTTTCCTTCAGATACGCTTTTGTTAAGAATAGAGTGTGCTCCCTGGTGATGGAATGCGGAACTGTTAGGGAAATTTTCCTTAAAAAAGGAAAATCCCCACTAAATCTAAGACAAAATAAAATTAAGCAGCTACACAGTATGAAGCGTGAAGAGATCTAGATATGCAAATGAAGTAGATGGAGTTAAAGAGACAAAAATGGCTGAAAAGAAATTGCAAGAAATAAATGTGTGTGCTTTAAAAGTATGAAAAGTTCAATGAATACAAAGTGGGTAATAAAAAACAAATAAACTTTATTAAAACATAACATTTGTAAAATAAAAATAGATGAAATTTAAGTATCACAGACGATTGGATATTAACTGATCCATATTTCCAAACTTTACATATTATTTAGAACAATCGAACTCATCGGGTGAAAGTAAATTTAGGCTGGCATTTAAAGTTAAGCTTTAAATATATACATAAAGCATTTATTCTTAGACTTTGCATTTTTTATAAGCTTTAACATAAGCCTCCCTAATATTGTCATTACTTAATTTAAACATCGTTAAACATGAGGTTGCTAACATTTAAACATATCTCTTTAAAAAACTTTTACCAATTAAATAGCTTCTAGTAATTTTAAAATACTTAACTTTACATTTACAAAAATTGCTAATTACTTAATAACCTCTTAAACTTTAATGCAATATAAAACATGAAATGATTAAATGTAAACTAGAAAAAGAGAAATATTATCAAACTACGTTTCATACAAGAACAATAAAGAAGTTAAGTTTATATTAGAAGCAAAAGGAAAAGTAGAAAAGATGCAACTCCAGTCCAACGTCATTAACCATCGTGACCTGTCCCATTCACGTGAATGCTATAAAACTTTATTAAACAAGACCTGTTGCACTATTGACTTTCGAAGAGACGATTATCTGTTTATTTCAAAAACACACACAGGGACTAACTCTACCTGACAACAACTCATTCCTCAAAAAAGCACATTTGTCAATAAACAGCAGCAACTATTACATTCACGGAAACTCAAAGAATTTTTATAAATCTTACTTTAAAACAGGGACAGTGATTCCAGAAAAACAACAAACCAACCCCGCACATCCATCACGCCGAAAAGTTCAAACTCCGTTCATTGCCTTTGAAGCAGGTATTACTCCGGCCTCCAAAAAATAGAACTACTATTTAAAAAATGTCACCTCCATGATGAAACTACTGAGCATGTATGCTCAGTGCACGAACTGGTTCTAAAAGAACCTCCGTTCTATAATTTCTAAGCCACACAAGGCAAGACAAAAACAAGAAGAGCGAGAGAGCAAACGAAGTCACCAGCTATATACCATTCACTTCCTCATTGATATTCCGACGGCAATCCCGCAGAAACAATTTCTGCTACACTACGCTCTCTGTGACGTCATAATGACGGCTGTCCGGACACCTCATGCCATCTGTTGGCAAGTTCGAGCAAAACGCCGATAATACGGATGAAGCTAGTAAAAGAAAAATGATTGCCAGCTGATATGAAAAGGAAATGATAAGTAAGTAAAAACATCTTAAAAGATGTTAGCAGATGATTAAAAATAGATAACGCAGGTCGGAATGAATTAAACTTTAAAAGATTTTGATGTAAAGCCATAAGAAACTAACAAAGTTTTAAAATTTGGGACAACAGGAACTAACATAACACAATTTTGTTAAAATCAGGAAATATAACAAGTCGATCTGTTTGAAATTTTAAGATACTTTATAACACATAAGATAAATTTTATAAAAAAAGGGCGCGTGAAATTTCAGGCATGTGGGGATAGGAGGAGAGGTGAAATACCAGTTTTTGCAGTGCGTGCATAGCATGCCTGCTAAACGGTGCCGTAGACAGCATGCACCCGGTTCGAGGTTCGTTCGAGCGTGATAGGCTTTTGAAAAAGAGTTTGCAGTGTGTACGCAGCACACCTGCTATTCGGTGCCATAGGCAGCGAGAACCAGGTTTGACTTTCGTTATAGCGAAAGGCTCATAAGCTTGCAATACGTGCGTAGCACGCCTGCTATACGGTGCCGAAGGCAGCGGGGACCGAAATCGCCCACTCGTGGACAGCCTACCGTGAGGTATAGGGACAATAAGTCCACGAGGGGAAAAAGGGGCTGCCAGGCAGCGCAAGCAGGGTGGCGCACACTTATTACAACATAAAAAGCATGTTACAAATACTGCCTTATTATTGAAGGCAGTGCGGACACATATGTATAAATAAATATTGAAAAATATTTACAGGTTAAATAGAATGTAAAAAAAAAAAAGGATTAAGGTTTAGCTATAGTCTTAGAAATAAACGAAAAATGTTTGTTTAAAATGTCGTAATTTTCTAGAAGTCTCTGGAAGTTGCCTGCGTTGAAAAGAGTGTTATTCAAATTTTCTCTCAATGTTTTGTTTCTGTCAAAATGGAAATGATGTTTCATTATGGGGCAGTTTCCAAAGATATAGTGTGTAGCATTTCCAATACTCTTTCTGCATAAACAAAGTGGTGAGTCTCTTTTTTTAATTTTATGTAGAAATAATGGGAAACTTCCATGACCAGTAATATAGTTAGGTAACGTAGGGCAAACACAGATGAACTGTATGTCAACTTTATTAATTATGCTGTAAGTATCGCGACCCTTTGTCGACTGAGTCCATGAGAGTTGCCATTCATCCAGAGTTTTTTGCCTAAAGATATACTTGAATTTGGATTGTGGAAGAAGCAATTCCTGGCAATCGTTGTATTGGTTGTTATCTATAACCGCCTTCGCCAGAGAATCGGCTCTTTCGTTTCCCGGGATACCTATGTGAGATTTAATCCATGAGATAGAACTTTTTGTTAGGGAAATGTAGTAAAAGATTGTAGATATTATAAATTATATAATTGCGTGGAAATGCAATTTGAAGGGCGTCATAGGATGAGTGGCTGTCTGTAAGGATAAGAATTTCATGATGAGAAGAGTTAATGGACCATTCCATTGCCTTGTAAATTGCGAATAATTCAGCTTGGTAGATCGAGTTATCTACATGAAGTTTAACTGCATAATCATATACGAATGAGTTTTTAAGACAGACTGTAAATGCACATGCTGCTCCGTCGTTCATGACAGAACCATCGGTATATATGGATGGGTCATAGATTTGAAGTAATTTTTCGTATTTTTCCTCCAAAAAGAAGAGGTTGTTTATCTTGTAATATTGAGAAAAGTCGAAGGTGTTTATAGTTTGGCAGCGGGGACCCGGTTTGACTTTCGTTCGAACGTGATAGGCTTTCTTAAAAGTGTTTGCAGAGCGTGCGCAGCACCCCTGCTATACGGTGCCGTAGGCAGCGGGAACCTGGTTCGATGTTCGTTCGCTTCCAGATTTCATATTATTAGAGGTTCATAAAAAGGAGGGGGTATGCAATGCGTGCGCAGCATGCTTGCTATATGGTGCCGTAGGCAGCGGGAACTGAAATCACCCACTCGTGGACAGCCAATCGTGAGGTATAGGAACAATAAGTCCACAAGGGGAAAAAGGGCTGCCAGGCAGTGCAAGCAGGGTGGCGCACATTTATTACAACATAAAAAACATGTTACAAATACTGCCTTAATATTGAAGGCAGTGCAGACACATACGTATTAATGAATATTGAAAAATATTTACAGGTTAAATAGAATGTAAAAAAAAAGGATTAAGGTTTAGCTAGAGTCTTAGAAATAAACGAAAAATGTTTGTTTAAAATGTCATAATTTTCTAGAAGCCTCTGAAAGTTGTCTGCGTTGAAAAGAGTCTTACTCAAATTTTCTCTCAAAGTTTTGTTTCTGTCAAAATGGAAATGATGTTTCATTATGGGGCAGTTTCCAAAAATATAGTGTGTAGAGTTACCAATGCTCTTTCTACATGGGCAAAGTTGTGAATCTCTTTTCTTAATTTTGTGCAGAAATGATGGGAAACTTCCATGACCAGTGATATAGTTAGGTAATGTAGGACGATCAGAGATGAGCTGTATGTCAACTTTATTAATTATACCGTAAGTATCGCGACCCTTTGTCAACTGAGTCCATGAGAGTTGCCATTCATCCAGAGTTTTTTGCCTAAAGATATACTTGAATTTGGATTGTGGAAGAAGCAATTCTTGGCATTCGTTGTACTGGTTGTTATCTATAACCGCCTTCGCCAGAGAATCGGCTCTTTCGTTTCCCGGGATACCTATGTGAGATTTAATCCATGAGATAGAACTTTTTGTTAGGGAAATGTAGTAGAAGATCGGTTCGAGGTTCTTTCAAGCGAGATTGCCTTTATCACAAGATTTTGCAGTGTGTGCGCAGCCCACCTGCTATACGGTGCCGTAGGTGATAGAATTTAACATTAGTATTTAGTCTCATTGCTCAAAACCCCACTCATATACTCATACATTTAATGCATTTATTCATTCATTCACATTCATTCATCCTCATAGTTAATTCCATTTCATAATTTTTAGTTAAAAGATCGTTTCTCTTTGTTTATATATTACACAATAGTAAATGCAACTTTTTCTTTTATTAAATATACTTTCGTTATTATATTTAACTGTTAATTTACCATGTAATAGTCTGCTGTCCAGGTTTTTGCTTTACAATAGGTTTTGTTTAAGTTTATTTTACTTTAAAAGTTTATTAGCATTTTGGTTCTTTCATGGCATGACAGTCGAATACAATATCGATTACGTCGTAATCGAAGTAATCGATTCAGTCGGTTTGCCGTATGGCACCAGATGGCAGCATATCGCGAATCATCCGATTCGTCGATATATTTTAATTATTCATAAAGTTTGTGTTCACGTCACGTCATGGAACATTCTAGCGAATAGGCATTTTCCCAGCACGTGTCATTGATCGGATGGTATTTATACCGTGGTCGGAACATTCAATGGCAGACGCACGTCTGAGTTTTAAGCTTGTTTGGATGTCTCAAGCAGCGGTAATGTTTAGTGTTGCCGGGGATATAGCCTTTAGCTATTTAAATATGTTTGTTGTATTTTCGTTTTTCCCATTTACTTAATTTATGTTTACCGGTGATATCTACAAATTCAGTTACGTGTTGAAACAGCTTTACTCAACCTGGTGATTGGTATGTTAATAGAATCTAGTCATTTTTTGTCATGTTGTATTTTTATCATCATTTTAACTTCTACTT
The DNA here is from genome assembly GCA_963932465.1 of Maratus speciosus. Taxonomy (NCBI): domain Eukaryota; kingdom Metazoa; phylum Arthropoda; class Arachnida; order Araneae; family Salticidae; genus Maratus; species Maratus speciosus. Next base: position 164,276,801 of record OZ010787.1, on the reverse strand, counting down.
GTTTTAAAAGAAATATGTTATGGTATCTAAGCTGAAAATCAAGAATGTGAATAATATCGTCTAATAAACTGCTCATCTTCACCAGAATCTATGACTTTGTGCTTATTCTTCAAAAATACAATTTTCATCTTAACGTTGCTTACCCACATCTTAGTTTAACTTTTATTTCCTTTACACTTTGTGTTGCAAGTCATATTATTTTTCTAGTGAAGTTTTCACTGCATATGTTTAAATATCTTTTAGACGCTGCCTCTTTAAACATGTTAGATGGGTTTTACCCCATTACAGGTTATGGGCCAACGGCTCGTAACCGGAGTTGTAAAAAGTGAAGCAAAAATTGAAAAATATAAAATCAGAGTTTTGTGATAGAAAAGATGGGGGGGGGGGGGGCAACTATGTTGGAAAGATTTGAAGATGAGAAGATTGATCCATATTTTTAACTTTAAAAGATTTTAAATTCCTTTTAATTAAATAGTTTTTAGAAAATACAAAAATGGCTGGTCCAGGCATACCAAAGTTAAGCTCAACAAATTATCAAAATTGGTCTTTAGATTTGAAATATCTACTCTTAGGAAAGAACCTTTGGAGTATTATCGATCAAAGCGAGAAAGCTCTGATATTGGATACAGATAAGACGAATGTCTCCGAGGTGGAATCATATAAAATAAAGTCAAATCAGGCATTATCAATCATTTTTCTGAATATTGAACCAGAGTTTAAATGACTGATTGATGGATGCGTTGACCCGATATCTGCCTGGGAGAAGCTGAGAATAAATTACTGCTCCGATTCTAGATCTCAGCATATGAAAATATTCACGGAGTTAATTGAATGTAAAATACTTCCAAATGAATCAATTAGTTTGTTTTCTACTAGAATATTGCATATTTATAATGAAATAAGAATAATAGATGCCAATTTTGCTGAGAATTATGCTAGTTTTCAAGTTTTGCGTTACCTTCCTCATAAATATGATGGGATAGTTCAATCAATTCTTAGATGGAAGAAAGATGATTTCAAGTTTGCGAAAATTATTGACCAGTTGGTGGCTGAAGAAACCAGGCTGAAAGAACGCGATTTTGATAGCTCAAGAAACCCTATGCAAGTTAACCAATTGAATTTGAATTCTACAACAAGAAAACCATTTAACAAAGTGAACTGTTGGAATTGCAGAAAGTCTGGTCACGTACAAAGGAACTGTTGAGTGAGAAATCAAGTTAACTCTAGAAACACTGGTGGTTATAACAGACATGCTCGACAAAATAGTAGAAGATCAAGTAACCGCCATGACCCTGAATTGTCTACACAGAGACTTGAATCCCCTTCTCCTGGTCCAGATTTCCATGCAGGTCATCGTAACTTCCATTCGTCACCCGGAAGGAGACATCCTAGTGCTGAAAGATGCCGGTCAAGTTCCAGAGATACAGCGCCGAGCAGAACTTCATCTCCAGGTCGACGGAGACCCAGACATCTCCAAACCCCACATCGTCCAGCCCAGGAATCCATTCACAACTGCTTTGTAACTAACCATGGTGTTTGCTCTGATGATGAAAGCTGTGACAGCTCATGTGAGTTAATTTATTATTCTTTCTTTGTATCACATGTCAATGTAAACTGTCTTGATGTTAACTCAAAGTAGCTTTGTGATTCAGGAGCCACACACCATTTTGTAAATGATAAATCCTATATTTTTAACTTTGAGCAGTTATCCGATAAGGGTATGAATGTAGCAGTTAAGAACATGTCGTTCCAGATTGAGGGTCGTAGGGAGGTCAGGCTGCAGTTTGATAATAAAGTTTTAATATTTAAAAATGTTATGTATTCTAGTAAGCTTAGACACAATCTGATCTCTGGACCTCAACTGGATCGATATGGGGCTATTTTCTGTAGGTAACCATCGCGAGGGAGAGGGACTTACTTTTCAATGCGTACCTTAAGAAAGGGGTCTATCAGGTATTTCCTCGAGTTCTTAAACCCAATGCTAATGAATGTCATGTTGAGGCCAATTCCACAGTTAAGCGGAACCGTATGGAGGTTTGACACTGTAGGATGGGCCATGTTAGCCCTGCTATCATGGTTCATACATGTAAAGAGGGGGGAGCTCGGGGTTTGCCTATGCTGAAAGACACCAAATTCAAATGTGACCAGTGCAGGATTAACAAACACAAAAAGGTCTCATTTAAACCCACAGGTCATATTCGTTCCGATGGACCCTTGGACTTACTTTTTGCTGACATATGGGGCCCAAGTCAAGTTGAAGGCCGTAACGGTGAACGTTATTTCCTCACCATTACTGATGACTTCTCTAGGCGTGCTTCTGTTTACCCCATTAGAGTTAAGTCCGATGCTTATGAAATAGTGACTAATCATATTGTCAGAGCGGAAAACTTTCTTAATAGAAAAGTTAAGAATTTCAGAAGCGACAATAGTGGCGAATTTGTAAACGATGACCTATTAGATTTTTTTAAGTACAGGGGGATCCACCATGAACTCACCAATCCCTACACTCCCCAAATGAATGGAACTTCGGAACGTTTCATGCAAACTTTCACCAACGGGGCTCGGACTATTCTGGCAGACAGTGGTCTTGATTTAAATTTTTGGCCAGAAGCCGTCAAATATTTTGTTTACATTTGGAATAGAGTTTGCCCAAGATCTTTGACTAAAACCCCCTGCGAATTGTATGGTGGCCACAAACCCTCTGTCAAGCACCTGAAACCATTTGGTTCGGTAGTCTACATGGGCATACCTAAGCAGTGGAAGAATAGCAAGCTTGGACCTAGGGCCAGGCGTGGCATTTTAGTAGGCTATGCTTTCAGAACCAGGGGCTACCAGGTACGGGTTCCGGAAACCAATCAAATAATAGAATCTATTGACGTTGTTATGGATGAAACTGCAAAGTACGATCCTGAGCGCAATGGAGCTGTAATGGGCCAAGAATCCGGGGTTGACGATCTTTTTCTCATGGGGGTTGTGAGTCGGATGAGCAGGTTGTCGAAGTCGCACCTGAGGGAATTCCAGGTCCCTCCAACGCCTCACCTGACTTGCTACCCGGTGGGGAGGGGGTCGTCAGCAACGATTCTGATACGGAGGATCAGCTGCCATCTACTCCCTTGCGAGACGTTAGTTGGCTACATACTCCTGTGCCCACAAAGATTGATAAACGTGTGGATGTTTATTACTATGAACAAGGCAAGCCCAATCATCTTAGGTCACTAAATGACGTTGAGAGGTACTGCAACCAGAACCATATCAGGTTTGTTCCTGATGCTTTTGATTTTAAGGGCTCAAATTTGTATTCTGGTCCAGTTTCAAGCACTATGTCCAGTCCCGACAGTGATGTTGATTCCGATAGTCCCGAGTCAAACCAATTGAACCTTAGTGCATGACTATATGATCCTATTTCTATACCAAATACTTACAACCAAGCTATTAAATCTGAGCAACGTGCGATGTGGCTTGCAGCGATGCGAGATGAGATCGGGGTAATGCGTGAACGGGACGTTTGGCATTTGGTCCCATTGCCTGCCAACGTTTCTCCTGTGGGCTGTAGGTGGGTGTACGGAATCAAGAGAGATGAGTTTGGAAGGACTGCCTGCTTTAAAGCACGTTTAGTCGCCCAGGGCTTTAAGCAAATAAAGGGAGACTCATACGACGAGACTTTTAGCCCTGTGGTGAATTTTGGGGTAATCCGGTTCTTTTTCTCTCTCTTGGTTTCATGTTGCGGATGGCTTCATACCCAGTGTGATGTGACCAGCGCTTACCTATATGCACCACTCAAGGAGAACGTGTATATGTCCCAACTTCCTGGGTTCACCATTCCTGAAAAGCAGCATCTTTATTGCAAGCTAGATCGATCGTTGTATGGTCTTCATCAGAGCGACCGCGAGTGGTTTTATGAAATACATGAAGTGTTATTAAATTTATATCTTGTAATTGTGATTATACTCTAAAATCCAATATTGTTTTACTGCTGTATGTCGATGACATTGTGATCTTTGGCAAGAATAAAAGGGCAATTGACAAGGTATTAAAACTACTTAGAAATCATTTTGACTTGAAAATCATGGGGAGAACACAGAGACTGCTAGGTGTGGAATTTGATGAAGAAGAAGGTTCTTTAGAGATACACCAGACCCGGTACATTGATGAGGTCTGTGAAAAATTTAAAAATTTTAAGATCCCCATTTCAAGCCTGCCTATTAGCAAGGGTACGGTTTTCTCCAAGGTTGATTGTCCTGCTTCCTCGTCAGATATTGAAGCCATGTCTAGGTTGCCTTATCGCAATGTCTTGGGCTGCTTATCATTTATTGCAAGTCGCACTAGGCCGGATATCTCATATGCCGTAAATATCTTTAGTCAGTTTCAAGTTAATCCAGGTTTTATACATTGGGAAGGTCTTCTAAGGTTGCTTGGTTATGTGAAATACACAAGGCATTACCGACTCCAGTTACGTTGTAACTCGGACTTTTTGATCGCTTATTCGGATGCAGACTTTGCAGCTAACCGGGACGACCGAACTTCGATTGGAGGACAAATAGTCTTGCTGGACAAATCCCCCGTTGATTGGCGAACATAAAAAGAAAAGTGTGTAAGCCTTTCAACGATGGAGTCAGAATTTGTCGCATTGACTGAAGCCTCCAAAAATCTAGTTTGGTACGACCGGATACTGCAGGAATGCAGGAATAAGCAGATCACTAGGGCAAGCGGAAATAAAGGCAGACTTTACGTTGATAACCAGGTGGCCATAGAATTCATCAAATCACCTATTGAGAATCATCGGTCAAAACACATTGATGTCCGTTTATTTTTTGTAAGGGACTTGGTTTATAGGGAGGAGTTCATTTTAAAGTTTGTCCACAGTAAGTCCAACCTCTCCGATGTGTGTACAAAACCACTGGTTAAATTTGATCTTATTAATTATTTTTTCAGAATATGATTTTGAATAATTATAATTTTTACTGAATGCATGCCTTAGTAACTTTTTATAATGTAGTATTTTATTGTAAAGTGTAAATATGAATTGAATATGTATATATTCTTTAATTGCACTTCTAGTATTTTGACTTCTTGACCCCTTAAAGTTTGTCGGTTCTGGTATACATTTAAATGTCCATTCTGGTGCAAGGATTGTGCCTCTTTCTCCATTCTTTCCGGGGAGTTCGATCAGCCCTCAGTACCGTCTCGGGAGGGTGGCCCCTAGGGAAGTAAATGACCGAGAACTCTCACGGGGGTTTGGGGAGTGGGTTACTACTGCATCAGGGCCTACCTTGGGCACAAGTAATTTTAATTTTGTAAGTCCCATTTTATTTAGTTTTTGATAGGAGTGTCACATTAGTTCCTGTTTACCAGTTCCGAATTTTATATGTAATAGTACTTATTTCTACTTTTTGATATCCATGTTTTTGTCCTGGTAGCTTAGGCACGCCGCTAGGCAGAAATTTATGGATTATCATAAACCTAAATAAAGTTTTTCTTGGCTCCTTTTAATATAGATTTTCGTAAAGTTAAATTTTTTTAATTATTTGAATGTTGAATATTTATTTAAAATAGACATTGTTTGAAAAGGAAAGAAATATGTTTTTAAGTTTTTCTTTGGACTTTAATTTTTACATTTTTTAGATTGATAACTTAAATTTCATGTTATGTTTTCTTTTCTGATACTTGTTTCATTTTAGGCATCCGAGACTTCACTATTTGTGAGAATCGGTGAGCTAATCCATGCACGGAAGAATGAAAGGTTGGCTGGTTGTCCACGTATGAAAGTTTGTGGAAATGGACAGTTGTAAAAGTCTACATTTTTACCAAGCTCAGATGCCGAATTTATTTTGTGTTCTCTTCATTTGAATTTAAGAAGTTTTGATTAAGTTAAATTAGGAGCCAAGTCAAGTTGCTGGTTCTGTTTGCACAATGCAATTTTTTTTTGCTGTTGTTATAATAAAGTTTTACTATTGTAAAATTGTTGAATATTCAAGTTTAATTATGTTTAATGTCAAGATGGTCAAGCTAATATTGCCAGTTTTAACCCTTCAAATAGAAGGTGTTAATGCTAGGTACGTATTCAAATTTTTATTTTGTTTAAAACTTTATATTTAAATTGTAAATTTTTCATGTGTAAAAACTTTTTGTAATTGTGTGAAGCTGTCTAACTTCTTTTCCTGTGGTTATTGCAAGCGTTTAAAGTGACTATACTAGTCAGTTTTTCCTTAAGGAAAGTTGAGACGTGGTTTTTATTAGTCATGATCTGATAGCTGGGTAACCGGGAGAATTTGTTAGTTTTTTTTTTTAAATTTAAGGGTTAAATTGTTAACTTTTTAATGTTTAAAGTTAGAAGTTTTGAAATTTTGATAACGTATAGTGGTTCTTTTGTCTTTTTGCCGTTTGGGACCTTGTTTCGGTTCTTGCTTTTGCTGTTTAAAAATTATCAGTGTGTGTTTTGTTTTTAGATTTTAACTTATAGTTTTGGAAAATTTTTTTTGGTGATGTTTGAGCTATAGTCTAAATTAAAGTTTTCCCAGTTTCAATTTTTGCTGGAAGTATTTAGTTTTTGAGATAATTAAAGGTGGGGGGGGGGGGGATTTGACAGAATTTAACATTAGTATTTAGTCTCATTGCTCAAAACCCCACTCATATACTCATACATTTAATGCATTTATTCATTCATTCACATTCATTCATCCTCATAGTTAATTTCATTTCATGATTTTTAGTTAAAAGATCGTTTCTCTTTGTTTACATATTACACAATAGTAAATGCAACTTTTTCTTTTATTAAATATACTTTCGTTATTATATTTAACTGTTAATTTACCATGTAATAGTCTGCTGTCCAGGTTTTTGCTTTACAATAGGTTTTGTTTAAGTTTATTTTACTTTAAAAGTTTATTAGCATTTTGGTTCTTTCACGGCATGACAGTCGAACACAATATCGATTACGTCGTAATCGAAGTAATCGATTCAGTCGGTTTGCCGTATGGCACCAGATGGCAGCATATCGCGAATCATCTGATTCGTCGATATATTTTAATTATTCATAAAGTTTGTGTTCACGTCATGTCATGGAACATTCTAGCGAATAGGCATTTTCCCGGCACGTGTCATCAATCAGATGGTATTTATACCGCGGTCGGAACATTCAATGGCAGATGCACGTCTGAGTTTTAAGCTTGTTTGGATGTCTCAAGCAGCGGTAATGTTTAGTGTTGCCGGGGATATAGCCTTTAGCTATTTAAATATGTTTGTTGTATTTTCGTTTTTCCCATTTACTTAATTTATGTTTACCGGTGATATCTACAAATTCAGTTACGTGTTGAAACAGCTTTACTCAACCTGGTGATTGGTATGTTAATAGAATCTAGTCATTTTTTGTCATGTTGCATTTTTACTGTCATTTTAACTTCTACTTGTTTTAAAAGAAATATGTTATGGTATCTAAGCTGAAAATCAAGAATGTGAATAATATCTTCTAATAAACTGCTCATCTTCACCAGAATCTATGACTTTGTGCTTATTCTTCAAAAATACAATTTTCATCTTAACGCTGCTTACCCACATCTTAGTTTAACTTTTATTTCCTTTACACTCTGTGTTGCAAGTCATATTATTTTTCCAGTGAAATTTTCACTGTGTATGTTTAAATATCTTTTAGACTCTGCCTCTTTAAACATGTTAGATGGGTTTTACCCCATTAGTAGGCAGCGTGGACCCAGTTTGAGGTTCATTCGAGCGCGATAGGCTTTTTAAAAAGAGTTTGCAGTGCGTGCGCAGCACGCCTGCCATTTGGTGCCGTAGGCAGCGAGGACCAGGTTCGACTTTCGTTATAGCGAAAGGCTTTTTTTTTATAAGAGTTTGCAGTGCGTGCACAGCACAGCTGCTATACGGTGCCGTAGGCAGCGGGGACCCGGGTCGAGGTTCGTTTGCTTCGAGATTTTATAAAAAAGGAGGGGTTCATGAACAGGAGGGGCCCGCTAGCGGGCGAAGCGAGCTAGTCATTACTATTAATGTCCGTAAATGTGTAACATTCGCCCATGTCGGCGGAACTACTTTTCTCACAGGCCACACAGAGGGTCGTATAATATGCCGATTCGGGCCGCCGCTTTCCAGGAAAGACGGACTTTGAGGTTTTGAGAAATCCCACGGTAATTGTGGATGTTATTCTCTAACTAACAACTCATTATCGAAGAAAATCCTTTCAAAAATCAATCTTTTTATCACAAGCATGAATTTGACTGCATCGACACCCCGAAGCGAGACTAGCATTGGAGCCTAAAACGGACCCCGATTTCCTTGACGAGGCTAGCGGCTGCGGAGATAAAGAAAATGAAGTGGACATTTAAAAAGCGAAATTGCATCTCCCAAAGTAATGGTCCTAGAAATTCGTAAAAGGTATAGAAAGACGCAGAAAAAAACTATTTATTTTGGTATAAATTTCATGTTTGTGCGATGTGTATAACTAAAAAAATCCACTAAAAATTGATCGATAAAAATTTAATTTCTGTATTTGGAAAGACAACCAAAACAGATTTCATTTTACCGAGAAGCAGCTGTCGGACATCATGGCACTCGTGGTTTTCCGTAGTGGAATAACTTAATATGAAGTTTAAACTTTTTAGATATTAAATTTTTTGATAAAATTTTTTGACATCCGGACGGGAAATCTCTCACAGATTTCATACATACCCAGTTCAAAGAGATAGCTTGAGGGCTGGTCACTCAGATTCGGAATTCTCCTCCGTAATGTTAAGTCTATGGGCATTTGATGCATTCGTATATTTAAAATATCTCCTATGGAAATTAATATTTTTAACTTCTATTTTTTGTGTACACTTCCTAAAAGATGTCTCTTTTTTTTCTTAGTTCTCAAAATATTTCTAAAGTATAGACTTAATTTTATAGGAAGTGTTAAAATCTTACTCACAGTTCGCCCGCTTTTAACACATACAATATTAAATTCAGCATCGATTTTAGAAATATTTTGAAAACTAAGAAAAAAAGAGACATCCTTTAAGAAGGGTACACAGAAAAAATATGTCAAAAATATGAATTTTCCGAGAAGATATTTTAAATATACGAATGCATCAAAAGTCCATAGACTTAACATTCCGGAGGAGAATTCCGAAGCTGAGTGATCAGCCCCCTTAATCAGAAGCTGAGATAATTATTTAATTATTCTGTTTCATTTCTCTCTAATGAATAGAATAAAATGGAGGCATGTGCTTTTTTAACCACGAAATAATTTAAATTAGGAAATCTAACAATTTGCGTGAGGTTCAGCGCTATCAGATAAGTATAACATTCGAGGGGAGACAAAAGCGTGCTTCGCCCACTATCGCATAATTTTTATTTGTTAGGTTTGTGCCAATGGAAAGGGGGGGGGGGGGAATAATATTTTTGATTAAATACCCCAGTTAGTTCGCATTACAGATATTATTATGACAAAGACTAGCGTGCTTCGCCCGCTATCGGATAATTTCAGTGCGTGATAGCTTAATTAGAAGCTGAGATATTAATTATTACTTAATTAATCTGTATGTGTAGTGGACAATGAGGTGTGTTTTGGATCCTTTTTAGGCATTTTATTCAATTCCAGCAATGCCAACAACGTATTTCCTTAACAGTTGAAGAAAATATTGTCTCAGGGGGGTAGTACATATCTATTAAGTTAAAGCCAAAAATTATAATTCTATCCTTATTACAGCAACTACTCCTTCACTTTAAAATTTTCCAACTTCACTTAAATCTTTCCAGTCCCAACTTTGAGGGCCTGCCCGGGATGGGCCCTACCCCCTCCATTATACACCCTTAAAATTTCGCTCATTCTTTTTACTATCGTTCTATAACAATTTGTTAGTAGTTACGGGGCACCCCTGGGGCTGTGCCCCTACCCTATTGGTTACTCACTCAAAAAGGGCTGATTTATTTGACTTTACTTCAAACATTAACAGCTTATAACTTTGCTTCTATGGGGGCTACAGCGGGCAGATTTGTTCCAGTCTAGCACCCTTGTTCCAGCTTGAACTTTTGCATCTTCGGTTTCCTACATAGAACCGAAGATAGGGGAAGGGGGGGGGGGGGTGGCGAAAGTCATTTTTGGATGTAGCATGTCTACTGAAAGCTTTCACCTCACAGATCTCAGAAATAATGTTTAAAATTTTGTTTAGTCATTCTGGGCCACCTTACATGCGCAAATAATGGTTTTCCTCCAAATTTACTTTCATCCTCCTGCACTGTACATTACAGATATTAAAAGATTAGTGTTTCTGACCTTTTTAGATGTCATTTTTTGAGGACTATGATATACTCAGATATATGCTACTTATTAAATATACAAAAGTCAAAATTTTAGTTACCACTATTTCCGAATAGTACTTTCAGCAAATTTATTAATTTCACGCTTATGACTGCCACCAACTCAAGTAACATATCCACTGATAGGTTGTTTAACAGAGTTTCGTTCAGATATGCTTTTGTTAAGAATAGAGTGCGCTCCCTGCTGGTGGAATGTGGAACTAACATAACGCGATTTTGTTAAAATTAGGAAATATAAGAAGGCGATCTGTTTGAAACTTTAAGATAGTTCATAACACATAATAAAAAGCTTATAAAAGAATGGTGCATGCAATTTCCTGTGAGGGGGGGGGGGGACACTGGCACTGAATTTTTTTTTTTTTAAATTAGCGTTTCTGACCTTTTCAGATGCCGTTTTTTGAGGGAGTCTTCAGATATATGCTACATATTAAATATAAAAATGTCAAAATTTCAGTTACCACTATTTACAAATAGTAATTTCAGCAAATTTCTAAATTTCTCGCTTCAGAGTGCCACCAACTCGAGTAACAATTCCACTGATAGGTTGTTTAACACAGTTTTATTCAGATACACTTTTGTTAGGAATAGAGTGTGCTCCCTCTTGGTGGAATGCGGAACTAACATAACGAAATTTTGTTAAAATTAGGAAATATAACAGGTCGATCTGTTTGAAACTGTTGGCATTTTCAATAAAATTAGTTTTAAGTTTAAAATTATCCCAATAAGTTTTCCCCCTCTCTTTCACTCATCCCCACAATGCTTGAACTAGTAAAAGTTCATTTGCTGTTTTAAAAGTTTAAAGTTTATTATAACTTAAAACGTGTTTATTTAATACTTAGATGAAGATGATAGATACGGCACATGGCACATAGATGACTTTACAAAATATAAATTACACATTAAAAAATAAGGCTGGGGCGGTTACAGGTAAGGCTAATGATTACGATTATACACAATTATACTTACATACATAACATCTCCCTTTTTTAAAAAAAAAATAGATAAAATGACAATATAAAAAGGGATTAAACTTGCTTAAAAATAATACAGAATAATACAATTAACGAAAATAAAAAGTTACATGTTCACATCAATCAGTAAAAAGTTTTGGAGGTCTAACGACATGACCAAGACGTGTGACACGGATATCACTAGTCTGGGATGATGGATGCAATGGCATAGATGTGTTACTAGAATGAGAAGTCTGAAATACACCTGGTTGAGTCGGTGGCACTGGATCAACTGAACTATAAAATAAATCTTCAGCTGATGGTCTTGGTATAGATGTTTGTGAAGCTTTAAAGGGCTTTATATGGAAGTGATTTCTACAGTATTGTCTACCATTCTCTGACACAATAGTATAGGACTTTGGTTGAGGTCCCACTATAGCTATCTTTCCTCTCTGCCATTTGTTTTGATTCCAAAATAGGATTTCTTGTCCCTGATGCAATGGCTTAAGTGGACGAGAATGTACACCGTATTTATGTTGATGTTGCTGTCTGCGTTCTAAATTTTCTTTAATTGTTCTGCAGTTATAGTGAGGAGCAAGACTTTTAGGGAGAGTGGGAACTAAAGTTCGAATACGTCGACCCATCAAGATTTCAGCTGGAGAAGGCAAACCATCCATTGGAGCATTTCTATATTCCATCAGAACAAGGTGTACATCCCTGTGATCTTGTGCTGCTTTGATCAGGCTAGATTTGATGGTTTGTACACATCTCTCGACCTGCCCATTCAAACGGGAAAAACCAGGACTTGAGGGATTAAAAAAAATGTCCCAACTCTTACAGAAATTAGAAAATTCTCTGGAATCAAGAGGTGGACCGTTATCAGCGACAATTTCTTCAGGGATTCCAAAGCGTGCAAAACAAGTTTTTAATGCATTTATGACTACAGGTGCTGTTGTATGATGCAAATGTTGCAATTCAATGTACTTTGAAAAACAATCAATTATTAGAAGGTATGTTACAGAATTCAAATGAAAAAAAATCGATAGCAACTTTCTGCCACGGTCGATCAGGTAGTTTCCTATCAAGAAGAGGCTCTTTGATGTTCTGCCTTTGATTTTGTAAACAGATAGTGCAATTTGATATCAGTTGTTCAATCTCAGTAGTTAACCCTGGCCAGAAGAGGGACTGTCTGGCAAGATTTTTGCATGTGACTATGCCTTTATGACCTACATTCAAATGCTGTAAAATATCTTTGCGACAGGACTTGGGAATTACTAATGTCTGTCCACGACAAATGAAACCATCTTCAATATGCAATTCTGACTGACAGTTCCAATATGACTTGGCTAGAACATTAACATCATGTTTTCTCTGTGGCCAGCCATTCAAAATGTAATGTTTTACAGATTGCAATTCTGAGTCGTTTAGTGTAGCTGTTTTAATTCCATCCAGCTTAGATTGTGAACCATTGACAATTACCGAGACCATTAGATGTACATTATCAATGTCAGTAGTAACAACAGGATTAATAGGCAGAGGAGCTCTAGATAATGCATCAGCTACACATAGCTGTTTGCCTGGAACATGGGTAAGAGTGAAGCTGTATCTTTGTAAATGAAGCAGTAATCTCTGGAGTTTGGGTAATATTCCATCAAAGGGCTTTTGCACTAAACCTAACAAGGGTTTATGATCAGTTTCAATAACAATATGTTGTCCATAGACATAATGGAAATGCTCACAAGCATGGACCACAGCCAGGAGTTCCTTTTCAATTTGGGAGCACCTGGACTGAGCATTGGTTAATGTTGCAGGTGTATAGGTTACAGGCTTGCTTTCCTGCAGTGTGTACACCACAGAGTCCAAAGGAGCTAGCATCGACAGAGAGCACAATTGCTTTATGTTTATCAAAAAATTGCAGGATAGGTGCCGACTGCAGTAGTTGTTTAATTTTTAAGAACACTGACTCATGATGAGAGTCCCAAACCCAACATGTATCCTTCTTTAAGAGGTCTCTTAAGTTGGCAGTTTCTTGGGAAAATTAATGCAGAAATTTCATTAGGTATGTTGCCATGCCCAGAAATCTCATGAGATCTTGTTTATTGGCAGGTGTGGGAAAATCTACAATTGCTTGGACCTTCTTGGAATCTGGTGAAAGCTCAGCTGATGACACAATATGGCCCAAATATTTTAGTTGAGAAACAGCAATTCGGATTTTGTCTCTGTTAAATTTTAACCCATTTTGTCTTGCGACATCAACCACTGTTTTTAATTTTTGGCAATGTTCATCAATAGTTTCACTGTGTACTATAATGTCATCAAAATATGGATGAATATCACAATAACTTTCAAATAAATTATCCATGGCTATTTAGAACACTTCTGGTGCGCAGCTTAAGCCGAATGGCATGACAAGAAAGCGGTACCTTCCAAAGGGAGTTATAAATGTGCATAAGTCTGCACTTTCCCCATCTAGTTGTATGTGATAGAATGCATTTTTTGCATCTATCAGTGAGAATAATTTTGAGCCATTCAATTTGGCTAATAGCTGTTCTTGTGATGGGATTTGATAATGCTGCCTTTTGATATATTTATTTAGATGCCGGGGATCAAGGCAAATTCGGATGGAGTCATTCTTCTTAGGGACAATGACTATTAGGTTCACCCAGTCGGTTGGCTTAGTTATCCTCTCTATAATTCCATCTTTTTCCATTCACAAGAGTTCATTCTTCACTTTGCTCTCTAGAGCCAAAGGAACTTTTCGACAGGAAGCTACTAGTGGTGTAGCTTCTTCATTCAGAAGAATTTTATGTTTGCCTGGAAGGCGACCAACTCCCTCAAACACATCACTATATTCATCAAGAATTTGGATTAATTTAGATGAATTATCATGCACACTGTTGACAGAGAGCTCTACACTTTCATCAGGTTGTTTAACTGTCTGAACTAGGTTTAAATTGATGCAAGATGTAGCACTTAGAACTGGTTGAACATCTAAATTTACTATAATAAATTTTAAAAGCTGCAATTGGTTATTAACAACACAGTTAAGAGAACATTCACCAACAACTGACAAAACATCACCAGTGTATGTACAAACAGTTAAGGATGTTGATCTGGGTGTTGGGCGATTAGAAATCTTTTTAAATATTGTAAGAGGCAAAACATTTACCTGAGCACCAGTATCCAGTTTGAAGGTAACAGGATAGTCATTCAGAAAGACTTTTTGCAGCCAATCACTGCTGCTAGCTGTTGAAAGTGCACCTATGTAAACAATTTCGGGATCACCAATATCAATTATTGATATTTGACGATGTTGTGATGTGTGCTTCTGCCTAGGTTGTCGACAGACACTTGAGAAATGGTTCAGCATGTGATTGTTATTGCAAGATTTCCCCAGACCTGCCAACTTTCGAAAATGAGAAATCGTAGCACAGAATATTGAAATTAATCTGGAGGTTGGTTGGTTGGTTTATCGTGTTTCAGAGCCATCTTTTGACATTCGTAAAAGGAATAAGGTTTCAGTCTTTCAACTCAATATAGTAAATTTTTTCCTCTGAAAATTTTTATACGATATTTAAAGTTTCTTCTCATTTTGCAGCATTTTTTTACATTTGTAAAAGAAGCCTGGTTCTAATTTTTTAGCCCAGTGCAGTAAATTCTGACGAAATTCTCGATTTTTTTTCCTGCGACCATTTCAGGATATTCACAATTTTTTCCCCACAATCGTAATTCACATTTTTCTATCGCGATTCTTTGTTGAAATCTGCACTTTTTACCATGAACTTTTGACGAATTTTGTGTTTTTTACCACACAAAATTGAAATGTTTAATAATAATTCGTAAATTGAAATGTTTAATAATAAATAGTACAAATCGTGCTATTTTGCACACTATTTCAAATCTTGCCCCTCAAAGATCCCCCCCCCCTCCAGAAATTCTTAAAATGGCATCCCTGTTTCTAAGGAAGGGAATTCCTGTATAAATATTTACAGAAACACGATTCACTTGTGGTTGATATACATAAAGAGGGTTTTATGTTAAGAAGTTTGTTTTGCAGCCCAGATTTTTTTTTTTCCCTTGAGCATTTTTTAATGTCCGAATTTTCGGATTAATGACAAATTTTTTAAAACTTTCGGAAATGAATACTTTGAAATTTTAGAACAGAATCATTTCTGTAAAATATGCTGCACGGGATAAAAATCACAATTAGAAACAAAAAATGCGTTTTTTTGCTTTTTGCAAAAAATCGTAGTTTAAGCCCGATTTTCGTAGCATCGTAGTTTATAGGTCCAAATCGTAGCAACTACGATTTTTTCGTAGCAGTTGGCAGGTCTGGATTTACCATAAGGTGGACAATGTCGAGTTTGGTGATGTGATCCACAGCGTGAACAAGGCCTTTTATTTTGTTGATTTTTATTGTTTTTCTGGCTATGATGCTGCTTAGAGTGATTATTATGAAGCTTATTTACCTTGTTTTTATTGACGGCATCAACTTGAGCAGGAACAGATGTTGAAGTCTGCGACATTGCAAGAGAATGCATTCTGGAAAGTTCCGCTGATTTGCACAGTTCTAGGGTTTTCTTTAGCGTGAGCTCAGGTTCACGAAGTAAGCGCTCGCGAAGCACATCGTCATGAAGACCTTGGATAATCCGATCCTTAACATTACGGTCGTATGCATAGCCGAACTCACACTGATCAGCCTGTAGTTTTATTTCAGTAATAAATGAATCGAAATTCTGGCCATCTTTTTGTACAATTTTGTTGAAAATAAATGTTGCTAACGTCACGTTGCGGTAAGGCTTATAATGTTCGTTGAACTTATCCAACACATCTTTCACTGTTCTTGATGTTGTTCCTGAGACAGGTGGAAATATAAAAGTCAAATAATCTTTATATGATGTTTTACCAATTACACCGAGCAACAAAGCTATTCTTGTTTTGTGATCCTCTTTATTATACTTCACCGCTGTTTCAAAAAGTTCATAGCTGTGTCGCCAATCTGACCATGCCTCTGCTGGGTTGTCACTGGGAGTAAACGGTTCGATGCATAGAAAATTGTGCACCATTGCTGTAATTCAATAGATGATAAGTGATGGTGGAGTGTAAAAAAAGCTGTTTTAGGCGTGCCGATTTATTCTGACACCATATTATAACTTAAAACATGTTTATTTAATACTTAGATGAAGATGATAGATATGGCACATGGCGCGTAGATGACATTACAAAATATAAATTACACAGTTAAAAATAAGGCTGGCACGGTTACAGGTAAGGCTAATAAAAATGATTACGATTATACACAATTATACTTACATACATAACAAAGTTTATTCATGTTTGAGAAAAGGGTTTAAAAGTTAAATGTTGCTGGCTAGTACAAAAAGTAAACAAACCATTACTCTCATAATATGTAATTTAAATGTTAATTATTCATATTTATTACCTTATCATTCCTGTGGGACTTTTAAATCTTTATTTAATGCAAGATATTTAAAAGATGGTTTATTTGTGTAGGTGGTAACTTCACACTCATAGCTTGCAAACTTAATGCCATGTCAACAGTTTTTAGTAATGGTAGGTTGGTTGGTAACCAAATGCTAGAGTTAATGTTTGATTGTTAAAGCTATTTATTAAGCTGTTGTTTTATTTTATTGTAACCATAACCTTTTCTCAAACTATGCTATTGCTATTGAATTAACTGTAACTGTAATGTGTTTGCCAGTATAAATACAGATTCAGTAGATGTGTTTGGATGTGTACTTGCCTGGCCAGCAGTAGCTCCAAGTATGTTTTGTGGAGTAGTGAATTTACAGCCATGTTAAGGCTGAGGAGTTTATTTGAATTGTGTTTCTTTTAAATGTTTATGTTTGTTAAACTTATTTTTTTTTTGCATGCAATGAACAAGGATGTTCATACTAAATGTCTCAACTCTTCAAATAAAATGAACTTAGTTTTTTCTTCAAACTTTGTTTCTATTCGTCTTCACATTTTCTTTACATTTAACAAATGAACACAGTGATTCTTGAATCAATCAGATATATATAGAGAGAGCTATGGAATAACAGTTGGACAGAGATGTGGTATTTGCATTATTTTCTCCCCCAACAGAAACTAAGATATTTTATAACACATAAGATAGGGCGCATGAAATTTTAGGCATGTGGGGGTAGGGGGAGAGACGAAATACAAGTTTTTCTAAATCTACTTCAGTGCAAGAAGACTTCTTGCACTGAAGAAAAATCTCGCTAGTAGATTCAAAACAGCTGTTTGCTGCTTTTCATGTATTATTTGTGCATTTTTGAATGTTGGTTTTTCTGCTTTTCAATACTTTAGAGTCTAATTTATTCTTCTGAATATTCATAATTTTTTTTCAGACATAATGCTTTCACAGTTGCATTCTAGCAGTTAGGTCTTATTTATTTGACAAAATTTAATAGAAGTTTATATTTTTTTGGTAGAAAATATTCATAAGTGTATTAAAAATAAATTAATCCAAATTTTATATGAATTATCTATAAACCACCTTTTTGAAAAATAAAAGCCGGCAACCCTACTTCTGATCCCATAGAGATCCTATCATAAGACTTGGGGAAATGTACAAGGGGAATATGAAGTCAATTTGAGAATTTTTTGAAAATTTTAAAAATGTCACTTTTTGAGAAATTTAAAATTTAAATTTGATTTTTTTTAAATTAAAATTTTAAATTTTTTTATCATGTTGCATATTAAATTAAAGGTCATAAAAAGAGCTTTAACATGATATATGGGTGATTCTACAAAAATGGGCAAATTTAGGTTCCATACTGATTTTTTTTTACCTATTGAATGATTTTAAAAACTTTTTGGGGGATGTTTTTACACTGCTTTAGCACTATAATTCTGATTTATAACTATGTCAAAAATTAATTTTTATTACATTAAAAATAAAATATTGCATTGAAATGTCATCCACATGCCCTGTCCCATACCTATAATTTTCACAATCTAAGGTATCTAGATAAAAAAAACAATAAGTGATATTCTCTCATGATTTTTTTATTATTCAATGTGTATGTGTAGAGGATGTAAATCACAATCAAATCAAAATAATATGAAAATACAGCCACAAAAAAAGAATTTAAACTTTGTCCCAATGATTATCAGTCATCCACATGGCTGAAAAGTATAGATATTATTTTCTGGAAATTTTGATTTCAAAAAGTGGCATCACATCTTAAAAAGAAGCATAGTAACTTGTTCTTCCTGACTCTAGATGCATTTTGCTGTTCTTCAAATGTTTTGTGATTTGTAGCAAGTTTAACGTTGATTTCAAGGTAAGTGTTTTTTATCTTTATCATTAACATGTCTTATAGAATGCAAATAAATTGTGCATGTAAATAAATTTTGATTATGTATAGTGCTAAATCATACATTTGTAAGTTCTTGACAGAAGTTAAGCCTACAAATCTTCAGATATGAGTTGCTGAGAACATGTTAATTCTGTTTTGTCATCCACATGCCCATTTTCTTATGTCATCCACATGTCTCATATTGAGACATGTGGATGACTCAAAGGCCATGTGAATGATAAAAGAAGATTAAATATATGATAGATTATGATGTTTATGAATATTTATATTATTAGACATGAGGCTATAGATTATTTTAATCTGATTTTTTTCCACAATAGATTAAAATAAGTTTTTTGTGATCATTTCTGATATTAAAATCACAGTTCCAAGACATGATAAGTTATGGTTAAATATTTTAGTAACAGAATTAAAATAAATTATTTTTAAAAATTGTAAATAGCTAAAATTTTAAACAATTTAGTTTTGTACAATTCTTTTTTCACAGCAGCTAAAACATTTAGTAGTTAATATGTAGCAAACTTTCATATTCTTAAAAAGCTAATTTGATTATATTATTCATTTATTATATTTGATTATATTATTTTCTCTTTCTTGGCAAAATTATTAGCTAATATTTTAATCGAAAGTTATTGTTTTAATGGGAAAAAAGGTCAGGAAGGGGATTTATTTGCCATTTTAACCTTACAAAAATAGAAAATATGCATAGAAATATTAATGTAATGTTAAGTATTTTATTATTAAGAGATATTTTCTCGATATATGCCTTTCATTTTAAATTTCATCTCTTTGACATGTTATTTGACTTCTTTTAAGACAAAAAAAAATAAGTTTACTCAATGAAAGCTTACAATTTTTTTTTTTTCATTTTTAGCTTGAAAAAAATGGCAAAAAAGAAGAAATTGACGCCAAATGAAATAAAAGAAAGACGAAAACTAAGAAAAGGGGCAAGAAGAGAAAGAATACGTAATAATCCACAGATGTATGAAAAGCACCTATTAGAAGAAAAACTGCGATATATCAAGAATAAAGAAAAGGGTATAATTAAATTAGCAAAAGATATGTCTGCTAGAGATTTAAGACAGAAGCGTAAAAAATGGAGAAACAACACTTTAACATACAGGAGAAAAAAACAAGTCCTTCAGGCAGCATTAGATAATTCACCTCCAGAAAGGGAAATAGATGTACCATTGAGTTCTGAAGAAAGAACATTTTTGACCAGCACACCAACCAATTCAAAAATACAAAGTTCTTTCAGTTCTTGTCCTAATGTTTTACCAATTCCTGAAGAGTTAGGGCCTTCCACAAGTGAAAACTTTTCAAATTCTCCTTCCATAAATGAAGCATTCAAGTCAAGACAGAAGAAGCAAGGACGGAAGGCTGTCAGACGGGATCGCAGCAAGATGTACCGTGAAAATCTCAAACTTAGAAAAGAAAATGCTAAATTAAAAAGAAAAATTGAAGCCATTCGGAAAAAAAAGTACAGAGAGAGGAAAAAAATAGAAGATTTTAAAAAGATCAGAAATTCTGAAGATTTAACTCCAAATTCAAAAGTTGATCAAGTGTTGCAGCATTGCCCTTCTGTTCCTGCTGAAGTTCGCAAAAATTTACTTTTTGGTGCAGCTTTAGAACACCAACTGAAAAGTAATGCAGAGAAAATTAAATCACTTAGAGAAAAACAATTGTTTGCGAAAATAATTCAAGGAAGAATTCTGAAAAAATATAGACTTCTGATGAAAAGTAAACATTTTTTATCTTATAAAATGTTTAAAGTAAACAACACACGTTCAAATATTTTAGCACATGAGAGAAATAAGAATGCAAGAAAATGTTACATAGAAAAGAAAGTGATTGAATTTTACTTAAGTGATGAAAATTCTACTGTATCTCCTGGGAAGAAAGACACTATAACTAGACAGAAAGAGAAAAAACAAAAAAAGTATCTTAACAATACTCTTATTGAACTTTATAAAAAATTTATTTCACAGAGCAATTTCAAAATTTCCTATGGCCTATTTTGCAAATACAGACCATTTTGGGTTGTTCCACATAAAATGGAAGCAAGAGATACCTGTCTTTGCACTCAACATGAGAACTTTGGATTTATTGTGGCATCACTGAAAAAAGAAAACGTGATCACACAATCCTCTACAGATGAACTCATTGAAAACTTATGCTGTAAGCCAGCAAAGAATTCATGCTACTTGAATCAATGTAATTTATGTAAAGAAAAAAGCATTTTACATGATGAAACTAATTGAAATAATATGACTGAATGCTAAAAATGGGTGACCAGAAAAGAAGTAAGAATCGGTGCTAAAACAAAACAAGAAATCAGTGTAAAATTAAGAAAGAATCTGTCTTAATAAGTGTTGGTGATCTTTATGTTTGTTTGGAAAATATCATTCCAAAATTTCTAATACATCTAATGAATATAAATCACCAGTTCAGATTCTTCACCAAATTAAAAAATGAAGTATCTCAAAATGAGATAATTTTTCATATTGACTTTTCTGAAAATTATGCCTGTAAATATTCTAAAGAAGTACAAGCTGTTCATTTTGGTGCTTCTCGCCAACAGATAACTTTACATACTGGCATGATGTACACAGCAAGAAAACAGAAACCATTTTGTACCTTATCGGATTCTTTGCGCCATGATCCTGAAGCTGTTATTGCACATATCATGCCACTACTGAAGAAGTACTTAAACAATAAAGAAACATCGATTGACACTCTTCATTTTGTATCAGATAGCCCGTCAAATCAATACAGAAACAAGAAAATCTTCTATTTTCTGCAGCATTTTATTCCGCATAAATTTCCTTCTTTAAGAAAAATTACTTGGAATTACAGTGAGGCAGGGCATGGTAAAGGTGCACCTGATGGTGTTGGAGCCACTATCAAGCGAACTTGTGACCGTCTTGTCGCCTTGGGAAAAGATATTGAAAACTTTGAAAAATTTGTAGCTGCAGCTAAAGAAAAAAATGAAAAAATCTACATAGAAATTATTAAAAAAGAAGACATAGAAGGTGTTGAAAAGTATGTTCCAGATTTCATCAACTCTTTCAAAGGTACAATGAAGATTCATCAGGTAAGATGGGAGAAAATTTCTGGAGAACTAGAGATGCATTCTTTAAGTTGTTTCAAATGTGCCCATGATCCTTGCAACAAATACTTGTTGGGAACCTATTCTAACACATTTTTTGACCCAACCAAAATAAAAGAAAATTGTACTAAGCTAGAAAAAAGAAAGAACCTGAATCAAAAAAGAAAGATGCAAGAAAAAAATGACCAGAACTGCATGCATAATGATTCATTCATTTCAGATTTACAAGTAGGAGACTGGGTAAAATTCAAATATCAGGATGAATTCTTCCCTGGTGAGATTAAAAAAGTGGATAACAATTTAATTACTATATCTGCGATGGAAACTGTGAACCCGGATCTAAGAGCTACATGGAAATGGCCAAAAAAGCCAGATATTATGGAGTACAGTAACGAGGATATTGTGAAAAAAATTAGCCAGCCAATTCCTTGTGGAAGTTGTTTCCGCCTTACATTTTATTTCAGTGATGAAACATTTTAAATAAATTAAAATGTCCACAGAGATAGTTATATGTATTTGTGTTACTTAAATATACTAATTAATAGGCCTGCTCTTTGTTTAATTCTTTTTTTTTTCAGTAAACTATTACATTTATCTTTTTATTAATTTCATGAATTGATTCCAATTTATTGTAACTCTGGCTGTACATTATTTAGAAATCATGTCTAACAATCTACTTGTTAATGTGTCATTCACATGCCCTTTGTCATTCACATGCCCCTTGATGTCATTCACATGCCTCCAAAAAAATAAAAATACAAAAATACAATAAAATACAAACAGTTAAGCTCTGCTGGTGTCTTATTTTAATTATATAACCTTCAAGGTACCTTGTTAATTTTTTTCAGATTTTTTTTCTAAAATTAATTTTTGGAAATTTACATACTACAAATATTCCCGTATTTGTAGAATTACCCATATAAACCAAGTTTGTATCATAGGGGAGAGGGGGGCACCTTTGAACAATTTTTTAAAAAATCCGCATATTTTTTACTTGAATTATATTTATTGAATTTTAAATATTTTGTGAGAGAAAGAATGTAATTCTGCATCATATGAAATAAAAAATTACAGTTTTTAATATAAATTAAATATGCTGTGATGCTTTAAAAAGCTGAAAGTTTTCTGTTCAAACCTGCCCCATGTAGGGGTACCTTTGAACAAGCTAGGGGCACCTTTGAACAAATAAACAAAATATGCAAATATTGACAGTTTTTATTAAAAACTGCATATCTTTCCAAAATATAAAATAATAAGAATAAAATTACACAATGACATTTAACTGAAATTACTAGTTTTTTATTATTTAACCAAATTTGTATACATCAAAGCACATTGTTGGGACTCAACGGAGGATCCCTTCAATTATGTTTAATTGTGGCAATTTTTTTATATAATCCTTAAAATCCACCAAATTGATATCTGAAGCCTCTGGAAAATATATCGTATGTTCTTTTTTACGAAGAAACCTGACATTAAGCAATTTAATCTGACCAATGTAATGAAGAGTTCTTTTTGCATGAAATTGAACTAAAAGGAAATCATTTTCATTCGAATTGTTATAGAAAAAGGATACAACACTGTTTTATCAAAATCCAGAAATAATGTTTACCATTGTAAATGAAATAGTATAGGGTTTGTTAGACTGTTAAATCATGAATTATTGTTGTGTGTCCTGAATTTGCCTGTAGTTGAAGCCCTGCATGAGTACAACTTCCATATTAAGTATAATAACACATAATTAATCCTTAATTTTCATATTAAAAAAAAATTTAAACAATAATGATTCAAGATGTAGCAAATTTTAATGAAAAATGCTTTAATTAATTGTTAATAAAATTAAAATGAAATACATTTAAAAAATAATTTTAGTGTTTTCTTTCATAACTATGTAAGGACAGTTGATAAACCAAGTTTCATTAAAATCTGAGGGGTCAAGGGAGAAAAGGTGTGTTGATGTGACATGGAATGACTCATATGTAATATCAGGAAATACCAAACCGATTTCAAAAGTAATGGTAGCAAATTGATGATGACAGTCCCAGCTCGATATGTCGGTACCAATATCACCAGGGTGTTGCAGGAGCAGAAAATGCTCTAAAATTGTGATACTGAAGGGGCTAGAAAATATAAATTTGACATTTGTAAGATGTACATACTCCCTAAGAACAGTTTCTAAAAAATTCCAAATTTTAAAAGGTGACATGAGCGAAAAGCGTTCTAAAAATGTTTTAAAATTACAATTTCTACGGAATCTCAGTAAATGCCCAACCGATTTCAAAAGTAATGGTAGTAAATTGATGCTGACACTCCCCAACATAGACTATCTTTTATGACGGTGCCATACTGCCACCAGGGAGTTGAAAAAGCAGAAAACGTTCTACAATTACAATTTCTGTGATACTGAAAGGCCTAGAAATTTGAAATGGTAGTTATAAGATGTAGTAAATGCTCTCCAAGAACAGTTTGTGAAAAAAATCGAAATTTAAAAAGGAGTAAAAATGAGCACAAAGAGTTCTTAAAACTTTCTAAATTACGATTTCCATGGAATTGTTAAAAATAGAAACTTGAAATTTGGCATAGTAGGTACTCATAAGATGAAAATGATCTGTAAGGGGGCTGGGTCACTCAGCTTCTGATTTCCCCTCTCTAATGTAAAGTCTATGGGCATTTGATGCATTCATATATTTAAAATATCTCAGCAGGAAATTAATATTTTTAACTTCTATTTTTTGGTGTACATTTCCTAAAAGATCTCTTTTTTCTTCGTTCTCAAAATATTTCTAAAATATAGACTTAATTTTATATAAAGTGTTAAAATCTTACTCACAGTTCATCCACTTTTAACACAAAAAATAATAAATTCAGCATGGATTTTAGAAATATTTTGAGAACTAAGAAAAAAAAGAGATCCTTTAAGAAGAGTAGGTACACAGAAAAGAGATGTTAAAAATATGAATTTCTCGAGAAGATATTTTAAATATACGAATGCTTCAAATGTCCATACCATAGACTTTACATTACTGAGGAGAATTCCGAGGCTGAGTGACCAGCCCCCTTAAGACCAATTCTAAAAAATTCCAGAGAATTTTGTCCACTTCAAGATTGTAATTAACAAATAATATGCTATGGCAATGGGTTGCGAGATATTTTTAAAAAAGCAAAAAAAGTTCCAAAATTTTGTTGTTTTTTGGCCACAGAAAATTCTGTTGGAAAATTTGGTTTTTCCATGCTGTCCTTAGTATATAAAAGTCAGAAGAAAAAAAATCTACCTAACATTATGCAAGATAACATGTACTTCACCTGCAAGGACACCCAAACCTCCTCTTAAATGAATTAATAGCTAATTTTGAAGAATACTTTCTGTAACCTAGCAACACAGGTTAAATCCAAAGAGAAAAATATTGGAGAACACACTTCATCCCAGTGGCAGAAACACGGCGACATAGTCGCGGACTGTTTCCCAAAATATGGAAAAACATACTCTTTCTACTCCTTAATGAATTATCTAAAAATGTAAAAGATGAGATGGTGTTGATAAATGACAAAGATTTTAAAAGCAAACACATTTATTAGAAACTAAAAGAGCATTAAATTTAGACAGAGCTCTACTAGAGCTAAGAACATATCTTTAAGTGTTTCAAAAAGTATACCCCATTAACATTACAATCAAATGTTCGTTCAAGATGGGAACGAACTGATACTTGCATGTGAGAGCATGCATCCATCTCTGAAATTTGTATAAAATACCGCGAAACGGACAGTTAATTACCTGGATGAATCACAGCCTAGCTAACGTCAACTAAAGATGAAGCGTCGTGCATCTCCGGAACGACAGTGCCATCTATAGAACCTGAAAAATGGAAGTTTCCTTCCGAAAAGCATCCGTGAGATAACTCAACTTCACTCGAGCGCCGATTGAAAATGTAAACATCTCCACAGTCGCCGCGAAAATGTCTGTTCTCTGCAGGGTGGACGACAAGGTGATTAAATGGGGTTTTAAAACTTAAAATAAGCAGTTGGTAAGCTAAAAATAACTTAAAAAGAATTAAATATTTCCAACACGGACAAAAAAATCTTTTGCAAACAATTATTGTCTGCACTAATAAAATCAATGTTTTACCGCGAAAAAAAATGTGAATTTTGGCAAAAGATCGCGTAAGAAGTGGGAATATCGGTAAAAGATCACATAAAAAGCTTTAATTTCGGCAAAAGATCGGGTAAAACGCATGAATTTTGGCAAAAGATCGGGTAATAAACGTGAATTTTGGCAAAAAATCGCGTAAAAAGTGTGATTTTCGGCAAAAGATCATGAAAAAAGCACGAATTTCGGCAAAAGATCACGTAAAAAGTGTGAATTTCGGCAAAAGATCGCGTAAAAAGTGTGAATTTCGGCAAAAGATCGGGTAAAAGGAGTGAATTTTGGCAAAAAATTGTGCAAAAAGTGTGAATTTCGGCAAAAGATCGCGATAAAAGCGCGAATTTTGGCAAAAGATTGCATGAAAAGCGCGAATTTTGGCAAAAGATTGCATGAAAAGCATGAATTTTGGCAAAAGATTGCGTGAAAAGCATGAATTTTGGCAAAAGATTGCGTGAAAAGCATGAATTTTGGCAAAGGATTGCGTGAAAAGCATGAATTTTGGCAAAGGATTGCGTGAAAAGCATGAATTTCGGCAAAGGATTGTGAAACAAATGCAAATTTCAAAGAATCGTGAAATAAACGCAAATTTCGTCAAGGGATCGTGAAACAAACGTGAATTTTGTCAAAGGATCGCGAACAAAACGCAAATTTTGTCGAGCGATCGTAGACACAACACAAATTTTTTTAATCAAAAGATCGCGGAAAATGCGAATTACGTCAGGGGATCATGAAAAAATGCAAATTTCAGCAGAGGATCACGGAAAAGCGCGAATTTCGTCAAAGGATCGTATAACAAACACTAATTTCATCATAGGATTGTAAAAAAAACGCGTCAAAAGATCGAAAAAACCCCCCCGCAAATTTTGTCCAAAAATTGTGGGAAAAACGCAAAATTTGTCAAAAAGCCATGGAAAAAACGCGAATTTCACCGAAGAATTGCAAAAAAATGAAAAAAATGCAAATTTTGTCAAAAAAATTGCGGCAAAAACGAAAAATTCGTCAAAAGGCCATGGAAAAATTGTGAATATCACCAAAAAATTAAAAAAAAAATAATTCCCTCAAAAGGCAAAAATAAAAAAGCGACTTTTGTCAAGGGATCGCAAAAAAATGCAAAATTCGTCAAAGGTCGGGGAAAAAACGTGAATTTCATCAGAAGTGCGTGAAAAAACACTAATTTTGTCAAAGGATTGGAAAAAAAATAATTTCATTCAAAGGTTTTAGAAAAAACTGTTTTTTGCACTTGAGGCCTCTGAAGCTTTCGAAGGTTTTTAAAAGCATCAATATTGCCTATGTGTGGTTCTGCTTATACTTCACACTTTAGAAATTCTACAAGAAGTTAGATGATGAAAAGTTATAAGCGAAATTAATGAGAATGCATCATGCTTACCATGTTTTAAATAGAATGATAAAAAATTCCTAGTTTATTATTTATTCATTAAAATGACATGCAAAATTTGCAGCCAGATTATGAAATTTTAAAAGCTTATCACAGACACCTACAAAACTTTCTGCCACTGGGCACTTCATTTGGTTAACTCATCATTGATAGAGGTACCAAATTTGAACTGATATTATTTGTAACTATTTTAAAATCCCAACATAAAGGTGAAGAATAATTGGTAAACTGATATTGCTAAGAGAAACAAAACTCTCATGAGAAAAATGTAAATCAGCCCACTGTATTCGATAGTCATTATATAACAAAACAGCAGCATGCGAAGAGAAAACTGCACCCAGGGCAAAGTTTCAATTTGGCGTTCCCACCCCCCACTTTCCAAACTTTTCTTTGTAAGAGGTGTCACAAAATTGAAAAGTGCAGAAACATAAACAAATTTTACTGAATATATATTTCACGTTTATTTTGAAACTAGGTTTAATTTTAAGGAACAGATGTCATAAGTTCCCCCCGGCTGCCATCTTGGAATTTTCTTGGCGTGAAAACCCTTTTTCCGCCAAGTAGTAAATGTCGCCAAGCACCGGTTTATACGCATGTTTGGCTTAACGAAAATAAAATGTAAATAATAAACAAAATTCGCTAAAATGGCAACCAGTAATCCTTGTATGTGCGCTCCGCGCACATTTTCCGAAAAAAAACATCACTGCATTCAACACTTCACGAGGTGTAGCATTCTCAAAATTCAGCAGTTTTCGTTTTCTAGCAATCTCATAATATAAAAACTTTTAAAGCAAAAATACACATAAAAAACAAAATTCGCTAAAATGGCAACCAGCAATCGTTGTATGTGCGCTTCGCGCACATTTTCCGAAAAAAAAACATCGCCGAATTCAGTATTTCTCGCTATATAGAATTCTCAAAATTCAGCAATTCTCGCTTTCTAGCAATCACAAAATGTAAAAAACTCAAAAGCAGTAAAATACATAAAATTATCAACATACCTTAACTAACATCTGCTTTCTTGAAAGATCCAGCTCGAAATATTATCGCCGACATTTTCCTAAATAGGCTTATCAATACGTATTCACAAACTATAAACAAACCTTCTTTTCTTGTCAAAATTTCCTCATATTTCCTAATTATTTCAACAACAGCGTTTAAACGGACTACAGAAAACATAGTTAATCAAATACATTCAATAAATTTCACATAAAAATAAAAAGGCAGAACTATACAATACGATATCAAAATACATTCACAATATTCCAACATTAACTTCTCGGTTGCCAGAACGACACGTCACACGACATTCAACATATCGAGGTTGCCATTTCCATAACCACCGTCAACACGCCAACAAAAAATCGCCAAACATTTCAAAACAACAACGGCGTAGGGAACATACGGCATCTAAGCCAATTTTAATTCAGAAATATAAAAAAAAACTAAATAACAAAAGAGAAAATTGTACTTATATTTTGGCAAAGGGGATCTGAAAAATGGGTGTAGAAAAAATGTATCTAACAGTACAGTATAACAGTTTGGAACCCTTTTATATTCGAAGAAAGAAACACCATGCTATTTTGAGAGTGACCCAAAACTAGTTTTGAAAAGAAAGAAGTCCTTATTCATAAATTTGTATTTCGGTGTTGGGTAAAGAACAATGCAACAACTTTGAAATGAAAAATATATGTACTTCCATTGGGAAAAAAATTCCAAATATGTAAACATACATTTTTTTTACAAAACAGAAGAAAAAAAGAGGTTTGTAATATAAATTTGGCATCCCCTCAATTTTCGCGCCCGGGACAACCGCCCCCCTTCGCACAGCCCTGTAACAAAATATTCCAAAATGACTATTTCATCAACTTGCTCACTCATAAACTTCATTTGTATCCCATGATACACTCTTCTGACAAGAACAGAAAAAAATATCTGGTAATACAGGTTAACAATATATTTCATAGAAACTTCATCTTGGGACAGCCAAAACAATGAGTGATGAATGTTTTAATTTTTTTGCTTAATAAATAGTCTTAAATATAATGAGCAAATAAGATATTGGGTAGATGCGCCACTAATGGACACCCTTAAGGAATTTCTTTCAAAATTATTTTTTTATTAATAGTTATAATTATTATATTCCAGTTTTTTTTCGATATTATATTAACCTATCAACAATATTTGACCATTCTTACAGTCTCATTCCCCAATATGAATCGAAATTTAATTTTAAATAACAGAAATATATCAAAACACCCAAAAGCCCAGTAATGGACACCCCATGAAAAGCAATAAATATAATTGTTTTTATGACTGTATTTAGAACCAGAATTTGATGAATACATACTAATGAAACAGAATAGTTATTTTCAAATAAATTTAACAATTAGGATACCAGTAATTAATAAAATATCTGTGATAATCATTTACTGTGTTTACATCAATTATTGTAATTATCAGAAGATCGATGTTTTAATTATTTTAGATGGATAAATTAAAATACTAAATATCAGGCAATTACAGCTATCAAATTATTGAAACAGTGGGGGATTTTTTTTAAAGGTAATTAAAAAAAAAGTTTTGGAATATTAGCGTTTAGTTTTGTCTCACTATTTTTAGCAATTAATCTTCCACAGACTACTTGATATATCATTTATAATAATTAATTTTACAAATATGAAATAAATGATATTGTGAGTTGAATATTTTAAATACTAAATAAAATAATTTCAAAATAAAACTGCAGAACTGATGTTTGAGGCCACTGATCTGCAGATTCATTAGTTTTATGAATGTTACCTATAACTTCCATTAATATTACATTTATATTATTTTTTTGTCAGAGATGAATAAGGAAACATTTAAGACAGAAAATAGATTTTTAATAACTTCTGTAACTTAATTGTTTTTATTTAAACAGAGGGGGATTACGCCCTATGAGCCCTTCTTTGGCTGTGCTCTTAAACAATATTTTCTGCTTCCTGGCTGGTTTGATTGCCAGATTATAAAATATGCAAGGTACATATACATAAAAAAAAAATAATAATAAAATAAGATTTTGAAATTTTATCAATCACATAAAATAACATGAAAGCAGCTATTTATAAAAGTTTTGGTGTTGCTACATTTTGGTAAGTATAATTTAAAAATTAAATTTGATTATTTAGGTTTGCATAAGTCAAAATATTTTATGCACTATAAACATTACTGAAATTGCATTTTTAGCAATGTCTACATGGGGTGTCCATAAATAAAATAAAAGGGCAGGCTTTTGTAAGCTTTCGGTGTACTTAATAAGATGATCCATCCAAGATTCAAGTACAGAATCCTGCATCTATCCAGATTCCATGATTCATACAATGCTCCTGCACGACCACCCTTTATCCATAATTCATATATACTCACTCATAAACGGCGAATGGAAGAATGTAATAACCACTAGCTGATATACCAAAAGGAACACTAAACATTATCTTTCCTTTGGTTTCTGAATTTTATATAATGCATTGCATTGCGTACAATTTAAGCTGAACTATTTTGGCTATCCATATCCATTCCAGCCTCATCAACATTAAAAATTCTTTTAGGATTTTCTTGTGGACTATTTTCTTATATAATACAAGTATGGGTATTAGAAAAAGTAGTTAATGTGTTGGTTGTTAAATTAGTTGATGTAACTTTTGCAAGCAATTCAGGTTTACACTTAATTCATTCACTATTCTGAACCTATTAAAAATTAAACCTAATTTTCTTAACCCCCATATTATAAACTATTATTAAATAATAACTATTTGCAGTTAGTTTTTAATAGTTATTAGTATTTAATAAACTGGCATTGTATATAATGAATAATTTAACCCAGATCAAATATCTATAAGTTAACCCTAACCCTATGACCACTTTACCCCATGTAACTAAAACTATTATGAAATAAAATCTGTGATAAATATAACTTAGCTATAAATGAAAATATGTTCTTGAGATATGTGATAAGCTTTCTGAACTGACAATTTAACAAAATTTGGGATAAACAAAATGCAGCAGAAAAGTTAATTAAAGAGTTAAAAGAACAATGTGTAACAAAGACAGAAAAAATGAGTGCTCAGTGGCTCAAACTTGTTACTAAAAATGTTTTTTTGAGTGAGAAACTTTGATCAATACTTAATAAATCTAAAATTAAAAAAAAATTATTCAAATTTCTATATTAGTCAGGATTTTAGCCCTTTTTATGAATTATGACCACTTTACCCCACCTGACCCTACTTGATTTGTATACTTTTTGCAATTAGAATAATGTTTTATAGCAACATAATTCTAATATAATAAACAGAATTCCAATCTAATAAACATAATTCTAAAAAATCAGTGATTTAAGAGAAAATCGAGGAGACATCTATTTTGAGTACTCAGTATATGTACAGAGTATTCAAATGCAACGCAAAATATTAAAAAACGTACTCAGAATTATTATAAAATAATTCTAACAACATTTTTTAACCTTCTGCATACATTTTCTTTCACAGTACTATCTGATTTACAATAAATAAATTTACAAAATAACGCATTTTAACAGAGACATATTTATATGGAGTGTAATCTCAAAGGATCTTTCTTAGATTAACAATGAATTTTACTAGAATAAATGGGCAAGGTCAGATGATCGCTCAGTGCATTAATAACTAAGGGCGAAAAACAGGGAAACTGCTTGATTAAAACTTAATAGCATCTTTAAAAGATGTCATTTGCAGATATGCTGAAAAATCTCGCCCAGAACGCTATGGCTCCAAAAGCCGCCTCTCTGTAAATCCATCACAAACTGGAAACTAAAAACCATGAAGAATATTATACTTTCTTCTAATGAATTAAAGAAAAAATAAAGAGAGAAGTAGCATTTAGAATCAATATCATCTATATGACAGTAACCTATAAGATTGAATAAATGAGTGAAACAAAGAATATTGCAAAGCATTTCTCCCTTGCATAAGGTATATCACCTTTTTTGGAGGACGTCCCCTCCTCCCCCCCCAAAAAAATCTTATCACCATGGCCCCTTTCCTTCTGGGACCCCTAGGCTTCAGTCTACTCAGTTTTGTGGCAACGCCAACGTACAAGCCTAATGGGCAATCCGTCTCTGACTCCACTACTTTTATAGAGTTAAGTTTCTGGAGAGATGCAATAAATGTCAATAAAAACAGAAATTTGGAAGGAACAGATGACTCTTTAGTCAGAAAATGTAAGCAGATATATCACTATACAACAATCAATAATCACAGATATAACATAGAAAATGTATACATAGAAATTAGATAGCCTTGAAATTTTGAGACAGAAATTTTTATCAAACTTTATTGCAATCATCCTGGTGGCCAAAAATCTTTAATCCCATTCAAAATAGCAATTAAATAGTTTATTTTTATAAATTTGGTACCACGTACGTGCACTTAAATATGAATCTAAGATCATTAATATGAATATCGGACCTTTATTTTTTCAAAATGTAACAAAAAACAGACAAATAGCAGTTAACTTACGTCCTTCATTAGAAAAACTAAACTGGCTTATACACAAAATAACTAAAAATAGAATCACTGAAACAAATTAAACTGCTGAAACGAGCCGAAACTCTGAATTTTTGACCGAAGACACTTGCCTTAAACGAATTTTGGTTTAACATTAGTTTTACTTCGCATAAAATTACACATTCAAATAGGAGAATTTAAAATCAATCCAAGCATATAAATAAAAAAAGCATCGACCAAGATTGTACTCATAAAAAAACAGAGGGCATACGCTATAAGTAAAAACTCAAATAAGGCACTGCTAGAAATGAGAAATACAATCTCACAAAATACAGAATGTTTTTGCTAAAACCCGAATTAAGAATTAAAGACATGCGGGAATTAACATTCAGATCTAGTATTTAAATTTCAATTAATATCCTTTACCTTCGTCACAAGGAGCAGATCTGATGCAGAAAAGTAAGCTTATGCAAACATTACATACATTTAACAAGATACGAGGAACACACAGATCGAAACTGAAAACAAAACAAGTGTCCATTTACCTTTCAGAATATAAGGAATCAAAGCTGATGACTAACTTATTTGATGAACTGAGACAGGAGATGCTAACTCATGTGGAACTTGAGAAATATACTTAGAATAATGTTAAAATTTGATTGAGAAATAAACAAATTGTCAATAAAAACAACACAAAGCACACTCTCACACACTACGTTCCTAGTTCACAAACCTTTTGCTAACTGATGAATCTACTTAAACTTCCACTGAATATACTTATTGCAAGTTACAATAGATGGCGCTGTATAGAACTATCTCTAGATATCTTCTTTAAGCATTTTGTTTACTTCATGAGTATTTTTTTTAATTATTTTTATTTTACGAATTCATTTCCAGGAGAATATCTACTAATAGAGTAGCTAAAATCTCTTTTTTTATTCCTTTTCTTTCAGCTAAAATTTTACAAAATCTCTTTTCACCGATTTCGGAGATATTTGGGACGCATTCGCAAAGTGGAAACTTATTGAATCGGTACAGTTCACAGACTTCTATTAGAAGTCTGTGGCTAAGAAGTTAGCTTCCATTTTCCATCAATCAGTTGCATTTTCCGAATAAGGAAAGGGCAGCTGACGTCACTGTTGGTTGAATGGCCTTTATTCTAAATCTGGGCTTGAGGCTGAAAAAAGTCACGTGATACGGGTAATTTACCCGAAAAACTTCTAACTGATAAGAAGGGAGGCTACTACTGCTTTCCGCATGAACTGTTTCACTGGCTGGCGAGGGTTTTTCATTACGTCTACGGGGCCTCCCCTTCTTTACGCTGGAAGTTTTTTCCTTGACCGCGTGATCAAAACGCAGATGGAATATCCTCCATTACTGTTGGTCAGCAAGAAAAACCTGTTCATTCATTATGACTCCTACCTGTACACATGAGCTAGGGAAATTTGTTGGTCTACGTTTAACAGGTCTCTGATATGATTGGCCAAGGCTATTCCTACAATGATCGTTATGACAAAAATATAGTTGGTAGAATGTTTGACGGAAGTGTTTGTTTGTAAACATGCCCTTTCCTTATACGACAACAGCGCTAAAAAATTGTATCCCTGCAATGCGCAACGATGCTGAAATCCAATGAGACGATCGCAGCGACATTTGATGTCGCTGCAATCGACTCTTTAGATTTCAGCATCGTTTGACATTTAAGGGGTACGATATTTTAGCACTTTTTTAAATATTACTGGGATAGCCGATCTCCAGACTATATATTCTAGACGCTGTAGCATGGCTTCAGATTAGAGTGCGCCTATATGAGAGTGGCGAGATGCGTACAGGGTGCTTGCACTGTTAAAAATATCGTGAAAAATTACCTCTGTTTTTAAAGGCTATCTATTTTCTGACCAATGAGAACGCTCAATAGGTGTTTATGTAGCGTTCTTATTGGTCGGAAAATAGATAGCCTTTATAAACAGAGGTAATTTTTCACAATATTTTTAACAGTGTGCTTAGACTGTGCTTAGACAGACGTTTTTGTCCAAACTATGGACTATACCCACGAATGGCAACAGCCACGCCTCTGCGGGGATGTACCCCAGAAAAAGAGTGCTTATTGGACGAAGGGGAAGCACTGTTAAAATGCTCTTCACGCCTATTGGTGTTTTTCTTCTGTTTACTCTCGGCGGACGTCACATGGGTAAAGTCCATTGCAAATATCCATTCCAGACATGGCTATGAGGAAAGGGTAGCTGACGTCTCTGTGCATTTTCGCCGATCCCAACCGTTATAGCAAAAATGAGAAACAGCGCATGCGTGGGGACTTGGATTGAAATTCACCTACTAGAAAACAAATATGTACAAGGTTACCGGCTTGGCGCTTTTATCATATCAGGCGTGACATTTTCATCCCATCAACATTTTTTTCAGTTGATTAGCAAAACTTTCGGTAAATGTTGTAGCAAGCCAATGGCTTATAATAAATAAAAATATCTCTAATATCAATTATATATTTTTACTCTTATTGTTTAGTTATTTTAAATCACCTGCAAAATATATTTTTAAATAATTAAAGGTAATTTGGTGAAAGTCCATGTAAAGTTTTATTAATTTCAACAGAAGGAACCGCATATTATTTAATATAATTCATTTATTAAATACACAACTTTATTTAATATTCTATTTTCATTTATTTTGTAATTTCCTATGTCAATTACATTATTATTTTATTTTTATTGACAAACAACACTGCTTTAGAAATAGCTTCATGTGATTTTCTTAAAATATTTAATACTAACGCAATTAGGAAATTATTACTCAACAAATAAAGAGTAAAATTTTGCAAATGAGCTTATCAATGAGTAATTTAAACAGATTACTAATAAAAATGTAGCTGTAAATATATATTTTTCTTTCCACACTTAATAATAAGAAGAACGATTATCTAATTTTTTTTTTTTAACTTTATATATTTATTTTTTTAACATAAAGTTAAAAATATATTCCATTAAATCTTGTATGTTCTGCTGCCAAAATAGTATATTTTAAAAGAAACATTATTAATTTATTTTAAGCAGTACATATAAATTTAAATGTAATAGTTTATGATTTTTACAAATTTAATAATGCATTATTTTTTTACAATTCTATTTTACTTTATGTAATTTAACTAAATATTAAATACATTTTTTATTGAATATTATTACTATGGCCTTTTTTTTTAATACAACTTCTTGTAAGTGTTTTTTTTTTAATTCAGTTATAAGTCATTAAAAGCTGTCTATTCGGATAATTATAAAATTCTTTTAATAACCAATTTCGTTTAAATCACTGGACATAGATGGCAGCACAATAATTTTTTTTCACTTTTTGTGTGGAGGGGGGGGGGGTGATATTATTTGATCCAACATCAATATCATTTATACTTCTTTAGATTTTTTTTAGTTAATGGTTAACATGATATGATGTTTTTGTCACATTATAATTATGGTGTATAAAAATTAATAAAGAAT
Source organism: Maratus speciosus (assembly GCA_963932465.1). Lineage (NCBI taxonomy): Eukaryota > Metazoa > Arthropoda > Arachnida > Araneae > Salticidae > Maratus > Maratus speciosus. The sequence goes on along the minus strand of OZ010787.1, from coordinate 164,240,523 downwards.
TTACATGAAACTGTTTTTAGGGATACATTCAAATAAATAGTCTTATCTTATATTGGTTATCTTTCTCTTTTATTTCACTCCATATACAAATTGTACCTTAATATTATGTAACATCATACATTTATAAAAAATAAACATTACTTTGCAAAGATATAAATTATTATTAAGAGTTTTTTTTAATTTAAAATAGAGTTCATTTTAGTTATACTATTATCAAATTAAGTTATAATACACATTAATTAGATAATTAACTATTTATAATTAATAAGTAAAAACAATGTTTAGATATTCCAAATAGCTAATTAGATTTAATATTTTGTTTTCAAATTATTTATTGATAGTATATTATTATGTAATTTTCATGCAATTTATAAATAATTATAGCATCTTTGAATATGAAATAATATAATATTGAATATAGAACATTTGATAAAGATAAATTATTATATTTTGTAATTTATAATTATCAAATTATCGTTGTTATTATATTATAAAATTAAATATGTCACTGTAATTTATAGGTAATTGGTTTGATAATAACAAATTATTAAAAATATAATTATACAATAATATTAATACTTATATTATTATCAAAATATTATTATATTAGTAATGTAATACTATCCATATATTTCAATAAATGAAATTTTACATATCAATATTTCATTGAAAATTAATGATAATTTATGATATTCATTTATAAAATATCTTCTTTATACAATAAAGAAGATAATATTTATTATGGATTACACCTGTTTTACTTATAATGAAAATATTTAATGTTGATAATAAGTAAATACTATAACATTATAAAAATATCAATAATGATCAAATATTTCAGTAAACCATTTAATGATTAAAATAAATATATATATAAATTTAAATACTACATAACAGCATTTTTTTTTTTTTTTTTTTACAAAATATTTTAAAATTAAGATTATAAAAATAATAATAGTTAATAAAAAAATTATAATTATATAATTAAGATAGTGTTTTAATATTTTATAGTATGTATTATAAAATATCTCTCTATAACATATCTTGTAAAATTATAAATTTATTTATCTAATATAGATAATATTTATTATAAATAGTATCTCTTTTTTATTTGTATTGATACAAGTATAATATTAATATCTGGTACTATTTAATTACAATACATTAATAATGATAAAAAATAAATATTATAAAATCTAACATACTATCAGTAATGCTAAAATATTTCAATAAACTATTTAAGTATCTTTATGTGAATAAACCAGGAAACAGATTTAAAATATACTATAAATTAATATTGGAGATTTAAGTAGCTAGATTCACAAAAAGTAAAATATCATAAGAAAATCTCAAGTCCTAAAACTTAAAACACCACGGTCAATCTAATAATAATAATATTTTTGTTGTTGCGGTTGCTAATTACCAATTTAGATTATCTGTAAATTATATCTAGAAGTAGTTGCGATATTGAGAAAAATGTTAAATTATCAAACATAACAATTTATTATCTAATATAGGTGATATTGTTATTTACATATAAATCACATTAAAGTTAGAAGAAAAAGAGTCAAAATTGTTTAAGAAAATATTTTTATCATTTTTGACAAGAATATATGTATATTGTTTAGGTAAATTCATTATAAATTTAAAATCAAATAAGTTTACGTAAGCTCTATACTGTATCACCGTTTCACAATAACAAGACATTGAAATATTTTCGAACGCCAAAAAGTAATCGCCAATTGAGATTGCAACCTCGATAAACTTGTACAAGTTTTCTAGCAAGAGAATTTCAATCTAAGTCCCCACACATGCGCAGTTTCTAATTTTTGCTATAACGGTTGGGATCGGCGAAAATGCCGTCTCTGTGGGTAAAATGACTGTGAATCCCCCACAGTAATTTCCTGTCCGTCTTTATAACTCCTACTGTACACAATAATTCAGGTGATCTGATTGGTCTACGATGATTCCTGCAATGACCGGTAAAGCAAAAATGTACTAGGTAGATTGGTTGACGAAAGTGTTTTTAAGCATGCCCTTTCCTTATATTCGTCTGGGATAGAGAGTCTAGATATGTGAGAGGCTACATAATGGGTATAACATTTGATTGGGTCAGACGATTCTGGACATTAAGTATCTTGGCGAGGCTGCAATAAGGAAAGCGCAGAACTGTAAACAACAGCTTGCGCAGTTGTGATGCGCAGTAACTCAGGGAAAAACATTACCGAGTTTCATAAGGCGAACTGTGTATTTTTTGACGTATCTTATTTTAATTAATCACCTATGCTTAAAATTTGAGCTTTCCAGTCAAAATAAGGTATGTGGATAAATTAAATGGGATGAATACGTATTCATCCCATTTACTCTATGTATGCATGGTAATGCTATGTATGCATGCAATGGTAAATTATGCATGGGTGCCCATGCATATCAATTTGCAGACCCGTAAACTATCTCAAAATGTGAATAGGGATATATTTACATTTATGGGCGCATGTGAATAACTTATTTTGCAGAACTATTGATTGAATAGACTTTTCTAGACCGATGAAGGTTTAATTTTGAAGGTTGTGAAAAGAAAAAAGTCAAGAGAACCTCCTTGCTGCACAGTCTTTATAATTAATTGCCTATGCAGTCAGGAATTTCCCTTAGATAAACTCCTCATGCTTATATTAGCAGCAGAATGTTTTGGCTGAAGTTGTGACACCATACCATTGCATTGGGCATTTGCTTTGTAAAGATTATGAACGGAATTCTCCAGGTAAATTATTTTTGTATCACGGCGGATCATTTTTTTTATTTATCAATCATTAGTTTTGATATGTGTAAAGTTTCCAATGTACCTAGCATTATTTATTTATAAGAACATAACTAGATCTAAAAGTTGAATGCAATGATTAACAATGAAATATTTAGAATAAAACTTTAACAAATCATGTAAAGTGCAAAAATGTTATTGTGTATGTATAAAGACAACCTTAGTGCAGTTTTCTGATTTATCAATTTCTTTGTTTCATTGAAAGTTAGTTTGTTAGGAAATCTTTTTTCTGTTTCCTTTAACAAAAAAATTGCTCAATTACTTGTATGTATCTAAAAAAATGTCAGTACTTTTCTTGTTAGCTGGGCGCCAGTGTTTATGTATACACTACACACATATGTAAATTTATAGATATATATGCATATATAACACTGATGCCCGGTTAAGGGAACAGTACCAAAATGTCTTTAAAAATTATCCCTCTCTCCCCCACCACAGTAATAAAGTTCAGAGAAGAATGCTGAATTTATGTAAAATGTGTCAGTTGTGTCTTATGATTGTGGATTAATTTGGCTTTATTAGATTATTTTAATGCATTCCAAGAATAACTTTCAAGAAATGCTTTTTATTTATTTTTTTAAAGGGCTAATTTTGGTGGAGGCCCCATTTTAAATTTTGCCAGCTTAACACATTCACTACCTGGGTTAAAATTAACATGCTTTAACTAAGTTTAATCAGATTCTAAGTTTAATCAGTTTATGACTTTCAGTACCAAGGGTGCATATGTGTCATCGCTGGGAATGTCAATGTGTGCGATCCACGATCCCAATCAAGCGATGCCACGTACATGCTTCCTCGGTGGTGAGTATTAAAAAAATGTTGCTTGTAACCCAAAATTTTGGTGGATAAGCTGGGGGAAAAGGAATTTAGACGATTATTTATTTAATAAGTAAACTACCTCAAATCCACACAGTTTGGGGACAGAGGTTGTGAGGATTTCAGAATTTTGCAGATTTCAGGTCATTGCTTTGTTTACATTTTTTAAACAGTAATTTGAATGCAATAATGCAATCAAAATTATAATGAATGGTTGTAATACAGTAAAATATTAATATAATTAAGTAATAAACTAAAAGGATAAAATGTAAGATAATTTAAAAACTGATTAAAATATTACAAGTAAATGTCAAGTAAGTAATTAATAATGCAGAGTTTCCCCCAGACAGTTTCAGGAGGGTGCTGCACCCTGCCTGCCCTTAGATTTACAAAATAGCCCCCCTCTTCAGCAATGGTTTAAAAAAGAACAAAATCATTTTTGTCATGGCCAAGTCGAAGTCCAGACTTGAACTCTATGGAAACTCTTTGGGACGTATTAAGTCGCAAGTTTATGCTAATAATAAACAGTTTTTATCTGCTAGTGAACTAGGAGTAGCCATTGTAAAAGAATGGCACGATATTTCTAAATCTGTACTTAATCACCCGGCCACTTCTATGAAAAACAGAGTGTTTGAGGTTATAAGGAAAAATGGAGGACCACTATCGTATTAATTTACATATTATTTTTGTTTTTAGACAAGTGGTCTTATAATTTGTTAACAGTGTATTTTTCAATCATTGCTTATATTTTTGTTAACATACTTATTTATTGAATTATTCAAAATTATTGCAAACTAATTTTAATAAATATGTTGTATTTTGATATCTCATGTGTTTAAACTATAATTAGAACATTTTGTTTACTTCCTAATTTTGAAAATCAAAATGGTCTTATAATTTCTTAACGCACTGTAGACCCTCAATTCATACTATTTCTAATGTATGAAAAAACTTGCAAAAAGATGCTTTACTTTTAAAGGAAACAAAAAAGATTGTCCGCTATATGAATATGGTAATATCTGTCAGTTTAATGCATGTAGAAATGAAATTAATTTTGAGACCCTCCATAAGAACATGCTCAACGAAATAGATCTGATTTTTCATTTTAGCATGAAAAATTTTATTAATTTAGGTCAGTTTATCTTATTGCTTTCTTCTATGTTTTGGATAAATCAAGTCCGACTACAGCTCATATTCAAAATATTAGAATAATTACTTTTTTCACAAACTGGAAATATCGTTTGGTAATTTAACATCTTTTAATGCAAATATGCAAACGATATTTTTATTAAGAACTTATTGTTAATTAAACTTATTTATTATCTTAAAATTAATATAATTTCTGAAAAGATTAATTGAAAAAAAACTTATTTTGAAAAGTCAAAATATTAGAATATTTATTCAAGTGGTTCAAAATATTAGAATATTTCGCATTAATTCTCCTTTAATTATCACCAATTCATAACTGGTGGCATCATTGATTAAATTCAACCGATTTTATTTAAAATCGGTGTTCTTTTTACAGTTTGTTTGCTTTTTCGTCTTAAAATGGGCCGTGTGTGTGATATTCCTGAATCTATTAAAATTCGTATGGCTGATTTGTATCTGCACGGTAAAAATCAATTTTATATAGGGAATTATTTACATTGTTCGCAATCAAGCGTTAGTAAAATACTAACACAATATTAAAATAAACGGTCAAGTGCGAGTATTACTCGCATACAGAGGGTTCCGTACAATAAATCTATGAATTAGTAATTGTATTATTTAAAAAAAAAGTTGCTAAAAGAATACTAACACTTTGTAAAAAATTATGCAAAGTAGTGTTGGGTATAACAGTATATACTAGAAAAATGTAAATGGATATACCATGAAAGTTCAAAGAGATATGGAACCTAAAAAATGTAAAATACAGCTATTCTGTATAACTCATTTTTACTTTCTTCTATCTTTACAAGAAGAAAGTATTGGATTCGTGAAAATTTTTGAATTCCGGTTTTCGACGGATGTATACTTTTTAGAGTACAGATGTAATGAAAACATGTTTTTACAAAATGTCTGTCTGTGAGTCTGCCTATCTGTGTGTGACACAAATATTGTGGGCGCTCTGTCTTAAGAACTATTGAATGGAATTTAATAAAACTTTAGATTGATTTAGTCCCTGATATAAATTGGTGCTGATTACTTTTTAGTGTAAATCGCCCAACAGGTAGAGCTACTATACAGCAATTTTCCCGATTTCCGCAATAGCTGTATATCAAGAACTAATGCATGAATTTTCATGAAACTTTTGATTCAGTTAGTCCCTGATATGGACTGATCCTGGTAAGTTTTCTTTGTAAATTGACCAAGAGGTGCCACTGTAACTCAGAACTTTTTACGATTTCCGTAATAGCTCTATCTCAAAAACTAATGCACGAATTTTCATCAAACTTCAAATTGAATTAGAAGTTCACGAAAGTTGTCCCTGATTAGATTTTGGTATAAATCGTCTAACCGGTGGCACTGCTGTGCTGCATTTATTAGGAAGTATTGACATGTATGAGATAGAAGAAAGTTTTGGGATTGACACAGCCGACTAGTTTAATATTATTTTAATCTCTTTATAATGAACTTAATTCGGTACTGACAATAAAAGAAATGCATTTTTAAACTTCATTTGTCATTTCATAAAACTTAATTCATCATAGTAATAACCTTTCTTTCTAAACGGCAGCTAAAACAAAACATTCGTTCAAAGTTCACATTTGGCATTGTGCTAAGCGCGCTTCGAAAGGAGGTCACAAAAATTGCAACGCCGTCTTGGTTCTTGCCGCGTTTTCCAGATAGGTTTTTAATTAACTTTTAAAACCACTCGAGGCGTATTGAAAGAGCCATTCAATGCAAATTGTCGCGCATCCCATAGTATTTATGTAATTCATTCTAATTAAGCGGTATCAGGGATCTCAAAAATTGGAAAAAATGAAAAAAAGAGACCATATTCAACATTTAATATCTTAAAATGTATATGAGTATAAAACACAATTTTTATTGAGATGAAAGATATCAGTACGTTCTTTCATTTCATGTATTTCAAAATTTGCAAGATGAAGAATTAGCATTTACAGTGTTTTACTAACAATCAGACATTTAATAAGCAGAATATTGGTACAGATTATTAACAGCATATTACAGAATATTAACAGCTTACGCGCACCATTAGAAAATAAATATTGTAACTAGAATAAAACTTTTGGCGCCTACGTATACTTCAGATTATAATAATTACCCTGAACCTAAATCAATTTGTATTTAAAGCATTTTTATATTTTTAATACAAAGTTGTATTTAGCTAATAGAAAATTTTGAAAATTTGAACAATATAATTACTTAAAAAATATTTTTTTGAACAATAAAAAGGAAATTTTAGGTTCAGTTTATACAGATTAATATAAAACGTATGTTTTGAAAATTTCGTGAAAAAATATTCAAAAGTTTTTGAGATATCGTGCACGTTATGCCAAAAAAAGTCAATTAGAGAAAAATGACTTAAAAGTTTCGAAAAGGCCGCTTAAGCTATTGAGCGGGTATAATTCTAAAAGCCATAAATTCTGTTCTAATGAGAATTTGAAGGAAACAATTATATGGATGGAAGATTAACATCTAAAAAAATTAAAATCAAAAAAATTTTGAAGCTTTAAGAGTCCTGAGACCCCTTGAATTAGTCTGTTTTTAACAATTTGACGTTTATTGCTTTTATACTGTTACTGACCATTGCATTACACACATATATCATTAAAAGTTGTTATCTAGGCTTTAAAAGCCAATGGTACGTAGAGTACGTCGCCCCTGTCATCACGTGTGTCCAAACCGTCCATATCTTTAAGGGTTTATATCTCAGCTAATTACTGACGATTTTTTTTCAAAAATCATGATCAACAATGCTTTTATATTTCTGCTACGACAGGTACAGCCGTGGAAAAAAAAGTAAACACCCCCTACTAACTCCTCAACAAATTATCGTAGAAGAAAGTTACTGGTACCGAACGATTGGAAATAAAGTCTACTTTTAAATGATGTATATAAAATTTGCTTAGGGGGCCACCTACATACTAAAACGAACCATAACTTTGTTTTTTTCAATAGCAGTACCCAATTCTGACAGCATAAATGAACTCTACACCCTTCAATTAGCCTAAAAACGAATTTTTATGCAATTCGTACCATAAGTTTCCGAGAAATTAATTATTTTAAAACGAGTGTATTTTAAGGGCTGTATCCAAATTGAAGTTCCGTACTAGATTGTTAACCGAGAGAGCCGCTTCCTTGATCAAGGCACCTTAAGCCACACACAAGGAGTCAATGAAGCGTGTTAGATTACAGTACGGCAGAATAAATTTCAAAATGTCTACTCACTTCCATCATAGCCCCTTAAACCATCATTTTGCCGTTTTTTAAGCATAATTTGAAAACTACTTGGAAGAAAAATATGAAATTTTTGAATTTCCATAAAGCAGGACTTAATAAATCTAAATCCATCAAAAAAATTGTAGGTTGCAATTCATAATTTTTTCGAATATTAATTTCATAATTCATATCATAAAATTATAAAAATTGCAAATTCAGCTTATTTATGTTTGGGTATATTAGTATTATTACCACAAAAAAAGTAGCACATTAGGAGCATAATTTCGGGAGATATAAATAAAAATATGAAAATATAATTTAACATTAGAAGCACTAAATTTTGAATGTTTATAATTCAAAAATTTATCATTCAAATGACTTGAAATTTGGTGTCTAGGCATAGTTTGAACCGAAGATTTGAAATATCTCGTTAAAATTGGGTATTGCCATTGAAAAAAATGAAGTTAGGATTCGTTTTAATATGTAGATGACCCCCTATGAAAAATTTATACACATCATTTAAAAGTAGACTTTATTTTCAATCGTTCGGTACCAGTAACTTACTTCTATGATGATTTGTTGAGGAGTTAGTAGGGGGTGTTTACTTTTTTTTTTCCACGACTGTACCTCCAGCGCTGCTCAATAGTTTTGCTGAATGCCCGTAAATCGAAATTTGTGTGTAACGGGAAAATGCGATTTTCTCAAAAACTATGTGACCTAGGGTAATCGCTATAATTTTCCTTCAAGGTATAAATTAACGTCTACTCCCTCTAATTTTTTCATAATTTTAGCTTCAGTAGATTCGGAATTAGATGGGGGAGGGAACATATTTTTGAGCTACATTTTCGACTATATCTTTGAAAATGTAATAGCTAAAATTAAAAGAAATGTATTTTTGAATTCAGCGTTACGAAAGCTTTCACACGATCCTCCACACGATATAAAAAGAAAATATTTTTTTTTCCAAGCAACTGTATTCGTCCCTATACATTTTTACTAAATATATTTATAAATGTTTAATAATCTGAAAATATGTGGGTCAACAGTCTTTATTACTTCCCGAATTTGAACTTTCCACGTTCCATAGTTTACGAATAAAATGGCTGTGACAGACATACAGACAGACGGACAGACACAAGAGTGATCTTATAATGGTTCCGTTTTTACTTTTTAAGTACGGAACCCTAAAAATGGAAAAATTCAGAATAATCGCCCAAAATGGCGGTCGAAAACTAAACGCATCTGCTAGAGCTGACAGGAAACTGAAGCATATAGTTAAGAAAAACCGTTTTAAAAGTGTGCAATTCTTGCACCGGAAATGGAAAGAAGAAGGAGTTGAAGTTTCTGCATCGAGAACATTAAGACGTCTCCATACATTTAAGTTTGAATCTCGTATACCGAAAACAAAATCTTTCATGACTGCAAAACAAAAAAGTATAAGATTCAATTGGTGTAAATCAAGACGTTTATGGAGCGAAGAAGATTGGAAAAATATATTATTTAGTGATGAAATTATGTTTTGTATCTATACAACATAATTTCATCACTAATATATTTTTCCAATCTTCTTCGCTCCATAAACGTCTTGATTTACACCAACTGAATCTTATACTTTTTTGTTTTGCAGTCATGAAAGATTTTGTTTTCGGTATACGAGATTCAAACTTAAATGTATGGAGACGTCTTAATGTTCTCGATGCAGAAACTTCAAATCCTTCTTCTTTCCATTTTCGGTGCAAGAATCGTACACTTTTAAAACGGTTTTTCTTAACTATACGCTTCAGTTTCCTGTCATCTCTAGCAGATGTTTTTACTTTTCGGCCGCCATTTCGGCGATTATTTTGAAATTTTCCATTTTTAAATATTGTGTTAGTATTTTATTAACGCTTGAATGCGAACAGTGTAAAAAATTCGCTATATAACATTGATTTTTACCGTGCAACACAAATCAGCCATCCTAAGTTTAATAGATTCAGGAGTATCACTCACACGACTTATTTTAAGACAAAAAAGCAAACAAACTGCAAAGAGAATATTGTTTTTAAATAAAATCGTCTTAATTTAATCCATGATGCCACCAGTTATGAATTGGTGATAATTAAAGGAGAATTAATGTGAAATATTCTAATATTTTGAACCACTTGAATAAATATTCTAATATTTTGACTTTTCAAAATAATTTTTTTTCAATTAATCTTTACAAAAATGATATTAATTTTAAGATAATAGATAAGCTTAATCAACAATAAGTTCTTAATTAAAATATCGTTTGCATATTTGCATAAAAAGACATTAAATTTGCCAAACGATATTTTAAGTTTGTAAAAAAAATGAATTATTCTAATATTTTGAATATGAGCTGTATGATGCCCGAAGTTGCGATGCTGCTAGCGTCCTCTTCTCCAGTTTTTTTGTGATGGTCCCGAATGTTTCATGATAATATACGGATGCTCCCCATTACCGGATAATCCTACTTTTTCAAGTGGTCTGGCTTTCCTGGTCCCGAATCTTTTCTGCTGCTGTACTGATGGCCATGCATTTTGTCGGCTACTCCCATGTCGAGGATGACTGCTGCTGCTGCTGCTCTGGTCCCTGATCTCAGTCCGGCTTTCCTGATTCCGCTGTCAAGGTCTGGAGTCCTATCCGGCGGGCTCCCGTGTTCTGAAATGATCGTGATGTGCCGGATTTAATCTTCTATTGGAGTGTGCGGGGCTCCTATATGTATCCAAGTGTGCTACGAAATTAGTGTTACACGGTCCTGTAAGTTCTAACAATCTTGGAGAGCAAGTAATCTGGAGTGGGGGTGCTCCTGAATTGGTGCGCGTTGTGTCTTCTATAATCATCATGTTTTTTTTTCTGTCAAATTTGATGTGAATTTAGTGCCAATTTTACAAAAAAAGTACAGATAAGAAGAAATTAGTGGTGCTTGTTTTTTTTTTTAATACGTGTTGGTGGGTGATTTTTTTTATTTTCACCAACGCGTGCATAAAAATTTACAAAAATTTTTCAGCTTTTACACTTTTGGCGAGTGATTTTTTTTTATTGTCGCCAGTGTCATCGTATTTAATTTTTTTTTAAATGTGGAAAACAAATATAAATGTTATAGACCAGAGTTTATAATAAAAGTGTTTTCAAGAGTTAAAGAAAAGAAATTTTGTTTTTAAGTATGATAATACATAAATCAGAGATTGTTCAGGGATATCGTAAGTAACAGATAAAATTTCTTTAATACTAATTTTGTTTTTGCATATTTTGATCGTAAATAATTATGATAGTATTATTTAGGCCTTTTTGTGTATATAAGTTTGATTGAATATCTGTTAATCACTGAATAATCTCTACAATTTTATTTATGGTATATAGTTAAATTTATAAGTGTGCATGATTCCTATTGAGTACTTTGTATGTAAATGAATGCATAAAGAGTTTCACTAGTTAATAAAAAAATAAATAAAAAACAGTACTCGTAAATATATTGATGTTTTGAGTGCCTACATTGATATGGAGGTGTTTTGTTCTTCCAAAGTAAGTGAAAATGTTTATTTTGATCATGCACACATATTCATTAAATTTATTTCATTCTTTGCAATTTAAATATGACAAATTTTGTTGCTTTTATTTATATTATTTTGGTAAGATAAATTTTAGTGATTTTTTTAAGTTCTAGTTGGTATATATTATAGTGTTTATATTTAAAACGGTAGAGTCTCATAATTTTAATTTTTCTGTGGATGATTTTGATGGTGATCCTACCCTCATTAACTTTTTCTTTGATCAAGTATCAGCCTATGGAAAGATAAAAAAGTTAGATGAAGAGCAACTGGTTCTCTTTTTAAAGTCTAAACTTAAAGGTCCCGCGAAAAAATACTTGATTGAAAATCAAATCCTCTCTAAGGCAACGAGTTTTGACTTCATTGAGAAGGCATTTAAAAAATTCTTTGCTGTGAGCTCTGCCGCTTCATCTCTAAACGATCTTAACCATTTAACCCTCTTGCCCCATGAAAATATTCGGAACTTTGCTCACTGTTTAAATGTGTTAGTAACAAAAGTATATCCGGATATTTCTGAGAAAACTGCTTCGGATAACATTAAATTTGTTAAATTATTATCATGTTTGCCCTCTGCAATCAAAATTAAAATTCAGGAAGAAAATATTAAGGATTACGAAAAAGCGATTGAGAGAGCCCAAACTTTACAGGATATTTTCGGTCAGGATCAAATTCTTACGAGTAATTCTTCTTCTTCTCAGGTGACTGACAATATTCAAATACAGTTAGCGGAATTGACCGAGAAAATTAACACTTTAAGTTTTGCTGCTACTTCATCATCCCGGGAACATAAACAATCACATGTGGTCAGACAACACAAGTATAGAAAGTCTCAGGAGTTAAAAAATATTATAAAATTCGTAATACTTATCAAACACCCCCAGACATCATAATTTTCAGAGACATAACAGTGAACGTTGCCAGCTTTGTTTTCGGGTCGGTCATGTGGCCACCAACTGTTTTAAGTGGCAACGTGCAAGCACACGGCAATTTCATCAGCAAAACAAATATTATAAACGACACGATAATTTTAGAGACCGTAATTTAAACTCAAAATGAGGTGTAATAGCACTGATGATATTACACCTCAACAAATTCAAGACATGTCAGCAACAGATACACAAACCATTTTTCACACACATTTTCACGAACTTCCAAAATTAACCTCTAAAAGAATTGTTAACTCGATTGCATTGCAAACAGAGTCTACGATAAAAATTGCAAACAGTTGTGCTACCCAGACAGAGAATGAAATTCATGAACACATATTTAATGTCAATAGAGACTCTCCGGCACTTCTTCTTGTAAAGGCCTCCATTGCCAAGGAAGATGCTTTCTTATTATTAGATACTGGTAGCAGCACGTCTTTAATTTCAGTGAAACTTTTTGAAAATCTTAAACACAACTTAAAATATAAACGTCTAGGCTCCAATGTTACATTGACAACGGTTAACTCTGAATTGAAATTTACAGCATGTATACGTTTCTCGTTTAAGATCAATCGTAAATTTTTCTCTCATTGTTTTTATGTTGTAGATATACCAAAGTCATACAAATTTGATGGCATTCTAGGACTAGATTTTCTACAAAGATATAACATCACATTAGACTTGTCAAACAAAATTATGCAACTCAATGACTTACATATACCTTTTACTTGTATAGAGTCAAATGATACATCACTAGAATGCCATAATATTTCTATAGACACCCACATTATTTAAGATGTAACTCTAAAAAGTAAACTTATGTTGCATCCTGATGAAGTCAAATGTGTCACCGTTAAAACTAATAGCATGTTACACGAGACTCCATATTTGTTTCAAAGTAATGCATTTTCTAAAGATATTCTGGTTTTTGACTCAATTATTCAGCAACACAATAGTAAACATCATTATGAAAAGAAAGTAAACAAACTTGCATCTGATGAATTTAACATATATGTTAAAAATATATCTAAAGAAAATGTGCATTTGAACAAAAACGCAAATATTGGATGCATAACTCAAGTTGATGAAATATTTGATAATGTTAATGACTTTGAGAACATTCAGGAGGATTTTAAAAAGGACTCTTAATTATTTGTTAATTTTATTCAGGCTTATCAAGAAATATTACAACAGAGGAAATTAGATCTATCCTCTTCTGACTTTAAATTAAATCATTTTGACTCACAAAAGGCGGAAAAGCTAAAAAAGTTACTGTTAGATCATTATGCTGCATTTTCTAAAAGTATGAAAACGTTAGGACATACTGATAAGTTCAAGCCAAACTTAAAATTTATTAATGACTTCCCCATAAAAACTCTACCTTTTCCTTTTCCCCAGGCCCTCAAGCAAGAAGCTTCATCTCAGATTAATCAATTAGTAGAGGCTGGAATTATCGAACGTAGCTGTTCAGAGTGGGCATGTCCCATCCTTTTGGTTAAAAAGAAACCAGATGGGTCAGGAAAACAAAAATATAGACTTGCGCTTGATTTGAGAATGTTAAATACCATCATTCAAAGCTCTTCATATCCACTTCCTAAAATCCAGACTATAATCTCAAATCTTTCGAAATATAAATTCTTTACATCCTTAGATTTTCAACAGGCATAGCATCAGATTGATCTCCCTAAAGAATATCAAGAAAAGGTTACTTTTAGCAGTATGTTTTCTTCATTTAAATTTAAACCTTTATGTTTTGGTTTAAAGAATGCCAGTGCTTACTTCCAAACTTTAAGGGACATGCTAGTAGATGAGATGCAAATTGAAGGTATACATGTATACCAGGATGATCTCATTTTTGGTTCTAACTCATTTCAAGAAATTTGTGAAAAATTAGAAAGAATTCTTCAAATTTTAAAGAAGTATAATCTTACATTATCACCATCTAAATGTTCATTTCATCATTCTGCAGTAGACTATCTTGGTTTTCACATTGAAAACCACTATATTTTCCCTATTAATGCTAACATTCAGAAAATTAAATCCTTTCCTGCTCCGACTACTAAAAGACAAGTTAAAGGATTTGTGGGTTTAGCGACTTTTTACAAAAGTTTAATTCCATCCTTTTCTGAGCTCATACAACCACTTATTGATTTAACTAAGCCTAATACTATTTTCAAATGGACTGATTTTCATCAAAAGGTATTCAGTGATATTCAGAAAACTTTCCTTCAACCTCCCATGGTTAGACTACCGGACTGGAATAAGACTTTTTATGTAAACACTGATGCCTCAGGTACTGCAATTTCAGGTACTCTTCTTCAAAAATATAATGATCAATTACTACTTGTCGCTTATTTTTCTAAATCACTTAAACCATCTGAGCGAAGGTATCCTGCTTTGAAATTGGAACTTATGGCCATCGTTAAATCTATTAATGCTTTTAATTATTACCTTTTCAATCGAGAATTTGTTGTTCTTTCTGACAGTGCACCTCTACAAAAATATAAAAGGATTTCTAACCCTGCTGATATTATAACTACACTGGTTATCAAAATTAAGGAAAAGTCACAAAATGCTAATTTTCAAATACGCGAACACTCAAAAGGAAATAATATAATTCGAGTAATTACTATCTCTACAACACAGATCGCCCATATAACATCTCATTCATGTCACACATGGTCACAAGTGTCACAAGTGTCACAGTCACTACGGTGAAGCAAAAAAATAGGAAATTCCATACATCTCATTATGAGTCTCAAATGATCACTATATGTGACTCCACTGAGACGTCACTGTGACTGCTGCTTTGTGGCGAGTCACCATGTGACTTTACAATGTAGTTAAATTGTGGCTCTCATGTGACTGTCATTTGTAGACTAAATTTCAAAGTCATCGTGAACGCTGCATTGTGATAAGTTACCAAATAATGCCACATTAAAGTCACATGATGACTTTCAGGTGACAGAGAGACTACTGTGAAGTCACCATTGTGGCCTTTTGGGAAAAGTCTCCATGTGACTATAATATGATATTATTTGGTGACTTATCATAATGCAACGTTCATGATGACTATGAAATTGAGTCTAAAAATGACAGTCACATGAGAGTCACAATTTAACTGTATTGTAAAGTCACCTGGTGACTCGTCACAAAGCAGCAGTCACATTGACTTCTCAGTGGAGTCACATATAGTGATCATTTGAGACTCATAATGAGATGTATGGAATTTCCTATTTTTTTGCTTCATCGTAGTGACTTTGACACTTGTGACCATGTGTGACATGAATGAGATGTTATATGGGCTAGCTGTGTTGTAGAGATAGTAATTACTCGAATTATTTTATTTCCTTTTGAGTGTTCGCGTATTTGAAAATTAGCATAAGTGACTTTTCCTTAATTTTGATAACCAGTGTAGATGGCTTATGCACCTTTCAAATACACTTTCACATTTCAACATATTTCAGGTTCCAAAAATGTATTGGCAGATTATTTACCTAGATGCAATTTCAAGGAAGATAATATTGAAACTCTAAATTCTAATCCTCAACTTATTCACGAGGTAGATCAGGCTTTGCCCATTATTGAAAATGATGTAGCTGAGAGTGCTAAACAACATGAGATTATCAATTGTTTAGTAACAGGTAATTCTAAGAAAAAATACCCTCTTCTAGAAATTTCGAATGTAACTTTTGTACAGGAACAATATAAAGACCCTCAGTTATCTAGTATATACAATGAAATTCTTAAGAATGGTTCATGTGAAAAATTTCCATCTTACTTTATCCATCCGGATTCCAAGGTGCTGATTTTAAAGAAAAACAGCTTTGCTAATAATACTTATTCATACATTATTATCGTTCCAAATTCTCTTAAGCCTAAAGTGTTAACTATTTCACATTTCTCTCATTTTGGACTCCGTAAAACTTATGATTTTCTTTCTTCCCGTTATTGTTGGAAAGGCATGTACAGGGATACATTAAATTTGTTTCATCATGTATCAAATGTTTACAAGCTAAACATTACACAGGATACCTAATGCACTTCTCCAAACTACTTATACACCTAAATTCCCTGGCGATAACATTTCAATGGATTTAGTTGGGCCTTTTCCAAATGGTCATCTATTTTAACTGTCATTGATCACTTTTCACGCCACATGGAATTATATCCGTTACACAGTACTACAGCTCCTAAAATTGTAAAATGTTTATTTTCATACATAACAACTTTCGGTCGACCTTACAGAATTTTGTCAGATTTAGGGAAACAGTTTACAACACATGTTTATGAATTAATTAATGATACTTTAGGTATTAAAATCAGAAACTCTTCGGTAGGGCATCCCGCTTGTAATGCGATTTCGGAGCGTATTAATACTTCTATTAAGTACTCTATTAATATGTTAATGCAAGAAGGTCATACATTTGAAAATTCTATTGCTATTCACAAAAATTTATATAACGGATCAAAACATTCTTCCACTGCCTTTTCGACAAATTATTAACACTTTGGACGTGAACTGTCCTTAATTTTTGACATTTATGATTTATATGCTAATCAACCGTTTTTAAATCAATGTTTTGAAATTCATAAATTTTGGATGATTTAAAGGGTATTTATATAAAAGCATATGAAAACATTACATCTTCACAAGTTAAAAGAAATCAATATCATCAACGAACAGCAAAATTAAGACCTATATGCGAAAAAGACATTGTATATTTGAAATCGGTGGATAAATTTAAGCCAAAGTACACAGGACCATACATAATTGTAAAGAAACATTCACCTGTTTCATTTTCCATCAAACAAGTAAACTCATATCACAACAATTCCATATTTAGAGTTCATATTGACTGGCCACTTATTTGATTTAAGCTATGGTAATAATAATAGCAGTCCTACTCATAACAACAATTACATCCATAATCAACCCCATTCCTATAATTTGCGTCCTAGGAAATAAATATGTCACTAGCTCTGCTCATCCATGTTTCTTTTGTATGTAGTATCTTTGCATTGTTTTACTTGTATGTCGTTGCGCGCATCTTTTTTCTCTTTGTTGTCATGTGGCTGGTTCCATATGTCATGTGTTTTTTTTATATGCACAGATGCTCCATGCAGAAGGTTTGACATTAAAAAAAAAAGTTCAGTCATAAAAAAATAAGATTTTGCAGTTTAAATTTTATTTTAATCAGTATTTTAAATGTTAAGTTTGATACTTGTTAATTTAAGTTTCAGTATGGCCAGCAGTGGTTAACAATTTGTAAACATGAAGGATAATTAAAAGATAAAAGAATTTACATCTTGTGGAATTGATAGTTGTTAAGCAGGTATAGATTTAAAAAAAATAGATAAAAAACAAGAAAATAGCTATTCTCGACTATGAAACTTTTCGCTCTCAATACTCTAGATTTATGTCTTTACACATTATTGCATTTTTTAGAAAAACATTGACTTATTTTATATTTTGTTTTATTTTTTCATTCGCCCTTGTTGAGATGTAACCCGTTCAAAATTAAATGCCCACATGGGGTCTGCATTTCATTGTATTGAGAGCACACATACACTTTGGAAGTTGGTTCGCCAACTTCCCTTATGACAATTTTGTTTTGAAGTCCAGGTGGCTCCAAACTTGTCAGAGGATCTCTCTGATTTTGTGCGGAGCGGTCTGCTGATATTAAATATTAATGTATGTGAGTCCTACTCCCTTTTATGCCCTGTCCCGTTTAGGACCAAAGCAATAAGCTGCGGTCATATTCCTTGTAATTTTATGTTACAAGTTTAAGGGGATTTTTCTTCTTCCATGCCACATGTGCATCATTTTTCGATCTCTCTTGTGCGAATTGCACGGATATTACATTTATATTTTCACACTTTTTGTATATAGTTTTGTGTTTAATATTTCATTGTATGCATATTATATTTTGTGAATGTCAAGTATTATAATACATAGCGAAACAGCACCGAAAACTGGCGATTTGAAGCAATTAAAATAATAAAACTTTGTAAAAAATCACCATAAAATAAAACAATACACAGGACGCGTTTTGAGCTAAAAATATAACAGCTCGTCATCAGCTACAGCAAACACGTGTCCGCAAGCGAACAAGGTCAAAAATGAACTGAAGGTAAAGAATGTTGCAAAGAATACGACAGATGGCGCTAGCTGAAAGAGGGACATGCAGAAGAGAAAGGTGTTGCCAAAAAGATAGAAGAGAAATTGATAGGGAAAAAATGGAAATAAAAGAAATATAAAAAATTAAAACAAAGTAAAAGAAGTATAAATAATAATAATAAATAAAGAAATATAAAAAATATAAAAAATAAAACAAGAAAAAAACAAAAGATCCCTTTTTTAACAAAATAAAAAGAAAAGAAACAAGAGAAAAGGGAAAAGAATTACAAAAGTAATTTCCACGCTGAAGATAGGAAAGGAGATGATGGGAGATCATTGACAAGATTAGCAAAATTTTTAGAAATAAAATATGCTTCATGAAAATCCAAGTGAGAGGGAGAGACAGGGGAAGAAATAATTTTGGCCATGGAGAAATTGAAACAATGACTGGAAGACCAACAGTGAGAAGCAATCGAAGATTTAGAGATTTCTTGATTTGCGATATACCTCTGATGCTCGCCTAATCTGAATTTTAAAGCTCTCTTTGTTTGACCAATATAACCTAAATTGCAAGAGCAAGGAATATAATAAACACCCCACCGGTTCTCAGTAGGAACAGGATCTTTTAGAGAAGAGAATTTAATTTTATTCATAGGTTTGAAGATAACTTTAAAATTAAAACGAGAAAGGATTTTAGCAATTTTGAAACAGAGAAGAGAATAAAGGGGCAGAACTATTATAGAATTAAAATTAGGAGGATTATTTGAATCAGAAAAAGGACGTTTAGGCTTATTAAATTTATACAAAGCTTTATCAATCAAAAAGGGATTATAACCACGAGCAAGGGCAAGAGATTTGAGATAATTAATTTCTATTCAGAGCAGAAGAGTCAGAACAAATGCGTAATGCCCTAAAAACAAAAGTATAAAAGGACGCCACTTTTTGTTGAGGAGGATGATTTGAAAGAGCATGAGGAGGAAAAGAGACAGTGAAAGGTTTTCTATAAACGGAGGTAGAGAACCGATCTGGGTGTTTTGAAACCAAGACGTCAAGGAAAGGAAGAGAATTGTTCTCTTCGACTTCGAGAGTAAATTGAATACAAGGATCAACAGAATTAACAAGAGAAAGGAGATTAGAAAGATCCAGGTCAGAGGGAATTAAAATGAAAGTGTCATCAACATACCTAAACCAGAAAGGAAATTTATATAAACTGAAGAGTTTTTCTTCAACAAAATGCACATAAATATCACATAGAAGAGGAGACAGTGGATTACCCATGGCCAAACCCTCAGTTTCAGAATAGAAAGAATTATGAAACTGAAAAGCAGTTTGCCTGACACAAATACTAACTAAATGCAGGATTTCATCAATCTCAATGGAAGAGTAATGAAATTCGCGCAGCCTTCTTTCCAAAAGATCAATTGCTCCTTGAACAGGCACGTTAGTGAAAAGGGATTTAACATCTAAGGAAACCATTATATAATTGCAGGGAGAGAGACGTTTAATTTTATCAACAAAGTCATAAGAGTTTTTCACGGTGTGAAAGTTAGTGGAAGATAAAGGAACGAGTAACTTAGAAAGGAACTTGGCAAGTTTATAAGAAGCAGTACCAATATTGGAAACGATAGGGCGAAAGGAAAGAGTAGGTTTATGGACCTTAGGAAGAGCATAGAAACGAGCACAATTAGCGATAGAAGGGGTGACCAAACGTTTGGTGTTATCATTAAGAAAGACAGAATTTTTAATGACATGCTTGATATCAGATAAATGCTTAGTAGAAGGATCCTTTTTTAATTTGGAATATGGACCAGAGTTTAACATAGAGTCAACGTGGGAAATATAATCAGATTTATTGAGAAGAACTGTTTGATCGCCTTTATCAGCCTTAGTAATAAGAAGGTTAGGAACGGAATTAAGTTCACTGAGGGCAGATTTCTGAGAAAAAGAAAGATTAGACTTTTTAAAAGATTTATTAGAAGAAAAGACATTAGCCAAAAGGTAGCGAAGAGAATCAAGTTGACCAGAAGAAATTTTACTGTTTTTGAAAGAATGTTCAATGGGAACAATTAAGTTCGGAATAGAAGGCTTAGAAATGCACGAAACATTCAAGCCAAGTGAGAGAACATCACGCTGAGAATCAGTAAGAGAATGAGAAGATAAATTGACAACGTAATTTTGCTCAAGAAGAGAAATACTGGGAGCAGAAGAATTAGAAGTCAGAAGAAAAGAAAACTTTTTTTCCAAAATAGCATTGTGACATCTAGATTTGAAATCGACGTAAGCAAAAATCCGTTTCTCAAGGAAAGGGGAATAAATTACAGTTTTACTTAACTGTAAATGCAAAGAATATAATTCATATTCGATGCAAGAAAGAGAGTGACGAACATCTTGAATGATGGCTCTAAGAATAGCAAACTTACTCCTAGTTAAGGCATTTTTTACACGAATGGAAGAAGGAAGCTTGAAAATAATATTAATGAACTTAGGAATAACCCTTGAACGTTTACACCTTAAAAGAAAATTAAGCCTATTCAAAAACCTAGAGCGCTTCAAACGAAGGTGCTTGAAACGATTAATAATTGAAGAACCCATAACAAGAAAGAAGGAAAACAGGGCCAGAAAATGAATAAATAGATAAAAAATAGATAAATAAAGAAGTAAATAATTAGAAGAAAACAAAATAATAAAACTAAAATGAAATAAAAATCAAAATAAAACTAAAAACTAGGAAGAAAGAAAAAGCAATTACCTTGAACACGTGGAAAGCAATAACACGGTGCAGCACCCAAATAGTTAAATACAGCGAAACAGCATCGAAAACTGGCGATTTGAAGCAATTAAAATAATAAAACTTTGTAAGAAATCACCATAAAATAAAACAATACACAGGACGCGTTTCGAGCTAAAAACATAACAGCTCGCCATCAGCTACAGCAAACACGTGTCCGCAAGCGAACAAGGTCAAAAATGAACTGAAGGTAAAGAATGTTGCAAAGAATGCGACAGATGGCGCTAGCTGAAAGAGGCACATGCAGAAGAGAAATGTGTTGCCAAAAAGATAAAAGAGAAATTGATAGGGAAAAAATGGAAATAAAAGAAATAAACAAAATTAAAATAAAGTAAAAGAAGTATAAATAATAATAATAAATAAAGAAATATAAAAAATAAAACAAGAAAAAAACAAAAGATCCCTTTTTTTAATAAAATAAAAAGAAAAGAAACAAGAGAAAAGGGAAAAGAATTACAAAAGTAATTTCCACGCTGAAGATAGGAAAGGAGATGATGGGAGATCATTGACAAGATTAGCAGAATTTTTAGAAATAAAATATGCTTCATGAAAATCCAAGTGAGAGGGAGAGACAGGGGAAGAAATAATTTTGGCCATGGAGAAATTGAAACAATGACTGGAAGACCAACAGTGAGAAGCAATCGAAGATTTAGAGATTTCTTGATTTGCGATATACCTCTGATGCTCGCCTAATCTGAGTTTTAAAGCTCTCTTTGTTTGACCAATATAACCTAAATTGCAAGAGCAAGGAATATAATAAACACCCCACCGGTTCTCAGTAGGAACAAGATCTTTTAGAGAAGAGAATTTAATTTTATTCATAGGTTTGAAGATAACTTTAAAATTAAAACGAGAAAGGATTTTAGCAATTTTGAAACAGAGAAGAGAATAAAAGGGCAGAACTATTATAGAATTAAAATTAGGAGGATTATTTGAATCAGAAAAAGGTCGTTTAGGCTTATTAAATCCATACAAAGCTTTATCAATCAAAGAGGGATTATAACCACGAGCAAGGGCAAGAGATTTGAGATAATTAATTTCATTATTCAGAGCATTCTTTATTCATTTTATTTTTTATATATTTTTTTTATTATTATTATTTATACTTCTTTCATTTTATTTTAATTTTGTTTATTTATTTTATTTCCATTTTTCCCTATCAATTTCTCTTCTATATTTCTGGCAACACCTTTATCTTCTGCATGTTCCTCGTTCAGCTAGCGCCATCTGTCGCATTCTTTACAACATTCTTTACCTTCAGTTCATTTTTGACCTTGTTCGCTTGCGGACACGTGTTTGCTGTAGCTGATGACGAGCTGTTATGTTTTTAGCTCGAAACGCGTCCTGTGTATGATTTATTTTATGGTGATTTTTTACAAAGTTTTATTATTTTAATTATTATAATACATATTAGAAAATGTTTGTTTATGCTAGCAACAATTATAACAAAAGATGTGTTTAAGTCCTATTCAGAATTTCACATATAAGGACACATTACTTGTTAAGGACAAATGACTTTTTTTATTAGATCTGATTATTGGATATCAGAAAGAATTTAATGCAAATTCATATTGAGAATAGTCGACTATTTAAAAAAAGAACAATATGAAACTTTTGAAAGTTTTGATTGATGAACAATCAATTTTATCACGTGATATAAACATTGTTATTAACATTCAGATCTGTGAAGGTGTTTTTCAAGAAGCTTCTATTTACTTATTTAAAAAAAAATGAAAATGAGGAAACCGTTTGTAATTTTAGTACCTTATATATTGATTTAGTGCAGTGTTTTTGTGTATATTTTTATGTTATTTTTGGAATCAAGCCATGCCGAGAGTCAGCAATTTTTGCATGCTGGGGGTGATAATATATGATGATGCATCATATATTGTTTTTTTATTCTATTTTTAAATTAAATTTTACTCTTTGTTTCCTTTTATTTAAAGAGTCATATCTGGATTCGTTAAAAGTAATCTCATGGCGAAATACATTTTCATGTTTCTCTTTTCTTTCGGATGTAAGTTATAAAAATATAAACATTAAACGGATTGATTCATTATCATTTTGCTTTACACTAATCTAAATCTGCAAGTCAACAACTTTAATTATACAGCAATATTTATGAGTTATTTTCATATCATATTCGATATAAATTTAATACTAATCTATTTAGTTACATGATTAATGTGGGTAATTTCCTTACTTTGTTTATGAAAGAAAGCGATCATTTTTATTAACAAGGCTTTTTATTCATTTATTGCACTATAGTCAGGCAATAAATTTTAACACAAATGATATATGTCATCTATAATATAAATAGATTCTAACGTTTTATAGATGTTTATGTAGGGTTGCGTGAGGTATTTTCGCGATTTTGTCTTTATCATTTTATTCGCCAATAATTTAAATTCTCTCCCATTGCATTACTATGCAACGGATAATTTTGGTGTTTGTTTAAACTCTCATATTGGCTTTGTATTCCATTGGATGTTGGCGTGCAATTGATGTGTAAGTGACATTCGGCCTGATACTCTGAGACTGTAAAGACATGCCTGTCTAATGGACCACCCCATCAAAATTTGTTTTCTCGAAAGTTCCAATAAATAACATCGTAAAACTTTTGAAGTGTATGCAGTCAATTAATGGGATGAGAGCTCATTAAATGGGTTCTGCGAAGCATCGTAGTGTACTTACCATCGGTACATCCGGCCAAACCTTTAATTAAAAAAGTGTGAGCATTAAATTGCTTCACACCGACTATCTTTCTTAATATTTTATTACCATTTTTTAAAAAGAAATTAAGGGATCACGAAATATAATTATGTATCCATACTTCTCCACCCATCCTACTCTGTGTTTGGATACATTTTTGCATCCAATGGTAAAAAAAAAAAAAAAAAAAAAAATACATAAGATTTGCCATTCCGATGCATATGTAAATATAAATAATTAACAGAATACAAATGGCTTACTTATAATCAATTATTTTATTGAGTCACTTATAATGAGTATAAAAGGGTAACTGGGGTGAGATGCCATGTTGGACAAGATGCTGTGTCACGTGGTTTTCCTATGCGCAGGCGCTGTAGGGAAACCT
Organism: Maratus speciosus; assembly: GCA_963932465.1. Taxonomy (NCBI): domain Eukaryota; kingdom Metazoa; phylum Arthropoda; class Arachnida; order Araneae; family Salticidae; genus Maratus; species Maratus speciosus. The sequence continues at coordinate 164,216,020 of OZ010787.1, read as the reverse complement.
CGCTCAGTTGTAAGGAAGAGGGTTCCCTACTGATACTTTAATTCCAGTTTGCGTTCTTCTTAAAAAAAATTATGTGGTGCTTTTTTATTGCTATTTCATCTTAGCACTTCTGGTAAGTGTCCAAAATCTTTTACATGACTTCTTTATTTACCCATATAAGTCATAGTTTAAACACCAGAGAAATAAATCTGATGTTTTTTAGCGAGTACTGGTACATGGCCTTTCTGCAAAGTATAAATGGCGCGCAGTTCCCCCTTGTTCATGCCAGTGTGTGTACGTGTGTGTATGTGTGTGTGTGTGTGTGTGGGGGGGGGGTGGTACCGTGTCCAATACTTTGGGGTGAATCGACGAAAGTTCATTTGTGTACGATGCCGGTTATTTTCCGTTTCAGTCAAATGCCTGGTTCTTTCTTCATTGTTTTAAATTATTCTTGTGCATTAAATAAGGTGTCAACGATTTTAATCTGATTATTTAAATCAGTGATTAAATAGTGATTTTAATGAACTGATTAAAAAAATCCTTGTTTTCCAAACAATGACAAACCTACATTCCAGTAATGACGATACTTGGCTGAACGAGTGAGACAAGTTAACAAACATTAGCTTGGCGAAAATAGCAGGCTATGGCCAAGCACAGATTTAATATTTTATACAGATATGACAGAGGAGCAAAAACCCGTACCGGTGCGATTCTAGCGCCACTACTGAGAACAGGCGGGAACAAATGCGCGGAGATTGTAAACATAAACTGTCACTCTCAGACTTGTGCTATCACTATCACGTTTACCTGTTGTAATTTTTTATTTTGTACGATACTGACAGCTATTTGCATGTTTTTAAATTTTGCAAAAGCTCATTTCAGAGCTATATTTCTTGAATATAATTATTTTATATTTGCAAGTGCTCTTTTCAGAGCTGTTGTTCTTGCAATTAATTATTGCAATCAAATTATTGTTACATCAAACTTACATAAAACCATTTTATAGGTAAAAATATTAACTGTATGCAACGTTTTACTGTAGACATTAAAATTAATTGAACAATTTAAAAGTGTCAATCGTTGTTTAAAACCGAATTGTTTAGAATGTACCAGTAAGTAGTATTTTAAAATGTGCTATATTTATTATTTTTGTAAATAATCACACATACATCACTGAGGAATGTAAAAGTAACTTTACCACACTATTTATAACTTATAGTATTAAAATTTTACAAGTATGAAACTATTTAAATATCAAATATCTGTGTTTAAATTATTATAAAAAAGGGCTAAATCTTTAAGAAGAAATGTGTAAGTGCATATTTTCGGTGATTATTTGTAAAATTCCTAGTATCTGCTTGATGAAATAAAACATCACGTTTTATGTTTTTAACAACAACAAACGTAAACAAATGCCGAAATCGCTCGCTAGCGACGCATAAAAAAAAAAAAAAAAAAAGAAAAAAAGCAATTTAACAAATTACAACGACCATTTAGAAAATGATTTTTTCGAAGACTAAAATTTAAGACATAAAAAATCGCACGGAGTTGATCATACATTACGTACGCCATGAATTAAACATTAATAGTGTTATTACACGTAAAAATTGCAAGCGACAAAAATCGCCTGCAACTCCTCAGATTTCCTGAAACTTATTATCCACCTGAAACTTACCTATTATACACCTGATACCTACGTATTATCCAAGCATTTCATTGGCTGTTCGGGAAAAGGCTTTTCCATCGTCCAAGAACTCTGACGACCAATTTTAAATGAAATTTCATTCTTAAACGTCTAAACATCCCACAATATTACTTTTTACACCGCCGTATATAGAAAAAAAAATGTACTTTTAAATGCAATCTGTTTGAACGTTGTATCTCAATTTGTTTCTGAGTTTTTTTTTTTTTGTAGTTTTTATTACTTTTTTGTCGTAGTGGCAACAGAAGTATCCATCTCTGTTGAAAGTAAAGGGAAATTTATAAGCGGACCTAGATGTCAAGCACACCAGTCAGATGTATGTGTTAACAACAATAAAGGGAAATACAGATTACTGTATAGAACAATCAGAAAACGAATAAAATGCGGATTAAACCAATAAAAAGTTTCAGATATGCTTTTGATTTCCTACCCTGACGAGGACAATAACATTTTTTCAAATGGTTTAAAAAAAAGATAGATACTATACAAATAAGACGAGTAACAACTACCCGTTGCGACCTGCCCGAAACGTTTGCGACTGTTGTCACTAGAGGCTCTGAAGTTGCGATTCGGTTACCATTGAGCTTATGGAAGAGTCATATCTGTATGAGATATTTAATCTGTGTGGCCAAGATGCTCGGCGACCCATTTTTGTTCAAAATCGTCTCTGTCAATGAAATTTTGTATCCCGACGCCACCGCTTCATATAGAGACACCCACAGCCTAACTTCATACCGGTATAGCGTCTAGAATACATAATGTAGAAATCCGCTATCCTGCGATACTTAAAAAGGCGCTAAAATATTGTATCCCTTAAATGTGCATTGATGTTGCTGCAATATACAGAACGCAGCGACATCTGCAGGATATTTTCTAAAACTGCAAAATATTGCTTGCAATGTAATACGAAAAGTCCGCAGATGTCGCTGAGATCGACTTTTTGGATTTCAGCAGTATTGTTGCACATTTAAGGGATACAAATTTTTAGCATTGTTTGGATAGCATATTTCCACACTATGTATTCTAGACGCTGGGTGCCGGCCTGGGTGCTTCCGCTCGAGCTGAAAGTCACGTGATTCTAGCGGTCCATACGAAAATGGCCTTTTATCCAACGTGACGTTAAAATTGCTTGGGAGACAGGCCCGTAACCAGCGAGTCATGTCAGGGGGTGCTCTGAAATGTCTTTGGGGGGCTAATATTTTTTAACAATCCATATCTTAAGCAAATTAAATACAGTAACAACTGGGAAAATGGACCTGTCTATAAAAAAAACCCTCTAAAGCGTAACCTCTCCATAAAGAAAATTTTCTATAATGAAATTTTTAAATGGAAAATACTTCATGATTATTGGAAAATGAATATAAAACAATTAGTGGTGGTGTACCGCTTAAGAAAACCTATCTAAAATTGAACTTTTCCTCATCCCGTGGGATTTAGTCAGGTTTTTATTGTATTTAATGTTAAACATACACAGCATTCGACACCTAATACAAAATAACTTGATTTAAATTTTTAATAATGAAAATTAATGGATTGCACACTGTATTTTCCTATCCTCATTGCCGTTTTTACATTATTGAGCATAATTTGGAAAATAAGGTACACTGTTAAAAATATGCAGCAATTGCTGCATACTCACTCCACCACTTTTACAGAATGTTTCTGTTCTGACCAATGAGAATGCCCTATAATATAGTCAAGTTACAGTTTCCTATAAAAGCGATGGAGTGACGATGCAGCGAATGCCCCAGATTTTCAACAGTGTAAGTAAAAATATTCCTGATTACATTCACAATCGATATAATAAGTAAGATATGTTTTTATTGTTGTTAACACATACATCTGACTTGTGTGCTTGACATTAGGTCCGCTTATAAGTCATCGTCAATATACAGGGACGAGATAGCACAATGAAATTTACAGCACAGAGAAATTACATCCGGGAGCTCCACAAAGAGTGTGCAATAGAGCCAGCGAGAGTCGAACTCGCAGACCTCTGCCGCTCTCAATGCTTGGCGGCTGGCAGCGCGGTGTCCTAACCGCTCGGCCACCGAGGCCCCAAGATCTGTTAATTGGAGTTAAAATAAGTTTCATACAACTAATTACTTGGCAGAAGCAAAATGAAAAAAAATTATGCATTGAACACTGATTTAGATTCTACTTTACAAATTATTTCATTATAATATCTGCTATTAATCTAACATAATTTAGTTCTTTGTCTTTTTTTGTTGCTTGTGCATCTTATTTCTAAACGCTTATAGTCCAAGAGCCGACAGCACAAAAACCTATGTTATCAAGCACAAGAAAAAAAAACATTTATTTTATGGAAGAGTAGAAGTAGGGGAATCTAATGATCCATGTCTGCCGGAAATGAAGTGATGCATAAGCCAAAAATTAATACCACCAGTAGTTGACTCGTAGATTTATCATTGTGTTTGTCCTACAAACAAAGGTATGAAAACATTGAGGACTGGGAGCAGGAAAACACAATGATATACCTACCTGTTACGTTAATTCCATAAGTTTAATATTTGTAATTTATTCAATTTTATTAATATTTTGTTTTCCGCTGAATTATTAGATAATTTTAAAGTCACGGCTGTTTTAAATACGATTTGAATTAGTGATGATATTGTTTCTCTTTGAAACTAACTGTACCTGACCTCATTTGATTAATAATAAGATTTATAAAATCAACCATTTAATAATTCGCAATAATAATTAAATGTAAAATTCTCCATATGATTATATAATTTCAAATGTGAACTAACTATTACAAACTGTACAATTATATTAATTGCATATTTTTGAAACATATGTGGACTTAATGATGGTTTTGTTAAAAAAAGTAATTTTAATATTATATTCTTCAATACTTTTTTTTAATCAGAGAAAACAACTTAGATTTAATTCATTTAAATAGTAATAACGTAGATTTTTTTCGCATACGTTTTACATGTGTTTTCTGAAGTTGGTTCAATCTCATTTCGAAAAAAAGAAAAAAAAAAGCCAAGGGCCTACCTCGGTAACTATCTTTTGGATTTCCAAGCATTATACTTAACTTAGTAATCACCGTCTATAACATTAAAGTAAATTTATGAGTAGTACATATCACTTTTTTTTAATCGTAATTTCAGGAAAAAATTATTTTAGTTCCAAGCTTATCTACCGGTCCAAAGCGTGGGCCCGAGCAGAAGGTTCATTCGGTTTGAATTTCGTTTTTTAGAAAAATGGTGGAAATACGAGATTACGTATAAATTGTTTTTATAAAAGATTAAAATAATAAGCGTTACCACTGTTTTCCAAAAGTAATTTCTGAAAATTTCCCAAATAACATTAATATTTTAATTATCACCTTTCACATTCTTACGGTTAGCGTATGAGTGGTAATTATCACTATTTCAGAATAGTAATTGCAGCAAATTTCTTACATTCTTATTTAAGTCTACCACCCTCTAGACTAAAATATCTACTGATCGGATAGGTTGAATAAAGGAGTTTCGTTCGGACAGAGGCTTGTTTAGAATAACGTGCGCCCCTATAGCTGTGGAAAATGGAACTAACAAATTTTGCAGCGCGCCCGCAGCGCGCCCGCAGCACGGCTGCCATACGGTATCGAAGGCAGCGGGAGTTCGTGTTGATTTATGTACCGAACATATTCAGCCCTTAATTTATGAGTAGTGGTTACCATTATTTCCGAATAGTAATTTCAGAAAATTCTTATTTGAGTCTTTCCACCACCTTGAGTAAATATATCCACGGACGAGTTTTATAACGGAGTTTCGTTCAGAAAAAGGTTTGCGTAGAACAGAGTGCATCCCTGGCGGTGGAAAGTGGAACTATATTTTGCAGAGCGTGCGCAACACGTTTGCTATACGGTGTCTCTGCCAGGTTTGTTTTTGGAAAATTTTCATATGAATTTGAGGCTCCGATCACGGGGCCGGGCAACACCGGGTGCATCATCTAGTATCTTTATAAATAAAAAAAATTCCCAAGTAATTGATCACAATGTCAGAAAGTAGGTGGCTTAGATTGGAAAACAGCTTTGTAAAACACAGTTACACAGTTTAATTCCTTGAGCCTGAATAACCATATCCGCAAATTTTATGTCTTTATCAATTCTCAAATGTATCATAATAGTCCAAGAGCCGACAGCACAAAAGCCTATGTTACAAGGCACAAAAAAACCTTTATTTTATGGAAGAGTAGAAGTAGGGGAATCTAATGTTCCATGTCTGCCGGAAGAGAAGTGGTGCATAAGCTAATAATTAATACCACCAGTGGTTGACTCGTAAGTTTATTACTGTGTTTGCCGTTACAAACACAGGTATGAAAACATGGAGGATAGTTGTACGGCAAACACAATGATAAACCTACGAGTCAACCACTGGTGGTATTAATTTTTGGCTTATGCACCACTTCACTTCCCACTTTTTTCATGATGTACCAAAATATATGGTGTCTAGTTAGGGCATCTGGACTTAATTTTTTCAGGAAAAAGAAATGTTCCTATTTAAATGCGTTTCGAGAATTCTGCTGCAAGCAAGATAATATAAAACAACTAATCTAATAGGGTTCTGAACGCAAAATTTTTGGCATACCCCATTGCATTCAAAGCAGTTAAAAGATCCAAATGTTTTTCTTTCAAATATAATTTCTTTCTTTCATTTTTTTCTCTAGGAAAGTTAAGACCGTTAAAACATACATTTTGTTGAAAAACTAAAAAGTAGGAAAATCGTTAGAGGGGGCTTTAGAGGAAGCTAGAGGGAAGGGAGGTTCAGCCCACCTTGCCCCCATCTGGTTACGGGCCTGTTGGGAGGCTAAAGCAGTCATAGGTTTTTAAATTATCTATTTTCGCCAATGAGATTATTGTGCAACATATTATTGAAATTAAATTTTAACGTTGATATTTTATCTTGTTAACCCAGTTGCATCATTAGCGTGTATTTCAAAAATTTTATTTTTATTCAGAAATTCCGAATTCATATCAGAAATTCTGAATAGTAATTTTTACTTTATTTAATGACAGACGTTTCATGATTACATAACGTACAATTTTTCTTTTGGAATTTCCGGTACGGATTCGGAATTTTTGAATAAAAAGAAATTCTTGAAATGGACAATGGATGCATATACAGGGTGGTTCAGAATTATATATCAAAAATGTAAAGGCAGGTAGAGGGGACCTAAATAAGCAGATTTCGTATGGAAAGTGGGTGTGGAAATGAAGTGTTGAGGCAGTAGAGGGCACTGTTGAATATGGCGGATGAATGCTCTTCGTTGGCTTGAAATGTCATTTCCCGCACTGATTTCGAGCAGCATGGATTATTACACAAATGCGGAGCTAGCCGACATGCATTTCATGTATGGGAATGCGCAGGCTGCTCAAAGGATTTAGATTGAACGATTCTCGGGTAGGATTCTGCTGGATCCTCGAACATTTGAGCGTCTTCATTAGGAGTTGTGCGCGAGTGGATCGTTTTATGCTTCCAGGGTGATAAGGGCACTGTAAGATATCGCATAATTCATGCAGTGGAAGAAGCAGCATTACGCACAGTAGAGGATAGTCCTTCGACATGCTCAAAAGCTGTTGGACATGCGTTGGGTGTAAACCATTTCCTTGCTTAGCCCCATACATAAAATGCAAGTCTTCAAGCTCCGCATTGGTGTAACACTGCACGTTGCTTGAAATCTGTGAGGGAATGACGATTTAAGTTAATGAAGTGCTTTCATCCATCAAATTCAACAGCGCCCTCTACTGCCTCAACGCTGCATTTCTGCACCTACATTCCTATATGAAATATGCTTATTTAGGTATCCTCTACCTGCCTTTACATTTTTGACATATAGTTCTGAACCACCCTGTATGTGCTGATGATACAAATGGGTTAATGCAATAGAGGACTAACTGAAACGTAAGTTTGTACAAGAATGTTATAGGAATCGTTCTGAATAATTAGAAAGTATTTTTACAACTGTATAAATGTTTATTTCAGATTCAGGGCGAGTATTATAATGTGTGATTTCAGCATTTCATAGAGATTCAGTGCTTGGAAATTTTCAAAATTTGACATAAATATCGACTTTTTGAGGGTTTTCAAATTAAGATAATGTACGTACTTAAAGTATACTAAGGTGATTCTCAAATAAATATTTTTTCCGATCATAAAACGTAAAATTTGCTAATATACGTTCTCAGAGACTTTTTTAATAGATGAACGAATGAAATTGGCAGACGCCTACTAAAATGATTAGAAATCTAAAAGCGATTTTCATTGTTCAATAAGGCGTTGACTGACATTCATCGCAAAGTGGAATCGAGCATTGTCATGTTGGAACGTAACACCCCGACGATTGGTCAATTTTGGTCGCTTTTCTTCGATTTTGTTTTCAAAACTGCGTTTGGGAACAGTATATTTACGAATTCATTACCTGATTTGGTGGCAACAAATCTTAATAAATAACTTTTTTGTAGTCCTACCATACACAAAGCATTACTTTTTTGTGATGCAGCTCTCCTCTCGATGACACTTGGGGAGGCTCATTTGACTTATCACATGATATTTTTCTTATAACGTTATTGTATAGTATCCATTTCTCATCTCCAATAATGAACCGTTTTAAAAAAAGAACTTCTTATTTCGTTTCAGCAAAGAATCACATGCCGAAATTAAAGCAAGCTTATTCTGCAGTGCTAAAATAGGGAGTACCCACACACCATAGCGACTTAAACCACTAATCCTCTTCAAATGATCATGCACTGTACTTTTTTGAATATTTAATCTGTGTGATATCTCCTAAACTGTGTAATGTTGATTTTCAGTGATATCTTCTTTTAAGAGATCCTCCTTTACAGATGATCGTCGTTCAGAGCGGGCATCATGTTTGAGGCTGAAATTGCCGCGTTTAAACTTCTCAAACCGCCTTCCAACTGTGTTATCTGAAACAACACTTTGTCCATATACAGCACAAATTTTACGAGGAATCCGAGTACAAATTTTGCCTTTTCTGAAATAAAAGAACATAATATGACGAAAACTAACTTTTTAGTTCTCCATTCTTAGCACTGCACTGAAACAGAAATTATGCTACAATATAAGAAAGAATTATGCAGCGCAAGCAGAAAAGACTGAATATTCATCTCAGATCATTCAAGGTCACACCTTATTAGTAGTATAGTAGCAAAATAATTAGATGAAACCGAGATTCGTTTTGAAAAACCGATGAACTTTCCGGATGATCCAATATTAAAAGGAATTTCGTAAAGTGGTCTGCTTTAGTAAAACGAATTTTGTGAAGAGGCGCTATGTTTAACAAAATCATACAACAATCAATTTTTAACTATGTGCATTAAGAGTGGAAATTAAAGTTTCTAAATTGTACTATTATTGAAGGCGGAAAGATAAATTCTCTCAGTAAAGGTTCTTTTGATATCATTTACAGCATTATTTCTACTTATTATTTTAGTTCTATATTAGTCTTTGGTTTTTACAACACAGAGGAAGAAATTAATAATTTATATACAATTTAATATATTGCATCTTTTTTTTAAATTTTAAATGTGTGCATTCAAATAAGGTGTAAGGCTTATAGTTGATGTTAATGCTGACTGAGTAACGTATTAGCCTCTTTACAACATATTTTTAATAAATTATTACAACATGAAAAAAGAATACTATAATGGCATTTTTGTTTTTCTTTATCACAGATTGCTGTTTTATGTAAAAATATAGTGAAGATTAAAAATATCCCAATAATACAAAATCTTTTGTAAATATTATAATAGGTATTCAATATGAAAAACTTATCAAAATTTGAGGGAAAAAAATTAAGTATAAAAATAAATGATATTAACACGATAAATGAAATTTAAATAAGTTCTAGAAAGTTTAAAATTATTTTTCTCTAAAATGCATGAGTTAAATAATAATAATAATAATAATATATATTATTATTTTGACAATCCTGTCTTGCAAAGGGAGAAGAAAACATTTATTTTCTGTTTTACAGCAAAAACACTCGACTATAAAAAAGTAAAGTTGAAATCTCAAAAAAAAAAAAAAAAAAAAAAAAAAAAAATTGAAATTTTTATGAAAAAAAAAAGAATAGAGGTCCACATATCTGGACCTCAGTACTGAACAGGTTAATTTAACTAAGTTTTATTAATATCTACACAATATTATATTGTATTAAAATCATGTCAATTTGCAGAAATTTTTGTAAGTATTGCAATTATAATATATTCTCAATATTAAAAATAATTTGATTAGCAGAATACAATTAAGAATACATCATCTATTTATAAAATGTACATCATAATTTAGTTTATATATAACAAAAATATATTTAAATGTGTAATCACAGGCAAAATATACTATTACATATAAATACAAAAATATTTGAATTATTGATATCTAGAGTGGGTAATACAATAATTGCATTGCTGCCAACTTTTACGCTTTTATCCTACCACTATTTCTAATCAGCAACATGTGCCTTATTTAATCTTATGTTTCTGACGATTAAATAAAACAAATTGCCTCGTTAAAAATTAGTGGTTAGGAAAAAAAGCGTAAAACTTGGCAGCTATGTAATTGTGTAATGACAAATAAATGCTATTTTGAAAAGTTGAAAGCTTATAAGGAAATCATTCACAAAATAAACCAATCACTCCTTAAATTATAATGATTAAAAAAAGTAAATAGTAAGTCTAAGAACAGTTTACTATTTATTTCTGCTCTCAATACTGTATTTTTTACTATATTTTTAGATAAGAGAAATAAGTGACAAAGAAAAAATAAAACTACCATTCAACCGTCAGCTTGTTTGATTAAAATATACTATACAATTTCTTTTTAAGTTGAAGGTATTTAATAATTTATTAAGAATACGATATGGAGTTAGCATCAACCTAAACTTTAAGTATTATATGTCATTTACAGGCACACATAATTAAAAAAGAAACATAATAAAAAAACCACAAGAAGTAATATATTAAAAATGTATATAAATTATTGCTTTCTTTCTGTATAATGTAACAAAGGAATGCCATTAACCACGAGTGGCAACTAGTGTTGTTAGATGTCCCGATTTACGCGGGATGTCGGAGTTTCAAGGTCCGCCCCGTGGAACCACTGCGCGGGACGTCAAAATTCCCGATTTTTCATGATGCACAAATTCTTTTAAATTTCTTTTAGTATCATGCTATTTGTTAGTCTCCATCTAATGGAACTTAACCCTCGCAGTACTAAGATGGGATCAATTTGACCCCATCTGGGCATTTTGCAGTTTTTTTTTCCCATTTAGATTATGATCGTTTTTCTAGGCATTCACCTATAAATGTCTCTTTCATAAATTTGTCTACTTAGTAAGTTTCGCACAATTAGTTTTTTTCGTTTATTTTTAGAAGTTACGAATGAGGTCCCCATCTTAGGAAATCAGGGAATAAATGAAAGCTTTCGACACCAAATATTCTCAGAAGTGCAACAAATGCAGACAGTTTATGTGTAAAAGTCATACTTCATTTTTTATTTTGTGTTTTGATTTCCAGAAAGATGAGCTGAAGAACTGAGGTAGTTCAAATGCATTACTATTATTACTTCTTATAAAATGTTTTCTTTTTAAAAACTTCTTCTTCTTGAGTTTTTGTACTAATTTAAATAATCGTAATATTGTGGAAATTACATTTTCCTCTTTCCAGTAAATCTTGATTGCCAGTATTATGTCGATACTTTATCTTTTGATCAGTTTTCCGGCCTAAACATTATAATTACCCATGGAGTCAAAATGACCCCATCTTAGGCATTTAAGTAATATTTGGATCTTAGTACTGCGAGGGTTAATACATAAAATCTGTGAAAACAGGACTGCACCATAACTGAAAATTTTTATGACTCCGCCGAAAGGAATACCGTACAAATCAACCTGCTAAAACGGAAAGTTGTATAAGACGGATCGATCCTCGTCGATTTGATTTTTACAGGTATTATTGTACTTTCTTTAGTAAAACCTGTGAAAACAAAACTTGTTTATAACGGAATCCTGTCTTAAACATATTTAAAAATGTAAACATTTCAGATTCCCTACGGAAGGAATACCACACAATTGTAACTGTTCAGTCGGAAATCTCTCCCAAACGGAATTTGTTCCGGATTAGTGATTCCGCTTTCCCATATTTTACTGTATAAGATTATTATGTTTATTTAATACAGTAAAACATATTAAGTGTCTCGAATCTTCAGAGAAAGATTCCGTTTCAGATTACGTTAGCAAATACAGTATGGTATTCCTTCTGTAGGTACCATATTTTTTTTTTTTACGTTTTTGATAGGATTCCGTTATAAAGAGTTATATTTTCACTGGATTTACTATAATTTTATATCCCGATTTAGACGCCTGATATCCCGATTTAGATGTCTCGCTTTTTGTGATAGTGGACCTGGCAGCACTAGTGGCAACAGCCACTCCTCTGCAGGTTATAGCTTCAGAAAAAGACTGTTTATTGGACATCCAGGGAAGCAGCATTGGAATATTCTTCACGCCTATTGTTGTTTATTTCTATATACCCGCCAATAACATGACATGGGTAAAGTCCATAACAAAGAAATAGAAAAAGTAAGTAAATATAATTCTGTAAACGAGATCCAAGAATACTTATGTCCGTATTTACTAACGTGGGTTAACTCCTGAGACAGCGTTAAATACTGTGTTATCCCAAAATCAGTGTTTTTCAAGCTAAATTTGCGATTTAACACTAGTTTTAACTCTCGAAAATTGGAGAGTTAACTATGGAATCACGGGTCAACGCATGTGCAGGAACTTGTAAACAGGCAAAATGTACGTTGGCGTTGGCTAATATTTTATCATCTCATTGTAACAAAAATAAAATAAAATAAAATAAAATAAAAAGGAAAGAATAAGAAGTTTTGAGTGTTTGTCCAGGCCTAAGCTATGCATCCAAAATCTACATAGGTTATTATAATTTCCATTGTTATATTAAAGTAAAATATTACCATACTTTGCTTTTCTTTTCTTAATAATTCTCACGAATCGACGGATTTTTAGAACTCCTCGAGAATGAAAGCTGATTTATATCAGATAATATATTTTTCTTTGATAATACTTGTGTAGCTCAAATACTTTTCTGCTTTTAAGTGGGGAGATCACCTTAAAACTTTTAAAAAGCCAAATTTTTTTTATTATGAAAAAAATAACGTTACCGAAAAAGAAAAAAAAATTACTATATTCCATATAAAACCGGTTTTATGACAAAATATGTGAAGCGATACCTATCCAAATCAAGGTAAATTTTAATTTTAAAACCATTTTACTTAAATCAGATATTTTTGACATTGCGCGCACCATATTTCGAAAACTAAGTAACATAGAAACTTAAAATTGTGAATCATATTACATCTTATATATCTTTATAATCTCTACCTATTTTTATGTAAGTACCTGTAATATATTTATTTTTTTTAAATTTTTATTGAAATTGTATCATAGAATTTGTGTTTTCTGGTTTAATTGCCTGACAAAAATATTTTCATCTGTAAACTTCATCATTAATTTAGGTTGAAGTTAAAGTACGACATTGTAAGAATATATATATGTAATATTATCGAATATATTTTTTATAATCTTGCGCGCAAAACATGTATGTCATTGAAAATCCTTAATTAGTATGTCTTAATTCTAATTATGTATCATTAAAATTATTTAAAGGAATACGTAAACAAAGATTTTTACAATTTATTCTAAAAAAATTGTTTGATTAGAAGAAATATTTACAGCTCCAAAATGTTTTTTAGTATTGTGTTAAAATCAAGCAATATCGAGTTGCTGTAGGTGGTCTCCCACTTAGGTTTTTTTTAAAGTTAAAGATTCTTAATAAATGCTTTTTATATTACTGAAAAATACATTTTTATATTTTACTGCTCGTTTTATTTTAGATTTTTCTTTAGTAAAAAAAAAGTACAGGCGCTATGAATGAATGTAATTGGTCAGCCATGATACCGGCATAGTCAACAACTTTTATGTTGCTCTCTTCAACAAATCCAAGCGTCAAGGTGTCAAGGACTCTGCTTGAAACCCTTGTACAGACCCAGAATATTACAATATTCCCTATATAAAAACCCTAAGATGATACAGTTTCTCAGCATAGGAACTGCAATGTGTTTTACAGAATCGACAAAAAATAGTCAGAGTCCACTAATCCGTCGGGGACATTAAAGCAAACGTTATATCATGATCAATCTTGGAGGCTCGAGAGTCTCTGACAAACACTTAGGTCTAGGACCACCATGAGAGACTTTGATCTCCCGACATAGAGAAACCAGAAAAGTACTTTCGTTTTAAAAGGCATTTCCTTCAGGTGTGCAGCGCAAGAGTAGGGCGGGTCATATGTGAACCCCAGCTGACCACTCAGGTAAGAAAATTATGGAAATTGGCCAAAGTCCTGTACACAGAGTGCCAGGAAAAAATATCTATAATAAATAAGATGAGACAATAATGAAAAGAGTTAGTTAGTGATCACTCCAGACTTGAGAGAGCATAGATAGGTTGGACCGATGCTTTGCCTATGATTTTTTGAGAAGGGGTCGTCTTGATCCCAGTGAAGGAGCTTCGTCGGCGCACGAGGCTTGCGGCCCAGCGAATTAAGAGACGGCGAAAGTTTATCGAGACGCGACTTTGCCGGTGTAAGGGTGACTTACCCTTTGACAGAACGATTCAGCGAATAGATTACTTTTGATCTTAGAGACATTTAACTCTGTGAACTTTTCATCTCCTACAATTTGGACTTGTAACTTATAGCTGCCACCTCGTCACTGTTTATTTTCACCAGTACTCAACTATAATTATTATTGTTGTGTTTGTGATGTCTAGTAGCTTTAATCTAGAAATTATCTGTTTAATTTTATCTTAATAAATATAACTTAATATTTTCTACATCTGAGTCGTACTAAACTTCACACCTTCGATGTATAGTCACCGCTCTCGCTACAACACTTTGAGAACTCAGCACACCCTTCCCAAAAGCATAACAAGACCATCATCATCATTGTGAGCTTAACAATTCCAGCTGTGAGAAAAGTTATGGAAAGGCTGTGATTTTAGACAAATGGTTACGAAATTCTCAAAAAAGTTACGAATTCTGGAAATTGGATCAAACATGACGCAGGGGCTTACGCTATCCAATCGTACTCCATCCATAACATGAACGCCAACATTTATGTTAAACTTACTTTATTAAAACATTAAAATCTAAAATGAAATAAAATTATTCAACATTTCTTTCATATCTTAGCTATTTTTATAATGTCTTATTTATCGTAATAAATGAATGTTTAAAATCATCACTAAACTCATTTAATCAGTTGCCTTCGATTTAAAATATTGTGTCTCTAAAGAAAAATTATGTTAAGTACTGAAAACATATTTTGTGTGTGGTGCACAACAGCATCGAAAGTGTAAAGAATAACAATTTTGTTTTTTTTGCACGGATATGGCGAACAGATGTTCTCCTGAAATTGAAGTTAGTACTTTTACGCAGAAATACACCGAAGAGCCATTACATTATGACCACCCTCTATCTACAACAATGAGCTCGCCCAGAAACAAAATCAATCACGACGCGTGCGCGGTTGATATTGGAGTATATAAAACGCCTATGCAATGTATTTCAAAACATAGCGTGATTAGCGACTTAATGGGAAAAGCAGCAGATTTATCAGACTTTGATAAAGGTCAAATCGTTATGGCTCGGCGACTGGAAACGTCAATATCGGAAACGGCGCGTTTGATGGGCTGTACACGGGCAGTCATTGTGAGCACGTACCGAAAGTGGTGTATGGATGGTGAAACGACAAGTCTCCGCCGAGCTGTGTGTTGCCCGCGGCGCACTGATTCCAGAGGAGAGCGGATATTGTTACTCATTATTCGTCGTGACCGAAGAGTTGCAACAGCTACAATAGTGGCGACTCAGACAGTGTTTCTCAACTCACAGTGTCGCGTGCACTATTGCCTATAGGCCTACGCATCCGGCGGTCTGAGCACGTTCCTGCGCTGACAGCACGTCATCATCAGCAGCGCTTGCAACCGGCCCTTGAACATCGGAATTGGACTATAGAATAATGGAAGAAAGCTGTATGGTCCGAAGAATCACGTTTTCTGGTTCATCACATCGACGGCCGCGTGCGAATACGCCGATTTCCAACGGTAACCATGGCTCCCGGACGCACAGTTGATCGGAGACGAGCCTGTGGCGGCTATATTATCGTGTTGGTGATGTTTTTATGGAGCGCATTAGGACCCATAATCCCCATAGAACAATCCCTGACGTCTGTGCGCTACCTGAACATCGTTGCAGACCACCCTCATATCATGCATGGTCACGGTGACGTCGTTGTGACGTCACTGTAAGTCACTGTGGTCACGTCACATCTGTGACCAAAATGCCACCACTCAGTGATGTCACATTGTGACTGAGATGTGAACTTCTTAGAAAATTTTAAAAAATTACGAAAATTCTTTAAAACATGTTATTTACTGTAAAATTATATTTTTTTGGCAATTAAAAATAAATTGTGACGTCACTGTTATGTCACTGCTATGTAACGTACGTCACGTCACATATGTGACAAAAAACTTATCATATTATAAGTCACAGTGTGACAAAAATATGAACTTCAAAAATCTTTGAAAATGAAGAGAAATATTTTAAACAGTCGCGAGTTACAGCGGCATAAGGAATGAAAATATATTAGTGGATAGCAAATGGTAAATTCTGTCACTAAAGGGGAGGGGGGGGGGGCATAATAAAGAAAGTGCACGATACAAGCATTAATAAACTAAATTTTCAGGCTATATTTTATCAATTTGATATCTAAGACAGTGAATGTATGCTTTTTCATGATTTTAATTTTATCTAGCATTTGGATAATATATTTAGAATTAGGAATATTAATTTGATACACTTTACATATTTAGTTTGCTGGGAGGAAATTTATTTATTTCTTTCTTTTTTGATTATTCGAAACACTTCTGTGGTTTCAAACTAAAAATTTTCTATTACAGTTAAAGCTGCACCTTTTAATGAGCACGTAGAAGGAGTCTTCAGAGTTTAGTCATCTATTCATTTCTTGCTTTAGAATATTTTTATAATTTGTATTCAAGTCATAAATTCTACTTCTTTCAGACATTTTAAATAAAATTAGCATTTTCCGAAAATAAAAGAAATATACAAATTTTGTGCAAAACAAAATTTACTTAAAAAAAAAAAAGAAAAAAAAAGGGGGGGGGGTCGTTATTACCATTAAATTTATTTTTACACCTTTTAAAAATTTAAACAATGTTTTATCTAATAAACTCTAATTATGAATATTATTATTATAATTATTTAGAAAAAAGGAACATTACAATACATTTTAACTTGAATTATTTGGTACGGATAAAAAGAAAAGGTTAAATACATTGGACATTTCTTCAAATACAAATTTTAATTAACGATACTTTCAGAAAATTACTGCGCATTCATGTTCCACATGTCTTGTATAGAAAAACAAATAATCTGTAACAGAACATCTGCTTGGAAATCGTCTGCCCACAGAAAAATAAATATGAGAAGACGCGGGAAATAGTTCACTGTTTTTAGAATACCACCACGTCTACAACACTTTAAGATAAGGAAATGACCAATTTAGGATACACGGATATTAATGGAACGTATACGTATATGTAAGTCTTATTTAATTTAAATATTTTATTCCTGATTTGTATGAGTTAAATAGTTTTATGTTATATTTGTAAGAGACTGATCTTTAACTGTCAGAAGCGATAATTTCCAATTCGATAACTGTAAAGAAAAATATCTTAATCTGCCATCGCTTACCAAAAAAAAAAAAAAAGAAAACCGCAGAGACTGATTCATGCCGACATTCATACTGGAATTAATATAAACATTAATTTACTCTTACTTGAGATTGAAAATGTATGGAACGACAATGATTTGGAATTATTTTATCGGATTCTTACTATTTTTTGATTACTAACACTTATAGTTATTATTATTTTGGGGTTAAATATGATGTTAGATTATCATGAGATTACGAAACTGTTTCAGATTAGAAATTAACATTATAGTACTGGGAAAATGTATTTTTACATATTACAGCAGTGAAACATTTGAAAGAATTTTCTTTTAGTGCTAATAATATTTTAAATTATCTTTTAAAATCCTAAATCTTCAAACCAATGTTTTCAGATTTAACATTTGCCAAAATTATAAAATAATAGGAATTCCTTATAGCATATGGAAATATTTTTGAGATATTGTTAAATCTAATAATGCATTTAATTTATCTATTGTAGTTTGCTGTTGTTTAATAGAACAATTATAAATACTAATTATTATTTTTAGTGTTTTTCAAATTGGTATATTTATTTTTTTAAATTGTATGTAAGCATTTTTTCTGTTTGTGATTTTAATCAAACATTTAATTATAGACATTCTGAATCGGTTATTAAATTTTCTTCTATTGTAAATTAATTTTCTATGTTTATGATACGCGATATTAGTGGCACTAAAAAGTAAAATATGATATTTAAGCATTGAAATAAAGTGTTTTTCATGCCTGATAGGAAGTTATAGATTAAACTGCTTTAGTATAAATTTTTTAAAAGTTCATATAATACAGGATACATAATATAGGACACAAGTTGAAAAGTGCTTATGACTTCGGTTTGTCTCTCCGTCTGTCCGTCTAGCAGTCTGTCCGCACTCTAACTCTCGAAAATATACTCGGATTGCCCTTAAATTTTTGGATGTTATTGACGTTTACCATAGCACGGTACCTATTTGTAATGAAGTTTGCAGCATGCTTTGTTCATTTACAGGGACAGCAAAAAGTTTTCCGTTACATTACGGCCTATGGGAAAAAATCGTTTCAAATGATTTTACGCACGCTTTCAAACAGAATAAAATTTATATGCATTTATGAAGTGCACCAAAATATGCATTCTGTTGACTATGCGATGCAAACAATAGTTATTGTTCATTTACAGGGCTAAAAAAGGAATTCAAATACATAATGATATAGGGGTGGAGGGAATTGTTTGCGGCATACTTTAATTATGTTAATCTATTTCATATATAATGAAATTGATATACGTCTCTGAGGTTTACTTTTACTTATTTCATGTATAATACGCAGTGCATAGCATTTACAGGGACACACAAAAGATTCCAGATACTATATTCTATCCGAAGTACTGTACAGTAGCGATGATTGCTGTAAATGCATTTTTAATTATGATATGCTCTTTTATGATTCACTATATTTATGCATAGTATATGGTGCATATAAATGCTATAATTCCTATACAAGGCTACACAAAAGTATTCGTAAGGATTACTGGGTATGGGCGCAAATTGCTTAAAGGTGGTTTTTAAATGAGTTATGCTTTTTTTTTTTTTTTGCTGAACTGCATTTAATTTACCAAGAAATGTTTGTAGAATATAGATAAAATGATATACAGGGTCACGTAAAGAATTGCATACATGGCCGTCTATATATTATAATTTCTGGAAATGTGATTTCAGCAGTTTTAAGAGTGTCTTAGTTTGAATTAAATTTTAACTAAATAGTGGCGTGCAATAAAGATTCTAGGTAAACTACAGGGTTGTACAAAAGTATTCAAGTATGTTTATATACATTAGTATAAATTGCTGAAAAAAATTTCAACCTGTTAGGCGTTTTCTTGCTAAACTAAATTTTCCCATTATATAGTATATATACACTTAAAAAAATGGGTACTCAAAATTGAGTAAAAAGTACTCAATTTTAAATGCGTCACATACTCAAAATAGTTCCGATCTAATTTAGTCAAAGTTGAGAAACACATGTACTCATTTCTTATTCCATGGTTGTTGTGATCAAATATGAATCGTTATGTACTGTCCCCCCCCCCTCCCAAAAAACCCCTAAAATTAAAAGTAAAAATGTACTGACATTTATTTCCCGTTCAAAGTTCTTAACAAGAAATGTTTAATTGATTATTTATTAAGAAAAATAGCAAAATTCTTAACAAGATACTCAAATCGAATATTTTTATGACAAGAGCATTATTTCCAAGCACTTTTAAATTATTTTTAAAATACTGTGCATAATTTAATATTTACATTAATAAACATCATTTATGCCGCCATAAATGAAATTAACCATTACAGGGTACAAAACTATTCGTTTGTTTGGGTTTGATAACATGTGATGTTTCAAAATAGAGAAAGCATAGGTTCATTTTTGATCCAAAAATATTCAATTCGATATGAGTACGTCGGTTTACTCATTTTTGAGTACTTAAATTTTTTTCAGTGTATCTACCTACAGATCAAATACAGGGCTGTTCAAAAGAATTGGAAAACATATTTGGCTATGGACGGTAACTGCTGAAATCAGTTTTTCAAATGTTTTATGCGTTTTCTAAAATGTTTACTTAGTTATCTTATTTACGTCATTTCCCTAAATTACGATGTCTTGTTAAAGCATTCAGAAAGTGTTGGAAAGTATTTTATAATCTATGCTTAACGCATGATTTTTATTACTCGTTTTTTTTTCTATTTCCCAGATCAGTCTTTTCCTATAAAACATATCAAATCTATTTAGCTCATATTCACAAAATACATTATACACGGGAATAAAAAATTTAAATAAATATCGCTTATCATACCGCTCTATAAATAATAGTTGTATTAATATCCGTTAGTCTCCATGTTCGTATTTAATAAAGCAATGACAAATCACAACAAATTAAAAAACTTACACGTTCTAAATATCAAGCTTGAACTCAATATCAAGCATAGAACTTAATAAAAAAATATGTCAGTTGATAAGCATTGTTTTTTAAGTGGAAAAATTTTAAATGTTTTAGAAGAATAGGACTCCAAAATAGCGATATTTTGCTAAAAACATAAGATTTTATATTTACAGCAAAAGTTTATTTTAAAATTCATCGCTGTATTAATACTTAGAAATTTTTCCAGAGAGAATCATTCGCCTTATATACAATATTTCAAATGAAAATCAAATATCAAATTAATTGCTTAAAAGGCGCAAAGTTTAACATAGTGAAAAGATTCCATGCCGGAACTTGAGCCCGGGCCATCAGTATAGCACACTGACATTCTACCGACTAAACCACATGGAACGACGCCCAGCCTGTAAAATTTCTCACTATTACATGTTGGCAAGGCTACAAACGCAGCACAAGATGTCATATTTATCGTGAGCCACCGACATGGGGTAAACACGAAACTTAATTAAATCCAACATCGATTGAAACTATATTAATAATCGGAAATTTTTCCAGGGAGAAATATTCGCCTTGCATACAACATTTCAAATTAAAATTGCCTTTTAAGTAAATTGTAAGTGATTTGAAAGTTAAGTAATTTGAAATTTGATTTTCATTTGAAATATTGTATGCAAGGCGAATGATTCTCTCTGGAAAAATTTCCAAGTATTAATATAATTTCAATCGATGCTGGATATAATTAAGTTTCGTGTTTGCATCATGTTGGTGGCTCACGCTAAATATTCCATCTTGTGCTGCGTTTGTAGCCTTGCCAACATGTAATAGTGAGAAATTTTCCAGCCTGGGTATCGTTCCATGTGATTTAGTCGGTAGAATGTCAGTGCGCTGTACTGATGGCTCGGGTTCGAGTCCCAGCATGGAATCTTTATCACTATTTGCGTCTTTTAAGCACTTAATTTGAAATTTAATTTTCATTTGAAATCACAGTGTTTATGACAAGTTCGTCACAAATGACACATATTTCACAAATTAGTCACATTGTGACTTCAAAGCATTGTCGCTTTCGTCACAGGTTCGTCACAAAGTTAATGCCAAAATAGTCACAAATGACACACTTTTCACAAATTTGTCACACCGTGACTTCACAGAGTGGTCACAATGTGACGTCACAAACGACCTCTAAAACGGCCATAACGACCTCGCATTCTAGTCACTATTACGTCACATCGACGGTCACAAAATCACAGTGTGACTTCACAACGACGTCGCCGTGACGTCACCATGCCTTACGGGCAGGTGCACCCATTAATATCAACAATGTTTCCGGCGGATTATTGCATTTACCTACAGGATAATGCACCATGTCATACGGGTCGAATCGTCAGGGAGTGGTTCTAGAAGCATTATAGTGAGTTTCAAGTCATGTCCTGGCTTCCAAATTCTCCTGACAGGAATCTAAAAGAAAAGTTGTGGTTCCACCTGGAAATCCCAATTCGTACTACCACGCTACCACCTCGCAATATGCGAGAATTTCAGGACCAGTTGGTGAGCGATTGGTATCAGATACCTCAGACTACCTATAAGAACATTGTTGAGTTGATACCAGGTCGGGTGTAGGAGGTTTTGAGGGCGAAAGGTGGTCCTACGTCGTGTTAAACAGGTGGTCATAATGTAATGGCTCTTTGGTGTACATGGTGTGTTCAAAAAGTTTCAAGACTGGTCTGAGAATACAAAATTTAGTAAACATTTTTGTACAGCGAACTAAAATTCTTCGAAATATGACCCTTGTGCATCAACACACCGCTGCCAGTGTTTTTTCCATGGTTCATAGGCTCCCTGGACCTGGATGCCATCTCGCGCAAGGCTGTTAAAGGATCTCGTCGAAGCTGCCTGGATCGCTGGAATCGTATCGAATTGCTTCCCTTTCAGGTCTTTCTTGATCCGGCGTGACAAAAAAGGTCACTGGGAGCGAGGTCGGGGCTGTAGGGGACTCGATCCTTCAAATGGTGGAGCACTCTAGCGCACAACTGACCTTACCCAGCGCGTCCACCAAGATATCAGAGACGAATAGATTGTTCACCACGACAATGCTCCCTCTCACACGTCGCTTGTCGCCGCCGACGTTTTGGCTAAGTTTAACGTGGCAATACTCCCGCAAGCCCCCTACAGCCGCGAGCTCGCTCCCAGTTATTTTGTTTTGTTTCCCCGGATCAAGAAAGATCTGAAAGGGAAGCTATTCGACACGATTCCAGCGATGCAGGTAGCTTCGACGAGGTCCCTCAACAGCCTTGCGCGCGAAGGCTTCCAGGGAGCCTATGAACAATGGAAAAAACGCTGGCAGCGGTGTGTTGATGCCCAAGGGTCATATTTCGAAGAATTTTAGTTCGCTGTACAAAAATGTTTAATCAATTTTGTATTATCAGACCAGTCTTGAAACTTTGTGAACACGCCATACTTGACCCATACCCCATACTTGAATAGATTTTCTATTTGTATATTTTTTTTTTGTCGCAATAAACGAATGCTTAAATTCATCACTTAACTTGTTTGTTGCCTTCCATTTAAAATATGGTGTCACTAAAGAAAAATCTCTTCTCTGTCTCTGTACTGAAAAAATAATTTTTAATGTATGATGCACAGCAGCATTAAAAGTGCAGATAATAACAATTTTTAATTGTTGAAGGTTGGGATATTTTGTATGTATTTAGCGATTCTTACTTCTTTCAAAAAATTCAGTTGTTTTTACATTTTTAAAGTAAGTTGAAAAGTTGTTGATTTTAATTTGCATCCAATTATCTAATCTCTGTTTTCCAACTTTCATAAAATGCAAAAATCTTTATTATTTATTAAAGTATGTGGAATTTTGTTTAACACAGAAAAATAGTTTAATTACTATATACTTTTTATGCCGTACTGAAAATTTCTCTATATTTTCTTGGAATTATATTTCTTAATACTGAATTTTAATGTTATTACGCTTTTTCAAATTGAGTAGGATTGTTTAAAGTGGCTTTATTTAGTTTTTGACTGTATATCATTTTACGAACTATATTGTTTCAACTGAGGGGAAACATGCCCTCCGGAGTCGAACACAAGACCTTTGACTTTTGATTGCCAAACGCTCTATCTATTGAGCTACCTGGGCCGACAACCGCCGGACACATTTCACTCAGATAACCTTATTGGCAATAG
The DNA here is from genome assembly GCA_963932465.1 of Maratus speciosus. Taxonomy (NCBI): domain Eukaryota; kingdom Metazoa; phylum Arthropoda; class Arachnida; order Araneae; family Salticidae; genus Maratus; species Maratus speciosus. The sequence goes on along the minus strand of OZ010787.1, from coordinate 164,192,337 downwards.
ATCTTGTCTGTCATGCATCTAGCTCAAAAGAATATACCATAGGTAATGGAACTCCATTAAACGATGAATACGAAAATACATGTGATGGATGCTGTACAAAAATGGTACACAACAAGCGATGGATACTGTATCTACGTATCCATCGTTAATGAAGTTCCATTACCTGCGATATATTCTGTCGAGCTGTCTACATGATAGGCCAGAGGCTATTGTCAATGAGGTTATCTGAGTGAAATGTGTCCGCCGGTTGTTGGCCTTAGTAGCTCAATATGTAGATAGGAGGCAATTTAAATAAAAGGTCTTGATTTCGAATCCCGACCTGGGTATTTTTTCGCTCATTTGGAAAAATACAGTTCAAATGATATCTTTACTAATCAGTATGAGTTAAAAATAACAAATTGTAGATAATTTGTTAATTAAGTATTGATTGATGTTATGTTTATAAAACAATTTGAAGTAATATATGATAAAATATATATACACAGATGTGAGATGTTGAAAATTTGTTTTGAAATATCGCAGAATTTTTTAATAAGAAAAGAAAAAAGATATTATTTTACATTATTGTCAACGATTCTTCAATTTACTACTGAATTACTACAATTGTAAAATTTTACAAAAATACCTTTTTTCTATCTGCAGACGCAGAGTAAAAAGAAATTACAGTTTTTGCTTGAAATTTAAAAATAAGCGCTTCAAATTTAATCCGAATGGTAAAATGACAATTTTATTTATTTTTTTTTCCTAGAGCGAACGTTGAATACTGCCTAAGGTTTCTTTAAAAATGAAATAAATTCTAATTTTGATATAGCAATTTGACTAAATAATTTCATTTGTATATGAAGCTAGACATTAATCTTATATTTAGATACTACGTAAAAATTCTATTTTATGAGGGAAATTTATATATCTCCAAGTATAATTTTAAAATACCTGTAACAAATTAAAGGTGTTCTAAAAAAAAAAAAAAAAAGAAAGAAAAATATCTTCCTCCGCTCAACAACTCAAAACTTTCTGAGACATTTATGGACAAAATTTTAAACATAAAAACATGTCACTTGTAGGCATGACAATTTAAGTGATTTGAAATCCAGCAGTTTTTATTCATATTTTCATAAGTGAATTACAGATTGCGTTATAATCGGTTATTGTCTCATGATGACCTTTATCAAGCTGCCGTGTCCAGAAATTCATTTCAAAATGCTAGGTTTGACAGCATTTTACGAAACCTTTTCTGCCTTTTTATAAAATAAATAAACAAATAAAGAAAAATGGAAAACTATTCTATTGCATAATTTCTGAATAAGAGCACCTGCCAATTTAACGCGTTTACGAGCAATACGGAATTCAGGGATATATAACAAAACCAGGGCCCGACTTAGACTCTCTAGGGCTCCGGACAAGCACCATTCTGGGGGCCCCTTCTATATATTCATAGAAACTGTTCTATGAGGTAATAATGAACTAATAATAAACTTCTTATAAAATGTATATATACATAAATTATGTACCAGGCAATATTTACATCTGTATACAAGATATCATAAGAAAGATGGTCACAACTTTGAGAAAAATACTAGTAGGAAATTAGCATAAAAAGAAAATAGATTAGTTAACGGGAGTGTGTTTGTAAACATTTCCTTTACTTCATAAGATGTCTAAAAGAAAAATACCCCCAATTGGTCATCATAAATGTTTTTACTTCCCTTGTTGAGAGGAAAACATCAATAAGAAATTGCTCTTTAAAATAATGAACTAATAAGTTAATATAATAAAATTTTAATCATTAGTTTTACTGATGACGTGGTTCATTCTTTTTTTTTTGGGGGGGGGGGGGAGGGAGAGGGAGGGTGCATGGGGTACGGGAAGCTGAGAGTGGAGTCCTTAAAAACATTTTTGGTCACTTTTGGCCAGTTTTAACTATTTAGCATCCTCTTGACGAAAATCTTGATTATTCCCATGGGTCCCCTCAAAAAAAAGGGGGGGGGGCAGCTGACACACATGACTCTGTTGTGTCTTATCACAACAAAAATCAACCCCACATTTCAAATTGGAAAAATAAAATTGCAAGAAAGAGTAATGTTGTGATAAAAGACAACACAAAATATAAATTTAAACTATTACCCTTACTGACATGAAACTTATATCCCATAAAATGTACTTTAATTCATTAACTTCCCGAAAATATCATTTAAACAATTAACTTATCGCATTAAAACACAATAGCTCATAACTATTACCTTCTTAACTATATTAAATTAAAACTTCCCTTATTAAATAATCAAATAAATTAAATTTAATAATTAACACTGTTGAATGTGCGTTGTGAGTCATTCAACCACAAATTACTATAAACCCGCAATAACCAGGTCCTAATCTAGAGATCACTATAAATTAATTTATTTAAATTTTCCCGAATCAAGTACTTCACATGATTCCTTAAAATCCCTTACCAATTAGATTAAATGTTCCTGAACCATGCACTCAACATGATTCCTTAAGGTAATTAAAATTACACTCAAATCATGTACTACACATGATTTCTTCAAAAGACAAATGTACTTCAAATTATCGTTCCAAGAACACAGCAGAAACAATTAAATTCAAGAAAATAATGAATAATCTAAAACTTATTGAATTATCTAAACACCTTACAAAAATTAACAACAAAATTTCAAAATTACATTACTTAAATCTAATTTTTAAAACTCCAAAAACAACATAAGTTAACTTCAAGAATAAAATTATTTCTGCCAAGTTATTCCTAAAAAGACGCCGCTCGAATGTGAACAAACTCACTTGCATTACCTGAAAAATAGAATTTTACAATTAAATTTAAAGATGTACACTGCAGAAATAACAACCAAATTTAGGGATGACATAATTTAACTTTAATTCATCAATTACTCTTTTTCTTTTACAAATAAGTTCAATTGATACAAGACTTCACATTGAAATTTTCAGATTCTGCACAGACTTAATACAATATGAATTCCACCTTAATCATAACATTCGAATTAAAAATTCTATTTGTACTTCATTTACTAAAAACTATTGTCACTATAAAAAATTGTTACACATTACAATAAAATATTGTTTAATTCATTTATAATTACTAAGTCTAACATCCTTAAAATAATTTATTATACTAGGAGCTACTGGAGCGATCGAAAAATGCAGACACAAGGGTTAAGGCCAGTGTGTTAGAAGATACAAAAAAAGTGTAAAGTTAATAAGCATGCTTGAAAATTAATAATTAAAAGAAAATTAAGAAAGGAAGATGGAAATTACTCATCTTGATCAAAGAAAGGGGGCCCCCCATGGCATTTTGGATTCTTTTCCGACGACTCTACAAAACGATGCTCTCCACTTCACGTCTCCCCAGAGAATTGAAAATTCCGCCAAAATCCAGTGACATCACAACTCGCTCCCGTTTCCAGTTGATACTACGCGCTAACAAAATAGTGCGTATTAAAGACTATTGATAACTTGTAAAAATGCCAAGACCATTACAGCAAGGCACAGAAATGACAAGACTTTATTATCCATAAATTATAGTAAAAGGCTGACGGCTGTTTTACTTGAAGATATTTTCTTATGTTTTTTAAAATTTCAGATATTCATACGCGGGGCTGTGATGTCACACTTCTCCCAACGAATTTCTGTCACGTGATGACGCTACACTTTTGGCGGTAATCATCAAGTTGTCATTGTTGCCAACGGAAATCAAGAAAATAGAAAAGGGTGAAAAATGGCAAGAGTTTACACAAAAATAGAAAAGTAGAAAAAAAAATGTTAATCAAAGAAATTATCTTATTTAATTCTCCAGTTGCTTCCAAAAATTTATTATAACACCAATAGCTCCAATTTATGTTTACACTCCAAAATTTTATTATTTGTACTTCAGTAGTTGTAATTATTACTTAAACACATTTTAAAATAACCATTCGGCAATTATTACGCACAATACAACCAATTGAAAATAAATAAATATCAAAATTAACAATTGACAGGAGGAAAGCGCACAATTTCCACCTGACAAGCGTCAATAAGTTAACCATCGTTCGAACCAACCGATCGCTACGGTACATAAATACAAAACATGTTATTTTCTATTAAGCTGAATTAAGATTTGGTGAACAGTGTGAATTTATCCAACAGTTTCATAAAATTCTGTGCCAATACTTTAACAATAATACATTATAACACTTAATTATTTACTTTAACTGACTTTAATTTACTCAAAACAAAGATCGTTACTTTGTAAACATACCGACCGCGACTGCAACAAAACGAAATTTAAGTAAAAACATCGTTGAAATAAGTTAAAATGTAACAATTAAATAATCCATAAATGATTAATATAGCAATTTTATACTTTTAATTGCCGTGCTGTGTTATGACATAACACAATACCCCCCTTTTCCGCCTAAAAATTTTGGCACAAAATTTTTGACACAATTTTACTCGCAGCATATTAAGCTAACAAATATAGTGAATGTATCCTCACATAACATAAAGGAGCAAGTTGTGTGTTTGCAACCTTTATCCCCCATAAGCCACAATATATAATTAAAATCAAAATTAAAACATAAAATACCAGAAAACATAAAGGAACGCAAGTTGTGAGGTTGCTTCATTTATAAACCAATACATAAAAATCATAATACACATAAAAATCCAACACAAAAATATTACAATACAAGTTTCTAACCAGGGTATACACAATGTGAGGTCATATCTCCATACGCAGCTTCCTCCGTTCTCTGCTTGAAAAAATTGGTCCAAATGATTCTGTCTCCTAGAATTTTTTATAAAAGAAAACCCAGACAAGCCCTAACACTGCGAAACGAAATTTTAAGTTTAACTGCATAATTAAAATTATCTTTTTAAAAAAAATTATTTTTTCAACTAACAATCCTTCAAAATATCCAATTGCCTCTACCAGACTCCCCGATTGCCTGTTCTGGTAATCATAAAAATTAAAACATTAGCATTCGCAGAGTCCAAAATTCAGCAAAAGGAAATTTATAAGAATGCCAATCAAAATCTAGATCCTTTACTTTCATTTCATAATTTAATACAATTGTTCCTACAATTTTTTTACCCACCAAGACCAATCACCCCTGAGACTTGTTCAGTTAATTATAGAAATTACAACAATAACCTCTAGACTCCCCATTTTAGCGTACCCACAATATTTCAAAAATGCCAAATCAAAATTTTGAATAAAATTTTACTATAAAGTCATAAAGGGATCATACTGTTATAAAAAAAAGTATCCGCCAATACTGTCACCTCTTAGGCTTGTTAAGGTAAATAACAATTTAAAACAGTAGCCTTTGAGATTCCCAATTTAAGCAGCACCAAAATATTTTAAAAAGGACCAATCAAAATTTAAAATTAATTATTACTATTACATTATAATTTAATAATATTGTACAAAAATTTGCCACACTAGTCACCTATGAGGCTTGTTCAAGTAAATATAAATATTTAAAACAATAGCCCTTAGATACCCAATTTTAGCAAAACAAAACTTACCGAAATGAATAACTCAATTTAAAAATAACATTTAATACTGTACCCAATTCTTTAAAAACAATGAAAAAACTCATTAGTGATCCATGCGTACCTGTTCTGGTAATTACAACCAATTAAAACAATGGAACAAAAGATCCCCAATTTTGGCCAAAACAACATTTTTCCAGAATGAGTAAGCACACTGTATAATTTATTTTTAAATGATAGAGACAAAACACTAAGTTTGCAAAAAAAAAAAAAAAAAAAAAATCATAATTTGTCATTACGGTTGTCTGTTGACATAAGTTAAACTACCCCAAATGAACTACATAAAATATATCTAAAAAATACACCAAAATAAAATAAATATAATTAAAATAAAATTCCCAAAATCATTCCTTAAATTTTCTCATAATGCATCATTGATGACTTGTTCAATTAATTAAAAGAATTACAACAACAGCCATCAAAAGTGCAATTTTAGACAAACCAAAAACAAAATTTCAAGAATTACTAAAAATCTAAAAATTTTAATCAACTCCCACACAAAATCTTAAATCTATAGCTCTCTTAATTATTTCAGTAACTCAGTGTGACACTTATATTGCCATTAACCCTTAGTTTCAACATAAACAACATTTCATAATAAATAACTCATTTTAATATTGTCACTGTTCACACTGTTACCCCAAAATAATCAACAAAATAAAATATTAGAATAATACACAAATGGGCTTTTCACACTGTCCTCCATCTCTTACAAAATACTTTAACAGATTAAACACCATACTAAAAATTTACATAACTGCAGTGTACTATTATTAAGATAATGATCCACTAGACTAACAGCACGGCACCAAAAATCTGTGTTGTGTCTTACCACAACAAAAATCAATCCCACACTTCAAATTGAGAAAATAAAATTGCAAGAAAGAGTAATGTTGTGATAAAAGACAACACAAAATATAAATTTAAACTATTACCCTTACTGACATGAAACTTATATCCCATAAAATGTACTTTAATTCATTAACTTCCCGAAAATATCATTTAAACAATTAACTTATCCCATTAAAACACAATAAATCATAACTATTACCTTCTTAACTATATTACATTAAAACTTCCCTTATTAAATAATCAAATAAATTAAATTTAATAATTAACACTGTTGAATGTGCGTTGTGAGTCATTCAACCCCAAATTACTATAAACACGCAATAACCAGGTCCTAATCTAAAGATCACTATAAATTAATTTATTTAAATTTTCCCGAATCAAGTACTCACATGATTCCTTAAATTCCCTTAAAAATTAGATTAAATGTTCCTGAACCATGCACTCAACATGATTCCTTAAGGTAATTAAAATTACACTCAAATCATGTACTACACATGATTTCTTCAAAAGACAAATGTACTTCAAATTATCGTTCCAAGAACTCAGCAGAAACAATTAAATTCAAGAAAATAATGAATAATCTAAAACTTATTGAATTATCTAAACACCTTACAAAAATTAACAACAAAATTCCAAAATCATATTACTTAAACCTAATTTTTAAAACTCCAAAAACAACATAAGTTAACTTCAAGAATAAAATTATTTCTGCCAAGTTATTCCTAAAAAGACGCCGCTCGAATGTGAACAAACTCACTTGCATTACCTGAAAAATAGAATTTTACAATTAAATTTAAAGATGTACACTGCAGAAATAACAACCAAATTTAGGGATGACATAATTTAACTTTAATTCATCAATTACTCTTTTTCTTTTACAAATAAGTTCAATTGATACAAGACTTCACATTGAAATTTTCAGATTCTGCACAGACTTAATACAATATGAATTCCACCTTAATCATAACATTCGAATTAAAAATTCTATTTGTACTTCATTTACTAAAAACTATTGTCACTATAAAAAATTGTTACACATTACAATAAAATATTGTTTAATTCATTTATAATTACTAAGTCTAACATCCTTAAAATAATTTATTATACTAGGAGCTACTGGAGCGATCGAAAAATGCAGACACAAGGGTTAAGGCCAGTGTGTTAGAAGATACAAAAAAAGTGTAAAGTTAATAAGCATGCTTGAAAATTAATAATTAAAAGAAAATTAAGAAAGGAAGATGGAAATTACTCATCTTGATCAAAGAAAGGGGGCCCCCCATGGCATTTTGGATTCTTTTCCGACGACTCTACAAAACGATGCTCTCCACTTCACGTCTCCCCAGAGAATTCAAAATACCGCCAAAATCCAGTGACATCACAACTCGCTCCCGTTTCCAGTTGACACTACGCGCTAACAAAATAGTGAGTATTAAAGACTGTTGATAACTTATAAAAATGCCAAGACCATTACAGCAAGGCACAGGAATGACAAGTCTTTATTATCCATAAATTATAGTAAAAGGCTGAAGGCTGTTTTACTTGAAGATATTTTCTCATGTTTTTTAAAATTTCAGATATTGATACACGGGGCTGTGATGTCACACTTCTCCCAACGAATTTCTGTCACGTGATGACGCTACACTTTTGGCGGTAACCATCAAGTTGTCATTGCTGCCAACGGAAATCAAGAAAATAGAAAAGGGTGAAAAATGGCAAGAGTTTACACAAAAATAGAAATGTAAAAAAAAAAAAAAAAAAAAAAAAAGGGTAATCAAAGAAATTATCTTATTTAATTCTCCAGTAGCTTCCAAAAATTTATTATAACACCAATAGCTCCAATTTATGTTTACACTCCAAAATTTTATTATTTGCACTTCAGTAGTTGTAATTATTACTTAAACACATTTTAAAATAACCATTCTGCAATTATTACACGCAATACAACCAATTGAAAATAAATAAATATCAAAATTAACAATTGACAAGAGGAAAGCGCGCAATTTCCATCTGACAGAAGTCAATAAGTCAACCTTCGTTCCAACCAATCGATCGCTACGGTACATAAATACAAAACATGTTATTTTCTATTAAGCTGAATTAAGATTTGGTGAACAGTGGGAATTTCTCCACAGTTTCATAAAATTCTGTGCCAATACTTTAACAATAATACATTATAACACTTAATTATTTACTTTTAACTGACTTTAATTTACCCAAAACAAAGATCGTTACTTTGTAAACAAACGGACCGCGACTGACAACAAAACGAAATTTAAGTAAAAACATCGTTGAAATAAGTTAAAATGTAGCAGTTAAATAATCCATAAATGATTAATATAGTAATTTTATACTTTTAATTGCCGTGCTGTGTTGTGACATAACAACTCTGCATAAAATATTTGAGTTTGGGTTTGAGAACAGCCTTAAGTGTTCATAAATTCATCAATAACTTTTAAGGTAAAATCTTGTTTTACAATTTTTTTTGTAAATTCTGTAAATATTTTCATTTTCTGAATATTGGTGAAAAATTGTGCACATGTAATAGCTGAAAAACAATGAAATCTGTAATAGAATTAAAAAAAATATTAATGATTAATTTCTTTTCTTTCTGACATGAAGCTTCAGAATATGCTTTTTCTAAAATAGAGAAATATCAGAAACGATGGAAGTTTTGTGTTGTGTATTTATTTAGAAGGTTAATGGATTTTTACTGGCATTGACATTGGCGGTTCTTTTGATGCTTCTGATACGGGAAGAGCATGGGGTATAAGTGCATCTCACTTTTTCCGAAAATACTATTTGTGATAAGACAGTGAAAATACGTTGATCAAATACATTATTTCATAACCTTGGAGTGACTTTTGTAACTAATATTAGATAAGAAATAATACAGTTTGGGTAGGTGGAAAAGACAGAAAAATTTCAATGTCATAATAGTTATTTGTTTATTATAATCATGCTTAGATTATAAAACACCGAATTTTATCTCAATCATTCAATGAAAACGTTTCAGTGAATTTCATTTACTTTTAAGCTATTAACTTGATACAGAAAAGCAAAGTTCATTGCTGATAAAATGAGCAACATTATCAATTTTAAGCAATATTGCTGCAGTTCCTTTTCAAGATTTTAGCTCTTCATTATTTGCTTGTATATTTTGTAGCCAATTTTATTAAACAATGGAGGAAAAAGACCTTATTTAAGAAGATAGAGCACGTAAAAAGTGGCACGGTACACTTGAAAAATGGCATGCCGTATTTGTAAATGGCACTAAATTCTGGGAAAGCGAAATGGCGGACTTAGATAACAGCACAACGCAATCATAAAATATCACGACATATTGCGACAACAGCATTGCGTACTTTACAAATAACGACACACACACGGGAAAAAATGCTAATTTAGGTGGACAAAAGTAATAGCACCTTCAGAAGTGTGACAAATGTTCTTTATATAAAAAATATAAGTCTTTTTTTTCACTTTTGTTACAAAAAAACTAAAAAAAAAAAACTAACTAAATAAAAAAGTTTGTTTTTTGACTTGATCTAAATTTTCTACCGTGATTAAATGTCCCACATGTCCCACTGTTAAAAAAAATATATTAAGAAAGTGATAGATAATGATACTTCAGTTTTTGTAAGAACCTTATAAAACACAAAAACAGCATTCTAATAAAAACACAATTTCAAAAATAATTTCCTCAAAAACCGTAAAAAGTACAAGCAGCAAATTGTGAAACACCGCTGTGATTGGAAGAAATTTTTCTGTTTTTTGAAGAAATTTCCGTCTGTTGACTAGATAATTGCAAGAAATTTTATTCTTAGGTTTGCGAATTTTTCGTGTTTTACATAAAAATTGCGTTTCTAATACAAAAAAGTACTAAGCAGCACAGGAGAACCTCTTTAACTTAATGAAAATGTAGTTTTAGGGTGGAGATTTTAGGTAATTTTTAAGTTAGATTGATAATTTTCTGTATTTGGATAAATCAAAGCAAAAACTTTTGTGTTTTTAACAAAATATATTCAACGAAAAAATTTATTCATTTCACGAATTTTTTTTGAGAGTGTAAAAAGACCTACCTTGAAATATCTTTGCGAAGCGGTTTACGGAATCATTACTGTATAGTTATTTTATTAGATCTTTTTTTAAATAATCACAGAACTTAAAAAAAAAAATATTAAAGAAATTTTTTTTCTAAGAAGCCCTCAGCAGTAACAGAACGTAACACAAAAATAAATTGAAACATAAGTCAACAGTTATATACAGATCATCGATGCATGCATGAAAGAGGTTCAGGCAACTACTCTGTAGATTTAGCAAGTTTTGTATAATTCAGTGCAGCACAATGTGTTACATCCTAACTACTGACTTTCCTCAACTCAACAGAGATTAAAGAACGTTATACATGTTATCATAAACATTGAAACACATTTAAAATATTCATTTTGTCTTTCTGAATTGGTATTTTTAGGGTTCCGTACTTAGAAAGTAAAAACGAAACCAGTATAAGATCATCTCTGTGTCTGTCTGTCACAGCCGTTTTTCTCTTAAACTATAGAACGCGGAAAGTTCAAAATTGTCAGAAGTAATAAAGGCTATTGAGCAACATAGCTATAGAATATTAACCATTCACAAATATATTTAGGAAAAATATAGGGGGGCTAATTAAATAAGTTACTTGAAAATAAAAATCTTTTTTTTTCTTGGTATTACTCAGTGGAGTTAGCGACAAATTTCACCAAAATTATTTCACTTCCGGATTTATCTTCTTCCGGAATCTTTTCTTTTATCACTTCCGGATCACACTTCCGGAATGAGATTTAGCCTAGCGCTTATATACATAATAAGAAACAAAAAATCACCGGGAGGCAATCGATCAGATGTCAAGACCCAGATGCGCGCCAATGGTGTTCGGCGCCTGTGTGCAAAACTTTAGCTTGCGCCTTAACCCCCCCCCCCCCCTTTTCCACCCTTGAGAAACTATGTTTTATAAACATTTATCAGCGAGCACAAATGAAATAGTACTAGAAAATATATTTATTATAATGTATACACACATATATACATATATATAACAGACATTATAAAACGAATATGTAAAAGAAAAAAATGTCTATGAAAAAAATGAGTACAAAAGTTAGAAAATAAAATAATTTACGTCGTGTATAAAAAAGTCCCTACAGGCGGAGGAAGATTTCAAAGTTAAGTACCTATTTCACCAACAAAAACTAAATGAAGATTATAGATAAATCCTGTTTAATAATTTTATTTGGCCGCTGTTGACGAGTTTTTAATTTAATTTTCCTGTAAGAGCTGGTTTTATCGCAATCATGTTAATACGATAATTCTTTCTTCAACCCCTATTTTTGTTTAATTTGTTTTTGCGGTAAGAGTTAATCCTATCAAAACTTTGTCAATATAAAAGTTGTAAATAATATTAAGAAGATTTATAATAAATTTAAGCGTATTTGATATCTTGTGAATTGACGAAGTTATGATTTTTAATTCTTCTTTAACCCCCCCCCCCCCCCTTTATGTCGTTTTTAATTTTTTTCGCGGTAAGAGCTGGCCCTATCAAAAACTTGTCAATATAAAAATTGTAGATAGTATTACAAAGATTTATAATAAGTTTAAGTTAATTTAATATCTTGAGAATTGACGAAGTTATGAATTTTTTTCGCCCTTTTACCCCATTTTTTTCGCCCATTGAGCCCATTTTTAATTTAATCAAAAATCTGTTATACATAAATTTTTGGCTCTTTTCGTGGAAGTAATAATAACTTTAAACTGATTTGATATGTATTATAATGAAGAAGTTATGGGTTTTTTCCGGTTTTCACAAAACCCCTCCCTATTTCCATCCCCTTTGTCCGATTTTACCCATTAACGAACTTGGCCGAGATTTTCTACCCTTTGATTTTATGTATCAGTTTGGAAGAGATTTGTACAGAATTATAGAAGTTATCATGTCCATAAAATGGATATATATATATATATATAAGTAGATAGATAGATAATGTTTTGAATTGGGGGGGGGGGGGGGAGGATTGGGATTGGGTTCTAGGTGTCATGATCGGCGTAGATCTGCAAACTTTTTTCAGAAATTCCTACATAGGGGAGAATGAAATAGGTATAGGTAGTATTGCTTACGAAATCTACCTAAAATCGACAGCCATGTTTCAGATTAAAAAAAAAAAAAGGCTTTAAGATGTTTTACAGCTAAATGAGTAGTTAAAAATATTCCACAGAAAAACAGAAAAAAACATTATCATGCTACAGTAAAAATAAAAATCAGTAAATTCATGATTAATATTCACTATGTCATTGATTATCAGCTTTACTGCTATTTGAACATGGCACATAGAATGCATAAAAACTTGAATCTAAAATTATTCTGTTTTACCCGACTAAAAAGAAGGGTTATGTGTTTCGCGCGTATCTGTGTATGTGGATTTCTTTTTACCCTCGAAACACCCCAACAGCTTGATAGATTTTAATGAATGAGGTCTCTATCAATTCGTCTTAACGATTCGATGGTTGTAGGCTAGGTTTTGTTTTTATAAATTCAAAATGGCGGCCGTAAAATACAAAATGGCGGTAGAGAGGAAAAAAAAAGTTTACGCACCCTATTGAGTGGCATATTATTAAATAGGTCTTTTAAAATGAAGACGATGTTTCATTGACTATTTTACAGTCAGGAGCTCCGTTAAAATATTATACAACCTGGAAGTTGTGAATGTAGGATCTCTAGCTTTACTGAAACTCTAACCATCATAGACATCTATAGGCCTCATCCAAACAGTATTTATAGATAGGAACTAACAATTAAACACAACTTAAAAGTCATCAATACAAGTAAATAAAAAAAATAGGTAAGTAATATAAACAAGTAATATAATAAAAAAAAATTAAGTCAATTCCTACTTAGGTCAATAAGAGAATTTTTTTTCTCACCCATTCATCTTTCCTTTTGAGTGGCGCTTAAAATGCCTTGATCAAGATGAGGGCTCTCTCGGTCTTAAAATACCTTGATCAAGAAAAGGGCTCTCTCGATTATTGAAAATTAATTAATTTAATTTAATTAATGAATTAATATTTGAAAAAAAAAACTAGATTAACACAAGTGTCATCCACTACAAGTTAAAAAATATTATTTGAGCTTGATTGGATGAATAATAAGTATTTTATCAATGATTGAAAATTTGAACAAGATATAAGTATATAGCGAAAGTGTGAGCTAATAGTAGGAATTGAAAAAATAGTTTCACATTGATGAGAAATAATTAATTAGTTAGCTTTTTACGCAGTTGGGTTTTTTGATTTTTTAAATTTAATTGTTTATTAAGAGCCATTATTTTGAAATTCAGACAAAAAAGTGACATTTTGATAGTTGTATTTTTTGATTTGCTTGATATTTTTTTTTGTTGAAGTAGACCACATTTTATGAATAATGCGCAATTTTGAAGCCCTGAAAAAATGTTCCCTTCCCTGTAGAAAATGTCAAAGTTCAAGGTTGTGACCGTCATTTTTGATGAAAAGTGAAATGCGAGTATGTTTGCAGTGCTAAAGCTTGGGAAAGCAACGACATCCCAAAATTCTTTTGTGATGAAATTTAATTGCCAGTGTTATACTAATAACACTACCTGCTTAGTAAACTGTATTCGTTTCCATGGGGCATTGTTATTTTACATTGTTATGTTGCATCAAAATGCAATGAAAATGACGTTTTTGTCCGTTTTCCGCTCGTATTTTATTATTTAAGCAATAGTAGCACAAACTTTTTCTTATAGAATATCGCAGAGTAGTACTAAGACAAGCTAAATAATATAAAACTTTACCGGACTATTGCTGCTGTCAGCAGAAACAGTCTGTTAAATATTCAAAATTTTCAAAATCGGCAACATTTCAATTAGCCTTTTCTCAAAAAAGCGTCACGGTTCAATAAAACAAAATGTTTCACGTTGTAGTTGCAAATATGTACAAACACATGGAAAAGAAAAAAAAAGTGGAGCCTCGTCATATTTTTAGAAAAAAATAACAAAATTTACAAAAATTCACAGTCAAAATATCCCGTTCAAATTTCCCTTTATTCCATTTAGAACAGTGGTTCCCAACCTTCTATTGGCCACGCCCCACCAAAACATCCGTAAAATCACTATGTCCCCTCAACCCTAATATGTAAATTATGTCTCATTTTTTAAAAATGAACTCCATTCACACGGTGGAAGTGTAATAGAGCCTTAATAAAATCTATTCATTTCATATTTTTTAACTTATCAAAGAGGTGAATCTTCTACCACAAATGTGTTTTTAACATAATTTTATAAATGCAATGAGATTATACATCTTTGCCTACATGCCAAAACGAGTTATGTTGTACTTTTCCAATTTAACTCAATGTTGAAGAAAAGTGTTATACGGTCTGCATTTTTATCTTCCCAAGTAACTTAAATAAACACATACATTTAACGTTAAAGCTGATAAATTCATTGATTTTATGATGCATTCGTGTAACTTATTAAGAGTTGGCGGAAAAGCTTTGGACTCTGACTCTTTTTTTTTATATGGATAACACAATACACAAGAAGCATTTTAATATTATCATCTTTATCAAATTAAGTAGCCATTATTTTGCATATCACATTCTCTCTGTTTCTCTGTTTTTCATTTTCCAATATCGATAATTGTATTAGCGAATAGAAGTAGAAAACTCATTTAATAAATAATGGAAAACGTTACGAAAAATTTTAAAATTCACCATCAGAAAAATTATAGTGAGTTTTAATACTTTAAAAGATATCAAAATATTTTCAAAAATTATTCGCATAATTATTCTGGTGTTAAATCTATTTTAAAATTTCGATACAGAACATTTTAAAAATTCAATAAAAAATCTAATTTATTAAATTTTGCTTGTATTCCATTTACTTTTAGCCTACTACACTACTTATCCCAAAAAAGACAAAATAAACTTACAGTGAATGAGTAAGTAATAAATTTGGAATTGTTCCCCTTAGAAGGTCAAATTGCCCGCCGGTGGGGCGTACGCCCCACGTTGGGAACCACTGATTTAGAACAAGGAAGGGGAAAGAAAAAGGGATATTTAATTTTCTCATAGGGAAAAAACATAGCTAGATGAAAGAGAAACGGGATGTTTCGTTTTCTGATAGGGAAAAAGTATGATAAATGACAGTTTTTTCGTGACTTTTGACATTTCCTTTTTCTAAAAATATGAGGAGGCCCCACTTTTTTTTCTTTTCCATGTGTTTGTACATACTTCCAACTACTACGTGATATATTTTGTTTTATTGACCCGTGACGCTTTTTTGAGAAAAAACCAGGGCCGTCCCAAGAACATTTTGGCGCCCGTGCGAGCACCCATTGGGGGGTCTTCCCACCCCCACACACAAGAAAAATTGCTTGACATATGGTCTTAATTTTTTTTTAATATTCGTACTTTTTATTCATACTATTACTAATTATTTAAGATATTAATTTAAAGTGTTTCAAAAACAGATAAAGGATTCTAAATTTAATTCCATCTTTGAGTTTGTATTTGGTAAATTGTAAAATCGGGGAAATTTCGATTTTACAGTATTTATCAAGTGTGTAACATTACGATACAAAAGTAAAACACAAGGGCCTTTGCTCCACCCTTTTGAAAAAAATTCGTCATCGTAGATGATTTAAAAAAAGGAGGGGGAGGGCTAAAATTTACTTTTTACGCTTAATTTTAAATAATAAATCACCAAGAGAAAAATTGCGCTTGGGCATAAGTCTATATATATAATAAAAAGGCTTAGAACAATATTATGCCAAAGAAACCTTACCTCTAAGCAGATTTCGTTACAAAATAATGAAGAATCTCTGTAATCTATACTAATCTTCTTCTTCTTCTCTTCTGTTATTATAAAGAAGTAAAAATTGTGTGTTTGTTAGAGGTAATCTCTGGAGCTACCGAAACGATTTCCAAATGAACCGAAACGAAATGGTATAAAAATAATGGTGTTGTCCAACTTAGAACATAGGCTATATTTTATGGCCGTGCCACTGCCACAAAGGGGGTACAGGAGCAAAAAACGTTCAAAAAATGCGATTTTTGCGTTACTGAAGGGCCTAGAAATATGAAATTTGGAATATTAGTAACTTATAAGATATAAATGATGTCTAATAACATTTTCTAAACAATTCGAAATTTAAAAGGGGTGAAAATGCACAAAAAGCGTTCTAAAAAACGTTCTAAATGGTGGTTTCTACACAATCTCAGGAAATATCAAACCGATTTAAAAAATAATGATGTCAAAATTATGGTGACAACGCTTGCTCCAAGATAGGCTATATTTTATGTCGGTGCCACTACCCCAAAGGCGGTGCAGGAGCAAAAAACTTTCTAAAAATGCGATTTTTGCGTTACTGAAGGGCCTAGAAATATGAAATTTGAAATATTAGCTACTTATTAGAAATAAAGGATTTCTAAGAACAGTTCTTAAACAATTCGAAATTTAAAAGGGGTGAAAATGCGCGAAAAGCGTTCTAAAAAGCGTTCTAAAAATGGTGGTTTCTACACAATCTCAGGAAATACCAAACCGATTTAAAATATAATGGTGTCAAAATGATGGTGACAACCCTTGCTCTAACATAGGCTATGTTTTATGTCGGTGCCACTACCCCAAAGGGGGTGCAGGAGCAAAAACGTTCTAAAAATGTGATTTATGCGTTACTGAAGGGCCTAGAAATATGAAATTTGAAATGTAAGTTACTTATTAGATATAAAGGATTTCTAAGAACAGTTCTTAAAAAATTCGAAATTTAAAAGGGGTGATAATGCGCGAAGAGGGTTCTATAAAACATTCTAAATGGCAATTTTACTCAATTTTGGGAAGTATCAAATCGATTTCAAAAGTAATGGTTGTAAATTGATGGTGACAGACCTTGCTCTAACACAGGCTCTGTTTTATGTTTGTATCACTACCAACTGGGGGTTGCAGGAGAAAAAAAAAGTTCTAAATTGCGTTTTTTTTTGTTATGGAAGGGCCTAGAATAATGAAATTTGAAATACAGTCGGACCTCGTTATCCCGACACCCGGTTTTCACGTCACTCCGCTTATCACGTCAGTTTTTCAAAAGCCTCGATATTCTGTATATGATTTTAGTGTAAATAAACTCCGGATTTTACGTCGTTGAATAATTTTCAACTCCGGATATCCCGAAGGTTTAGGAAAATTGTCCATTTTACATAATCCATCTTATAAGGGCGGAAATTAAGCGGTAAAAAATGTCTTAGTCAAACTTTTCACAAAAGTGGCTAAAATACACATTGAGATAAATGAGAAATTTTAATTCAATCCTTTATCTGAATAAATGGCGCTTTCTAATGGTTAAACGGCGTTTTTTCATCCGACTAAAACCGAATTATTGTATTTCATTCAAACGATCAGAAATTATCTAACATTCGTTTCTGAAACACCGAATATTGATTACGATTCATTGTATAATACTGAAAAAAGAATTGTAGGAAGCACATCTAGGGATAAGCAAACCTTAATACATCAATATTTCATGGAACAATAAACAAACAAGTCGTCATAAATCTGATTTTTATTCTTTTCAATTTTGTTTTTGTGTTTATTTTATTTAATAATCAGGCATGAAAGCAGGAAACAGGAAAAAAGGTGGAAATCTTTTCCATCTATAGAATGGCGCTAACTTTTATAATTTATAGAATAAAATTAAATATAACTGTATCTATGGTTGTTATTTTCTTTTCGTAACTTAGAAAATATTAAAAACAAATTTAAACAATTAAATCAAAAGTGTTGCATAAATAGGACAAAATATTCTGTTCCAAAAAGAACCTTACTGGAAATTCCTTAAGGTCTAAAAAATTTTCACTTTGAAAAAATACTAACTTTATTTGCATGACTTTCATATCCTTATAATTTAAGTTTCCCTTTGATTTGATAGCTCTTTCGCACAGCAATTCAGAAAAAAACTCCAAGGATCTGAGTAAACAAAATGTCTGATTATTAAATTTTTGAGATCCCCCTCCCCCACCTTATATGCTTCCAATATTTTCTTTGCATTTTTGCATCGATCCAAAGAATGACCAAAATTGTTTTAAAAAAGGTGGAATTTCTGCTTTAGGAGGAACTCTTTCATGCCTGTATAATAATGTTTTATTGTTTAAAACTACAAGAACAGTTATGAATTTAAAATTGTCTTAAATTAATTAAAAATACAGTTTTTTATAAACATATTTTTCTCCAACTCTTGTTACCGCGACACTCCGCTATGACGACACTTTTTTTCTGGGCATTAGAGTGTCGGGATAACGAGGTTCGACTGTAGTAGTTACTTATAAGATATCAATGATCTCTAAAGACATTTCCTAAAAAAATCGAAATTTAAAAGGGGTGAAAATGCGCAAAAAGCGTTCTAAAAAGCGTCCTAAATTGCGATTTCTATGCAATCTCATGAAGTACTGAACCGATTTCAAATATAATGGTGTAAAAATGATGGTGGCAACTTTTGCTCCAAGATAGGCTATATTTTATGTTTGTTTCCACTACCCCAGAGGAGATGCAGGAACAAAAATCCTTCTAAAAATGCAATTTTTGAATTATGGAAGGACCTAGACTCATGAAATTTTGCATGGTATATATTTATTAGATATAAATGATCGCTAAGAACATTTCTTTAAAATTTTGAAATTTAAAAGGGGTGAAAATGCGCGAAAAGCGTTCTAAAGACGTTCTAAATTCCGATTTGTGAGCAATCTCAGGAAGAATCAAACTGATTTCAAAAGTAATGGTAGGAAATTGATGCTGGCAGTCTCTGCTCTAACAGAGACACTATTTCATGTCGGTGTCACTATCACCTAGAAGTTGCAGGAGCAAAAAACGTTCTAAATTTCGATTTTTGTGATCGGTAGGGGCTAGCAACTTGAAATTAGGCAAGGAACATATTTATTAGATATAAATGATCTTTAAGAACAGTTTCGAAAAAAAAATGGAAATTTTAAAGGTGTGAAAATGCGCGAAAAGCGTTCTAAAAACGTTCTAAATTGCGATTTCTACTCAATCTCAGGAAATACCAAACCCATTTCAAAAGTAATGGTTGCAAATTGATGGTGACAGTCCCTGCTCCAACATAGGCTATATTTTAAGTTGCTGTCACTACCATCTGGGGGTTGCAAAAGCAAAACATGTTCTAATTTGCGTTTATTGCACAACTGAGGGGTCTAACATTTTGAAATATGACATGGTGCACTTACAAGATGCAACTGCTTTCTAAGAACAGTCGAAAGAAAATTCCAAATTTAAAAAGATGAAGTGAGCGAAAAGCGTTCTAACTTACAATTTTTATGCAATCTTATCAAATGCCAAACCAATTTAAAAAATAATGGTGAAAAATTGTTGGTGATAGAACCTGCTCAAACATAAGCTATATTTTATGTCTGTGTCACTACCACCAGAGGGTTGCAGGAGCAAAAAACTTTCTAAATTGCGATTTCTGTGATACTGAAGAGGCTAGAAACTTAAAATATAGCATGGTAGTTGCTTATAAAATATAAATGCCCTCGAAGGACTGTCGAAAATAAATTCGAATTAAAAAGGGGTGAAGCAAAGTGGAGGTGCGAAAAGCGTTCTAAAAAAGTCCTAAATCACGGTTTCTAAACAATTTCAGGGAATATAAACCAATTATAAAAGTAATAGTTGCTAATCAATGGTAACAGTCTCTGATCCTACACAGGCTGTATTTTATGCCGATGATTCTACCACCTGGGGTTCACAGGAACAACAAACGTTCTAAAAAAGGCCTTTAAAAGCTTTCTAAATTACGTTTCTGTGGAATATTAGGAAATAGCAAACTGATTTCAAAATTAATCTTGGCAAATTAATGGTGACAGTTCCTATTTCAACATATCCCTTTATGTTGAGAGAGGTAGTACAACTTGGAATTTGACATGATGGTTAATTTTAAGATGCAAAAAGATGGTTTCTAAAAAATTCAAAACTTCAAATGAATACTGAAATAAGCGTATTAATTGAGCATAAAAGTTCCAAAATATTTTCTAAATTATCATTTATTTAACTTTATTTCTTTTTATTAATTTAAGTCTCATTTCTGCCTAATGCAGTGCAATAATGAAGCTTAGTCAAACTGTGGCTTAGTTAGTAATTTTTTAATTATTCCTAAAAGTATAATTTCTTCTAAAAAAAGTTAGACATATAAATATCCCTTAGTATATTTCAACTATTACGCGAGCAAAGCCACGGGGTTTGCTAGTGTTGAATAAAATTCTCTTTCGGTTTAGACAAACTTTGACTAAGCAGTATCAAATACATAATCTGATTCCAAAAAAGTCTTTTTTTTTATTTGGTTAAATTTCCAGAAATTTTTATTTTTAAATTAACAATATTTGCTTAAAATTTCAGTTATTTTAATTTCAGTATTGCAAAATATTTATTGTGTAATGGGCCAAAGATTATATTCCACTTATAAATAATCCCTAATGAAGAATGAAGCAGTGCATCATTATAACGCAATTATACATTTTTATGACGTTGTTTTTTACTGGCTTTCGGCTCAGTGTTCCTTTCAGACCATGTTTTGGAAAACTGGGGCAATACATAAATTCAAAGAATATGGTATGGGCGCTGGCTGAACGAAATCCATGAAGTTGGAAGATTTTGGAACAAATGTGTGCCTGTAGCAAAAATAGAAACAGTTTAATCTCTTTCCGTCAACTGAGCTCCGACTGCCCCCCTCCTCTCCGTTTAAGACGATAAATATTGGAATAATGAAACACTAAAATAATTGTACTGTTGCTCGAAATTTTTCCCAAGTAAGGGGAGGGGGTCTTGTGCCGGAGAGGTACTACCTTCCACGATATGTGCCTGAAAGAAACACTGGTTCCGATCAGAGCCTGATTATCGCAAGGGCAAAAGAGGCAGCTGCCTTCAATTCTAAAATACCCACCCCCACTTCAAACCCCAAAATTGTTTTTTAATACGAAGAAATTGTGGCTAAAAGCATGTTATAGGGGATTCCATTTGAATCTTTGCCTCACGCACCAGGGCGCCATATAGGTCCTTGTTTCGCCGCTCTGAGTTTAGGGCGCAACGTCCTTCGCAATTTCAAGAACTGACAACTTTGAAATACTACGAGCAGGAGCATGCTTTGTAACTTTAAATATTCTACTATGTTTCACATTCGCATGAAAATTATTCATTTAAGCGAAATAAATAAATGAATCAAGCTACTTGAAAAATATTTGGTTTGATTCATTTTAACCTATTAAATATTCAATTTACAGCAGTTTAATAAAATAATTCATGAACGACCGAACTATATAGTCTCGATACTGCGGTCATTTTAATAAGAATAAGAATTATTTACCTATATATTTTTGATTACATGCTCTTTCTTCAGTTTTCATTTTCGGAAAAATTTCTGACGCTAACGTTATTGCCTATTTGCAGAAGAAGATGAGCTCACATCCAGAAGACACTGCTAGAAGAAAAACTTTTTCAAAGACGTCTGTTTTTATTTTAAAATTTCTGCCCATTTTAGCTCCTAACGGTTTCTTTTTTCCAGTCATCTGGAGGGCAGTCTCAGACTCCCTGTGGAATAAGAGGACTCTAGAATAATGCGCTTAAATAGCCGGAAGTGATAGAATTCATCCTGAATCTGCCAAAGTCGAAATTAACTAGCATCCTGAAAGGGAAGCAGATTTGAATCGGGTGGTTCCTGGGGTTCGTGATTCTATTTCTTTTTTCAGTAGCTTAAAAGTAATCACATTCGGATAAAAAAAAGAAGCCGATGTCTACATGCGAAAATTCGACGTCCTTGAATTCCTTTTTAAACAGAACGAAGAATCCTTTCTCGATCTGGCCCCAGCCTAGCTATAGAAAATGTAAAAGAAAAAAAAAACGCAGAATTTAAAATAATTTTTATCGATGTTCATAAGAGCACCGATAAAAAGATGGCGCCCTTTCATCTGTTTGGCACCCCTACGGCTCGGCGCCCCGTGCGGTGGCACACTTCGCACACGCCTTGGGCCGGCCCTGGGAAAGACTAATTGAAATGCTGCCTATTTTGAAATTTTTGAATATTTAACAGACTTTTCCTGCTAACAGCAGCAATATTCCGGTAAAGTTTTATATTATTTAGCTTGTCCTAGTAGTACACTTTGATATTCTATAAGAAAAAGTTTCGGGTACTATTGCTTAAATAAGAAAATACGTGCGGAGAACGGACAAAAACGTCATTTTCATTGCATTTTGAGGCAACATAACAATGTAAAATAATAATGCCCCATGGAAACGAATACAGTAAGCAGGTAGTGTTATACTAACATATCACCACAAAAGAATTTTGGGATGTCGTTGCTTTCTCAAGCTTTAGCACTGCAAACATACTTGCATTTCACTTTTCATGAAAAATGGCGGTCACAACCTTGAACTTTGACATTTTTTACAGTGAAGGGAAAATTTTTTGAGAGCTTCAAAATTGCACATTATTCATTATATGTGATCTACTTCCACATAAAAATATATCAAGCAAATCAAAAAATACAACTATAACACTTGGTCTGATTTTCAAAATAATGGCTCTTAAGTATGTTTTGCCGATCATATTATATCCATCCTTGTATCTCCAACCTCTTGTATTTATGTCTAAATTGCTTTTTTTTCCTGCTTTTTTTCTGTAAAATAGTTAAAAATAGTGTATCTGAAATATTGTCCTCTGTGGAATCAAAAAGTGGATAAAATGCTAAAATGCTCAAGTTTTTTGTAATGTTTCAATTTAAAATTTTTACGTTTTGAATTGAAATTGATTAATTTATCACATTCGTTTTAAAGAATAATAACATTTAAGTTATTATAAGTAATTTGTTTGAGGTAAATCTATAAAATATAATTAAAATTTCAAGAATAATTAATTAAAAAAAATAAAAATATGTATTTTTAAATATTTTTTCCTCGTTTGAAATGCTTGGCTCCTTCATTATTCTGGCGCCTGTGTTCGCCGCACACATTGCACAATAGGTAGGCGCGCCCCTGTCAAGATCCCATCCGCGGTGGCCGTGGTTGAATGTCGTGTGACAGATATTGAGCCCATTTTATTTTTTAAAAAATACTTATTTTTGTACTAAAGCTTTAAAAAGTTTGTATGGGTATTATATAAAATATGTATCCAATGACGGCGTAAGATTTTATTGCAGAAATATTGATATTTAGGGTATAAATTGCCTATTTGAAAATAAAAATCTCAAAAAGTTTTCTGTATTTTTCGAAAATCCTTGTTTTTTAATAAGTTAAAAGTAGATTAAAGCTTTGAAATTTTTATATGCTATGTAAATGATTCTTATGTTCTCAGTGTTAAATTTTAGTGTATTTACAATAATTTCTAGGGTATAAAGCAATCAGTTGAATATTTTCGCTTTTGACAAATTTACACTTGAATACAAATTATTTCATTTAATATTCAGAGGGGCTCTCCTCGAGCTACACTCGATAACCCCCGTTTATATCCCGCAGGCTCTAAACAGAATAATTTGCATATTTTAAACTAGACGGATGTGGTAATCCCAAAACTTTCTTCTATCTCATACATGGTAATATTTCCTGGAAAATGCAGCATAGCAGTGGCACCGGTTAGATGATTTACACCAAAATCTAATCAGTAACATCTTATGTCAATTTCTAACTGAAACTGAAGTTTCATGAAAATCCTAGCATTAGTTTTGAGTAGAGCTATGGGGGAAATCGTAAAAAAGTCTGCATAGCAGCTTCACTTGTAGGGCGATATATACCAAAAGCTAATAAGGACAACTTAAGTCAACTTGGTAACTGAATCTGAAGTTTGATTAAAATCCGTGCAATACTTATTGAGATAAAACTGTTGCGGGTATCAGGAAAAATTCAGCATAACAGCGCCACCTGTTGGACGATTTACACCAAAATATAGTCAGCACCACCTCATATCAAGAAATAACTAAATCTGTAGTTTGGTGAAAATCCACGCATTAGTTCTCGAGATAGAGCCATTGCGGAAATCGTGAAAAATATTCTATAGCAGTGCCACCTGTTGGGAGATTTACACCAAATCATAGTAATCACCAACTCATATCAAGGACTAAATTAATCTAGTCTTATAAAAATCCGTGCACTAGTTTTTGAAATAGAGCCATTGCGGAAATCGTAAAAAATGCAGCATAGCAGCGTCACCTATTGAGCGATTTGCACCAAAAACTAATCAGCACCAATTTGTATCAGGGACTAATTGAATATAAATTTTTATTAAATTCAGTGCATTAAGTTCTTGGGATAGAGCGCCCACAAAATTTGTGTCACACACAGACAGACAGACTCACAGTCACATTTTGTAAAAACATGTTTTTCGGGACCTCTGACCCCTAAAACGTGTAAATTCGTCGAAAACCGGAATTCGAAAATTTTCATGAATCCAATGCTTTCTTGTAAAAATAGAAGAAAGTAAAAATATTACCCAATTACGCAAGTGTTGCGAACTCGTACTCTTTACTCCTTGTACGTAACTGTCTGAACCAAAAAGCAAACAGAACAATAGTCCAAGAGCTGTTAAACATTTTAGGGAAGGTATTTGAGGCACCCTGAAAATTTGTGCAACACTTCTTTTGTAATGCCTGAATACAAAATCGAATGTCTGGCTGAAGGATCGTGGCCCAAAACCTGTGGCAGACAAAAAATGGCACTTGACACGTGTCTGGCACAGTTTTTGTGCCGACTAAAGTGTCTGTCATTTTCAAAATATTTTTTTCTAAGCATAAATATTATTGTGCCTCAAATACCTTTTTTGGGTAGTCAAAAAATGGCACTTGACACGTGTCTGGCACAGTTTTTGGGCCGACTAAAGTGTCTGTCATTTTCAAAATATTTTTTTCTAAGAATAAATATTATTCTATTTCAATCTCAGCGTGCCTCAAATACTTTTTTGGGGTAGTGTCAAAAAATGGCACTTGACACGTGTCTAGCACAGGTTTTGGGCCACGATCCTTCAGCCAGACATTCGATTTTGTATTCAGGCATTACAAAAGAAGTGCTGCACAAATTTTCAGGGTGCCTCAAATACCTACTCAAAAATGTTCAACAGCTCTCCTACTACAAGTCCTGTTGGAGAGAGCCTATCAAAATCGAACTGAAGAAGAATTAGATGAAGCATTTGATGATTGGATTCAGCGAAGATCTCAAAAGTCGGCTCAATTTAAGTATTGGCATATCACCAAAGAGTTAGAATCTTTGTTTTTAGATCTGATACGGAGTATCCGTCAGGGTAATAGGACAGATTTTATTTCCACTTTGGAGGAAATTTGTCCAGGGATGTTTGCTCTTGATCGAACCAACTATGCACGATGGCTGCCATTATTTTTATACAACTTTAAGCAACTACCAGACATGCATTCCGCTGTTTTCTGCGAGTTTAAAAAGGGAAATATGTCTAGATCCAAAACTAACAGGAAATTCTCCAGGATATCACATGACCAGTTGCATGAACAAAACAACAAATTATTGAAAAACACTTCATCTAATTTATCACGTCTAAGAGAAGGGACTGATACAATGGATGGTTGCGGGCCCGAGGTTGCACGAATGATTGAAGAGATTGAAGAAAATCATAACTTGAAGTCAGACATCACTTCTGAACAGCATCATGACGACACTACAAGTTTTTGTAATAGATTTCAGACACATGTTTCTGCTCTTGTTGAAGTTTTTCAAGAACACCTGCAATCCCTTCGAAGACCAAGAATTGACTACCGTCAACAGTAGTAGGATTGTCCTCCCGGAAGAATGTGCGAGGTCTGTTATGTTATCGAATGTAATTAGGGAAAAGACAGTTTGAAGGATTTGTCGAAGATCGCATGTACTAAGAAAGGTATCAGTCCATAACATCATATAAAAACAACTTAACCCTGATGACTGGAAAGAAAGTTTCTATTAAGTGCAAAGAGAAGCAAAAGATTCTTGACCTGAGAAAAGACAGTACGCTTTTTGTCAAGCTACACGTTTCTAGGCAAGCAAGGATGTGAAAGATTTTTTCGCACATGAAAACAACTCTTGTCCACCTTCCATATCTGATCTCGTTAAACTTCGAAAACGCAGCAACAAATCCGATGTAGTGTGTTGTATCTTAAAATCAAGTGGAGTTTCTGAGACGACTGTCATTGAACCTAATGTTTTCTTGCGATATTATCGATGGAGCTGCCTTGATCCATATGCTTATCCCTCAATACAGTCGAACCTTTCAGCAGTACTGTGATCAGATTGTTGGACCATACGTTTTGATGAGGTTAACAACTGCAGATAGAGTCAATTTGGTTTTCGACCGCTATTTAGATGGAAGCCTTAAAAATGACACAAGAAAGATGAGAAGATCTGGTCCAAGAGTAAATGTGAAATCCAATGTTGTTCTACCTAAATCCTTCAGTAAGTTTCTTGCTCACAGCAAAAACAAAGGTATCTTCGGATTTTTAGCAGAAAAACTCGTCAAGATGAATCTGCCTCTTGGGAAACAAGTCATTTGCACCTACAGAGACACGGTAATTCGTTTGCATAAGGTCACTTTTGCAGCCATTTTTTCCGTCTCTTATGAAGAAGCGGATGTTCGTCTTTTACTTCATGTTCGGCATGCTTTTGAATACTCGGCTCATTCAAAGATCGCAGTAAAAACTGTTGACAATGATATTGCAGTGATTACCATGTATGCTTTCTCTAGACTACCGAATCTAGAAGAATTGTGGTTGGCGTATGGAAGTGGAAAGCATCTCCAATACCTTCCTAACCACGAGTTGCACAGAAAAGTTCCACAAGAAATTCTTGATTTTTTACCTCTCTTCCATGCCTTTACAGGAGCTTTCACGGTGTCTAATTTTGCAGGTATCGGTAAATCTACTTTCTGGAAAATATGGATGACACTTCGAGACGTGGACAAGGCTTTTTTGGATAATTGCAAAGTTCCTGACAACATCACAGAAGATCACAAGTATTTCTTACTTATTCAGCGGTTCGTCGTCCTTTTATACCATGCATCAATTTCAGTGGATACCGTAAATGAAGCCAGGAGAATTCTATTTACCCAGTAGAACAGACTCATTGAAAATATTCCACCAACCAGCAACGTTCTCCTACATCACCAGAAGAGGGCTATCCTGCAGTGTTATTTGGGGAAAAACTGCCTTCAACGCAGTTTTCCACATGTTAATCCATGACAAATGGGATAGAAAAAAAGTCCTTCCGGCCAGTGCCGGGAGGAAGAGGTAGCTTTCATATTCCTTATTTTTAAAAAGCCAACTTATATCATTCAAACACACCAAGCTCAATTTAGTGGAAACCGAATATAGGAGATTCAATACTAATTTTTATCAATATAATGAATGAGAATTTCGCGAAATTAGTCAGCTTTATCCAAGCTGCTTTTCTTTAAAGTAACTTATATTTGGCTGCCAAATTCGGCGATATCTTGAAGTGCCTGCCATTTTAAGACAACATGGTGGATGAGGCTAACCAGTGAACTTGGTCGAGACCTTAGTAATTGCTGTGCACATGCTCACTCACATCGGAATAGATTGAAATATATGAGTGCTTTCGCAGGCAAAAAATCAGATTTTTCAATATGTCACCCACATTAGATATTGAAATTGCTGTATCTGAGCCATTTTTTAAGATAAAGTCAAACAAAAAATGCTCCCGAATCCTTATATCAAGGTCAAATACTTAAGAAAGGAACCTTTTTCAATTTCTAATTTTTTTGCACCTCACTTTAAATATAATTTTTTTTAATTTAATGGCCGCCATTTTGAAACAACATGGCTGATGAATCTGGCCAGCGAACTTGGTCGAGGTATTGATGTATACTATCCACATGCCTTCTTACATCGAAATAGGCGAATACGTGTGTTATCGCATGACAAATACGAGATCGTTTCAAAATGTTAGCCATGCTAGAAATTCAAAGTGCTATAATTCAACCAATTTTTAAGTTATAAACAAAAGAACAAATTTTCAGAAACAAAAACTGCTCCGGAATCTTTGTGTCAAGGCCAAACACATAAAAAAATCTTTTTCATTTTCCAATTTTTTAATACCTCATTTTAAATTTTAAATTTAATTTTTTTAAATGGCAACCCTTTTGAAACAAGACGTCGAATGAATCCTGCCAACGAACTCGGTCGAGACATTGGTATGTACTATGAACAGACCAAGTTACATCCAAATCGGTTCATAAATACGCCTGATATCGCGTGACAAAAATCAGGTCGTTTTAAAATGTCAGCCACAATAGAAATTCAAAATGCTATTACTCAACCATTTTTTTAGATATAGACGAAACAAATACTGTTCCGGAATCTTTGTATTAAGGTCAAACACATACGAAGAAAATCTTTTTCATTTTTCAATTTTTTGGTATCTCATTTTAATTTTCTTTATTTTTTAAATTTTTTTAAATGGACGCCATTTTGAAACAAGATGGCGGATGAAGCTGGCCAATGAACTCGGTCGCGATATTTGTATGTACTATGTACCCACCAAGGTACGTCCAAATCGGTTCATAAATACGCATGTTATGACGTGAGAAAAATCAGGACGTTTCAAAATGTCAGCCACGCTAGAAATTCAAAATGCTATAACTCAGCCATTTCTTAAGATATAGACGAAACAAAAACTGCTCCCGAATCTTTTTATCAAGGTCAAACACATAAGAAGAAAATATTTTTTCAATTTTCATTTTTTTGGTACCACATTTCAAATTTAAATTTTTCTTAAAAATTTAAATGGCCGCCATTTTTAAACAAGATGGCGGATGAAGCTGTCCAACGAGCCCGGTTGAGACATTGGTATGTACTATGTATAAACGAAGTTACATCCAAATCGGTTCATAAATACGTCTTTTATCGCGTGACAAAATTCAGGACGTTTCAAAATGTCAGCCACGCTAGAAATTCAAAATGCTGCAACTCAGCCATTTTTTAAGATATAGACGAAACAAAAACTGCTTCGAAATCTTTGTATAAAGGTCAAATACATAAGAAAAAATATTTTTCCATTTCAATTTTTTGGTACCACTTTTCAAATTTTAATTTTTTAAAAATTTTAAATTGCCGCCATTTTGAAAAAAAATGGCGGATGAAGCTGGCCAACGAACTCGGTCGAGACATTGGTATTTGCTATGTACACACCGAATTACATCGAAATCGGTTCATAAATACGCCTTTTATCGCGTGACAAATTTCAGGACGTTTCAAAATGTCAGCCACGCTAGAAATTCAAAATGCTATAACTCAGGCATTTTTTAAGATATAGACGAAATAAAAACTGCTCCGGAATCTTTGTATAAAGGTCAAATACATAAGAAAAAAATATTTTTCCATTTTTAATTTTTTAGTACCACATTTCAAATTTTAAATTTTTTTTTAAATTTTAAATGGCCGCCATTTTGAAACAAAATGGCGGATGAAGCTGGCCAACGAACTCGGTCGAGACATTGGTATGTACTATGTACACACCGAATTACATCCAAATCGGTTCATAATTACGAGAGTTACAGTGTGACATAAGTCATATATATATATATATATATATATCAATTTTGAACGGATGGTGGTTTCGGGGTCTGGGGGTCATGATCGATGAAAATATACCAAAATTTTTTGAAATCGCTTTCCTCCAAACGGCTGCAATAGGTAGCTTTTTGTAATGAAAGCTACCTAAAAGGTGGACGAAGACCACGTGCCTCTTTGGTCTTCAAACCCGGAAATCACCATGAGGAAGCTATAAGAATTTATTGCGTGCAAGTACAAAGAGATGTTCACACATTGTCGAAGTGTAAAATCAGGTATAAGTTGCGCTTTACTTTGTAGCTGTGAGAGACAGTGAAGTGAATAAAATGATTTTATTTTGCAAACTTTTTACATTTTAACAATGAATTTGTTTTAAATATGGGGCTTAAGCTCAGAGCTATGGTTATGCCTTTGCTTTTTCATTTTTACTACTTGTTGTGGGAATTTCATTTACAGGCAACATACTAATACGAATAATTAGTATATAAACATGCTTTCTGAGATATACCTAGGAAGGAGTAGAGGAGTGTTTAGAAGTAAAAAAAGGGAAAAACAATTCAACAAGTGGCACCCAGTGCAATATGAGTACTGGAAAACATCATAACAATGTAAGAGTTGGATGAGTGTTACGTTTTCGCCGCAAAAATGTCTAAACCATTTATCGCAGAGCAAATTTGCGAGAATCTTTTTGTAGCTTATTCCAAGAGCTTTCAAATGATATATCACAATATCATAATATTATAATTGTGAATGGTGATGTGAGCATTTTAATAAACGTATGTCCTATGTCGCGGCGACCAGTTTGATGACGTCATTATGGAGGGTTTTGACCTGTGATCGATTGCCTCCCGGCAGTTTTCCATTTCTTAACAGGTATATAAGCACTGCTCCACACCTCATACTGGTACCCGGAAGTAAAATATTTTTACGCTTACTCAACTGACTATATATCGTGTGAGAACTCTCGTAACGCCGAACTCAAAAATACATAATTTTAAGTATAAAATTTTAGGTATTATATTTTCAGAGATATTGTCGAAAATGTAATGCTAAAATATGCATCCCCCTTCCAATTCCCAGTAGTAGTATAAAAGCAATAAAAGTCAAATTGTAAAAAACAGACTAATTTAATTAGATTTAATTGTGCAATTATTTGAAGATTCGCGACTAATTTGCATTGAGTGGCGATCTCAATACGCCATCCGTGTCTGTAAAGGTTAATTAAAAAGCTATCTATAAAAACGCGGCACGGACCAAGGAGGCTTTGCAACTTTGCGAACTCCTTTTGAAGCGAGCTTACGTTGTATGGTTTTTTCCTTCACAAAGTCTTATTATTCTTTTAGGATTTTTTGTAATATTACAGTTACTAATTAATATATTTACTGTACGGAACCCTCTATACGCGAATAATACTCGCGCTTGACCGATTATTATTATTATTATTATTATTATTATTATTATTATTATTATTATTATTATTATTTGCGTGTGAGGCTCAGTGCAGTGATAGGCATATCCAGAAAAAAGTATTATTTCTAGCAGATACAGAAAATGGAATTCTTGTGTTTGAGATTTCTAAAAGGCTCTTTGTGTACTTTTTAAAATTATGTCTTCATAAAAATGTTCTATAACTCCAAGAATATAGATTGCACATGCAGTTTTTAATTAAATTTAATTTTAGAATTTTTGCAGTTTTCACGGAAGAATTCAGTTTAAAATGAAATAACATTTCTCCACGGTAAAACTTAGTTACACTTATATGAATTTCCAATTAAAAACTTAAACATGAGAGAACATGAAATGATTTGTGGCTTTTCATTTTCCAAAGAAACTCATTGAAAAATCTCAATTTTGTATGCGGCCCACGAAAAGAAATAATAATAAAAAAAGAATTCGTACAACTTTACAAATTGTGGCAGATAAATGTGAAGAGATCTGTTCGATTGGGAATTATGTCTACTTTCTGAATACGAAAGCAATTTTCGAAATAGGGGTCGTTTAAAATGGTCATGGTAAAAATTATACCAACTTTGAATCTTCTAAAGGTAATATGCACTTTTAGCATTGCATTTGAGTTTTTTTTTTTTGTATCTAGACATCTGTAAAAAAGGTATAGTTTATCCCTATGCTTTTTCTTAAATCTTTTTAGTGTTAGAAGAAGCTAAAGTCAGAGGATTCTTATGTTAACTCCCACGTGACAAACGTTGATTAATATTTCCCCCAAAATCATTCGACTGATATATTTGGAATGAGATACAATGTTCAGACCCAAACATATTCCAGATATTTTTTCCATTCAAAATAATATTTTTAATTATGAAAATTATTAATAAATTAATATTAAATAAACATAAATTATGACCTGCATTAATTTTTACATTAAATGAATCACAATCGTCAAAAAACATAGGTGTGTAAGTTTACAGCTCAGTCGAATCCTTAGTTTTCGAGATATACAGAACTTTTTTTTTCGAAAAGTTTACTGAAGGGACCGTTTCCCGTTAGAAAAGCATCCCCAGAAATAAAAATCTTAACCCCTTTGGGACGAGCGTCTTTTACAGAATTTTTAACCCTTTATCACTGGTTTTTAAAAACAAAAATTATTGCCTAATGTAATCGGGAAAATGCTCGAATTAAATAAGACAAAATTTACAATAAAAATTTACTGGTGAGAATAATCACGGATTCTGCGCATCTTAAACGGTACGTATACCGGCCGCTCGTCCCCAAGAGGTTAAAAAGTAACTGTAAAAAATTTATGGATTTTTCTTTCTTATAAAGTGAGTTTATAATTAAAAATACTGCATAATTTTGCTGGTAACTAATTTGTGTTTCAAGTACTTTTCATTTTAGGATCTTAATTTTAATTTTCGAAATTTATGGATAAACCCCTAACACATTTTTTATATAACTCTATGAGGATTTAAGAAAAAGTATATAAACTGTATTTTTTTCCCGAGCTGCTTTGATCCAAGGAACTTAAATAAAGCGTCAAAAATGAATGTTATCATTTAAAAAAGTGAAAGATGGTTTAATATTTAACATGTTGACAACCGCATTTATGTTCGGAAAGGAGACACAATTTTTTGTCAAACGGTATCTCTCGTATCTATAATACACAATTTGGTCAAAAAATATCATGGGGTGGTACATCGACCCCCCCCCCCCCACACACACACACACCCTCCCACCTCTCAGAACTATACATTGATTGACTAAGTTATAAAAAACGTTGTTGCTATTAGGCTTGTTACTAAAATGTATTCAATAAAATAATAACATTGGTACAGAAATAGTTAATACAAGCTATAATTAACATTTTAAAGAATGCTTTTCATTTTTAGACAGTCATCTGTATTAAATTTTATTCAGCCGTTATGCCTGTTTTGGACGTTACGGCTAACATTTGCATATCAAAATGAAGGTTAAGCAAGCCAGGGTCTTAGTTTAAAGTGGAATCTGACACACACAAGAATCTGAACTCCTAAGCTCGAAAGTAGTTATAAAATGGGCATTCTATGCCAGCTGCACGGGCTGCACGACTTTGAATGACCTCTGTATGCTGATTGAAGGGTATGCGGCGTAGGTCAAGGTCATGCGGCGTACTCTTGGAGGCGGGGTCAAGGTTATGCGTCATCTTATAGTACGAGGGGTTATTTTGAGTTTGATTTTTTTTCTAATGATAATTAATTAAGAAATTTTAATTGGGGGACTTTAACTTTTTTCGGGATAATTTTTGAAGATTGAATTTTTTGGGAGATCGATTTTTCTTTTAGTCGTACTACAGTACGAAGGGTTTTTTTGAGTGTGATTTTTTTCATTAATGATAATTAAGAAATTTTAATTGGGGGACTTTAACTTTTTTTGGGGGGTAATTTGTGAAGATTAAAATTTTAGGAGATAGATTTTTTTTCTCACCGTTTTACAGTGCGAGGAGTTATTTTTACATTTGATTTTTTTTACTAATGATAATTAATTAAGAAATTTTAATTGGGGGACTTTTACTTTTTTGGGGGTATTTTGATTATTCTTTTCGTCGTACTACAGTACGAGGGGTTATTTGTACTTTTAAAAAATTAATTTAGAAGTTTTAATTGGGCGACTTTCATTATTGAGAGTAATTTTTGAGATAGATTTTTTTTTTTTTTTTTTTTTTTTTTACGGACATTTATTTTTTTAGCGCACTTGAGTTTTCGGTGTTATTTTTAGGGTTGCAATTTTTGTGTTAGAGTTATTACTAGTGGCGATTGTAATATTTATTTGGGAACTTGCAAATATTTTTTTTTCTTTTTCGCGATTTTTCATTGGCAATCGAATTTTTAGCGTTAATTAAACATTTTAATTGGGAGACTTTAAAAATACATTTTGTTTCTTTTCACGAATTTTTATTTGGTAATAAAATTTTAAACATTAATTGTATTAGAGAACTTTACGCGATTAAATTAAATTTAGTGACGTATGCGCTCGAATATTTAGTATTAATTAAAATTATGAATGAGGTTAAATGTGAATTTTTGTCATTTAGTGTTAGAATTTATTTCTGCGAATTTTTAAATAGTACTGCCCCACCAGTGGCCAAGAGGTTCTGCTCACGAAGCTGGTAGACGTGAAGTGTTGGGTTCGATCCAAATCGCGCCCGTCGGCCTAATCGTTCGGAGTTTTCGTGGTTTTCTTTGAGCCATGGATTTCTTTGTGTTAATACGGGTTAGGTTCCCTTAGAAAGACACCCACGAAGGGCACTCCCCCCTCGGGCCTATATCCCTAGTGTAGATAATCGGCCGACGCGAATTTTTAGATGATAATGGAATTTTAAACATTTATTAAAAATTTAATAAGAGGACATTTCGTGACTTAATTGAATTTAGTGACGTCTGCAATAAAATTTTTGGGGGAAAATAGTAATAAAAAATTTGAATTTAAAATAGGAATGAGGGTACATGTGAGTATTTTTGGAGTTTTTAACATTAATTAAAAAAAGTCCTTCCGGCCAGTGCCGAGAGGAAGAGGTAGCTTTCATATTCCTTATTTTAAAAAAACCAACTTATATCATTCAAACACACGAAGCTCAATATAGTGGAAACTGAATATAGGAGATTCAATACTAATTTTTATCAATATAATGAATGAGAATTTCGCGAAATTAGTCAGCTTTATCCAAGCTGCTTTTCTTTAAAGTAACTCATATTTGGCTGCCTAATTCGGCGATTTCTTAAAGTGCCTACCATTTTAAGACAACATGGTAGATGAGGCTAACCAGTGAACTTGGTCGAGACTTTAGTAATTGCTGTTCACATGCTCACTCACATCGGAATCGGTTGATATATACGAGTGCTGTCGCATGCAAAAAATCAGATTTTTCAAAATGTCACCCACAATAGAAATTGAAACTGCTATATCTGAGCCATTTTTTAAGGTAAAGACAAACAAAAAATGCTCCTGAATCCTTATATCAAGGTCAAATACTTAAGAAAGAAACCTTTTTCAATTTCTAATTTTTTTGCGCCTCACTTTAAATATATATATATATTTTTTTAATTTAATGGCCGCCATTTTGAAACAAGATGGCTGATGAATCTGGTAGGCGAACTTGGTCGAGGTATTGAT
This sequence comes from Maratus speciosus, assembly GCA_963932465.1. NCBI lineage: Eukaryota > Metazoa > Arthropoda > Arachnida > Araneae > Salticidae > Maratus > Maratus speciosus. The sequence continues at coordinate 164,156,705 of OZ010787.1, read as the reverse complement.
GTATACTATCCACATGCCTTCTTACATCGAAATAGGCGAATACGTGTGTTATCGCGTGACAAATACAAGATCGTTTCAAAATGTTAGCCATACTAGAAATTTAAAGTGCTATAATTCAATCATTTTTTAAGATATAAACAAAAGAACAAATTTTCAGAAACAAAAACTGCTCCGGAATCTTTGTATCAAGGCCAAACACATAAAAAAAATCTTTTTCATTTTCCAATTTTTTAATACCTCGTTTTAAATTTTAAATTAAATTTTTTTTAAATGGCAACCCTTTTGAAACAAGATAGCGAATGAAGCTGGCCAACGAATTCGGTCGAGACATTAGTATATACTATGTACAGACCAAGTTACATCCAAATCGGTTCATAAATACGCCTTTTATCGCGTGACAAAATTCAGGACGTTTCAAAATGTCAGTCACGCTAGAAATTCAAAATGCTGCAACATCATACGCCTGTTATCGCATGACAAAAATCAGGTCGTTTTAAAATGTCAGCCACAATAGAAATTCAAAATGCTATTACTCAGCCATTTTTTTAGATATAGACGAAACAAAAACTGTTCCGGAATCTTTGTATTAAGGTCAAACACATACGAAAAATATCTTTTTCATTTTCCAATTTTTTGGTATCTCATTTTAATTTTTTTATTTTTTAAATTTCTTTAAATGGCCGCCATTTTGAAACAAGATGGCAGATGACGCTGGCCAACGAACTCGGTCGAGATATTTGTATGTACTATGTACACACCAAGGTACATCCAAATCGGTTCATAAATACGCCTGTTATTACGTGACAAATTCAGGACGTTTCAAAATGTCAGCCACGCTAGAAATTCAAAATGCTATAACTCAGCCATTTCTTAAATATAGACGAAACAAAAACTGCTCTCGAATCTTTTTATCAAGGTCAAACACATAAGAAGAAAATATTTTTAGAATTTTCAATTTTTTGGTACCACATTTCAAATGAAAATTTTTCTTAAAAATTTAAATGGCCGCCATTTTTAAACAAGATGGCGGATGAAGCTGGCCAACGAACCCGGTCGAGACATTGGTATGTACTATGAATAAACTAAGTTACACCCAAATCAGTTCATAAATACGCCTTTTATCGCGTGACAAAAAACAGGACGTTTCAAAATGTCAGTCACGCTAGAAATTCAAAATGCTGCAACTCAGCCATTTTTTAAGATATAGACGAAACAAAAACTGCTCCGAAATCTTTGTATAAAGGTCAAATACATAAGAAAAAAATATTTTCCCATTTTTAATTTTTTGGTATCACATTTAAAATTTAAAATTTTTTTTAATTTTTAAATGGCCGCCATTTTGAAACAAAACGGCGGATGAAGCTGACCAACGAACGCGGTCGAGACATTTGTATGTACTATGTACACACCGAATTACATCGAAATCGGTTCATAATTACGAGAGTTACAGTGTGACATAGGTCATATATATATATATATATATCAATTTTGAACGGAGGGTGGTTTCGGGGTCTGGGGGTCATGATCGATGAAAATATACCAAAATTTTTTGAAATCTCTTTCCTCCGAACGGCTGCAATAGGTAGCTTTTTGTAATGAAAGCTACCTAATATTAATAAGAGGGCTTTTCATGATTAAATTTAGCGAAGTTTGCGCTTGAATTTTCCGTTTAATATTTGTTAACAACCCTTAGGTTATAAACGCACACGTGACCGTAATTACCTATTGGGTGCCTTTTGAGGAGCTCACACGTAGAGTGCAACTCGGATTTTTAGCAATGAAAAATAATTCCTGTGGTTTTTCACAACTTGAAAAACTATGATTCTCATCATATAATGAGTAAGATATGCAAATTTAAAGATCATCAAATTGATGTAATTGCTTCTTCTATGGGAAACTATATCACGTATAGGCTTATAAAACCCGATTATCCAATTCAGCTCGTGTTTTTAGACAACTTTCAATTCTTTCCAACCTTTCAATTGCATGATAAACCTATTTAATAATGTTAGAAATGTCTTTTGAATTTTTTTCAGGTTTCGAACCCACAAACATTTGCAATGACTTATAATTTTTAACTCATTGCGCTAACCACTGGACCATGTGGGTCCGTTGATTTATCACATAAACTTGTTTGTAAATTTTCGATTTTAAGTGAAAAATTTTTGGAGATTGAATTATGCATAAAAATTTCCACTATACTGAAATGCGTTATTTTGCACACATCTTTTGAGTGATTCACTTAATCTAGATAAGGGTTTTTCCTGAACACATTGTGTAATACGATATAAGATTTTAATTTTGATTAACTAATAAGAGTCACAAATTTAGATAAGCTAATGAGAATTAGAAATTAATTTGTAGCGTAATTTGTTTTTTTTTCCCTCAAAGGGCTTAAATTCGAAACACTATTAAAGATTGACTCATGTGATTTCAAAATTCATTTTATATTGCCTAACACATAATGAATAAATGAACGCATAATTAAGATTACGTAACTCAAAACGAAAGAATGCATAATTAAGATTTAATATTGCGTCACAATTTTTGAATGATTTTATTAATATAGAATTTATATAAAATTGGGGGTGATTTTTTCCTCATAGATTTATTTTAAATAAAATTGGAATATTTATTAGAAATTTAATGCTTGTGCGACATTTATTTAGGATTAAATTAAAACTATTATAAAATTAGATCTTTTAAAACGGTTACTTTTTTAATTTTTTCATTAACCGGGGAATACTTCAAACACGTCATTGATGAGTCATCACACATAAGTAAATTTTCACTCGTAAACATGAAAGTTTTAATAAATATATTGAGGTATATGAAAAGTGACACTCATTTCGTGAAGTGGACTTTGAAATTTTAGTCTAGTTCTAATTTCGATCTAGTTCAAATTTGACTAAGTTAACACGTTACGTAATAGAGGGGAGTTTAATACTATGTATTAATATAAATATGATTTTTGCTTAATTTTTCACTAGGATAAAATTTTAATCATCGGAAAAATACATCTTTAAGAGTTTTAAAATAAATATTTGTAAATTGTTAGCTTGAAATGCTATATAAAGTTTATTTTATTTTATGGGAATTAAAACAGATTTTTGAAAAATAAACTGAATGAAATATAATTCAAATTAACAATTTAAAAAAGAAATGAATTAAAACAAGCTGACCTGAAATATGCGCTACATCCTCAGTTTTTTGACTAGAAATGAAAAATCTTCCAAGTTCTTATCGATTGGGTTTACCCAATCTAGTCTCCTACGTCATCAGTGTTATCATATACCACATGACGGGGTTTCCCCAAACATGTGATAATTACGTTCGCCACCTTAAAAATTTTAAACATTTGGAAATATATAAAATTTTATCATTATAAATTTAGTATCTTCACACATAATTAACACATGCTAATTAAGTATGATTAATTTTTTTTAAATGTAATTTTCATTAAATTTTAAAGAATTTGTACATTTAATTTTTAATCTAGTAAATATTAAAACATGAAATAAATGATTGCGCTTTTAGAGCATATAACTTTAATCATAAAAATTAAAATACTAGTACTTACACTTTGAAATGAAAATGATAAACCTTTCTTTAATATTTTTCAGTTAATAATTAGAGACACACAGTTAACTAGAAACTTAAGTATAAAAACAGAAATGAATATCTAGCAATAAGGTTAACATTTTTAATAAAAAAAAAATAATATTTTAGGTTAATTTTAAACATACTAGTATTTTTAGACTAGCGAAATTTCCCTTTTTTAGAAAATAATTTTCTGGTTTAATTTTCAATTATTTTTTTAATATAACTTTTAAAAAATATTGTCAACTGTGAAAACTAGGGATTTGCTTTTTTGACTATTTATTTGAATGTAACAATTTTTAAAATTTTAAGATGTGTTTTACATTTAGAAGTATATTTTATGAAAATAAATTCAAAATATTTAGATATTTTTATTATTAATAATTTAAAAAATAAAACATTTAGAAGTAAATTGACTTACATTTATTAATATTTCATAAAAATCCAATGACTTTAAAATCGCAGAAATTCTTTGCAAGCAGTTAGTCAGCAACAGTATGCTAAATAAACCCCAATATCTTAACTGTTGGGTATTTCCGTAAATACGTGATTCCTGAGATAAGCAGAATGTCATGTTCAAATATGAATCTAAGAACAGTGTTAATGAATCTACTTTATTCATATCGTATATACTTAATTTAAGATATAATTAATATAATGCATAATTAATAAGTGATTTAATTAATATGATGCGTTATTAATTAAAATCTAAATATAATTGAAACTTTTTCAGTCTTATTTAATAGAAGAGGAAGGCTTTTCAAATTTATTAAGAAACATGTAAGTTATTTAAAAATAGCAAATAAAGCCTTTGTGCAACAATATTAAAAAGCAGAAAAACCAACGTTTAAAATGCACAAATAATATATGAAAAGCAGCAAACAGCTGTTTCGAATCTACTAGCGAGATTCTTCTTCAGTGCAAAAGAAACAGCGTGCTAGAAAAAGCAAGGCTGAACAAAAAAAAAAAAAAAAAAAAAAATTTTTTTTTTCATATTTGAACATGACATTCTGCTTATCTTAGGAATCACGTATTTACGGAAATACCCAATAGATAAGATATTGGGGTTTATTTGGCATACTGTTGCTGACTAACTGCTGGCAAAAAATTTCTGCGATTTTAAAGTCATTGGATTTTTATGAAATATTAGTAAAAGTAAGTCAATTTACTTCTAAATGTTTTATTTTTAAAATTATTAATAATAAAAAATATCTAAATATTTTAAATTTATTTTGATAAAATATACTTCTAAATGTAAAACACATCTTAAAATTTAAAAAATTGTTAAATTCAAATAAATAGTCAAAAAGCAAATCCCTAGTTTTCACAGTTGACAATATTTTTTAAAAGTTATATTAAAAAAATAATTGAAAATTAAACCAGAAAAGTATTTTCTGAAAAAGGGATGTTTCGCTAGTCTAAAAATACTAGTACGTTTAAAATTAACCTAAAATATTAATTTTTTATTAAAAATGTTAACCTTATTGCTAGATATTCATTTCTGTTTTTATACTTAAGTTTCTAGTTAATTGTGTGTCTCTAATTATTAACTGAAAAATATTAAAGAAAGGTTTATCATTTTCATTTCAAAGTGATAAGTATTTAAATTTTTATGATTAAAGTTATATGCTCTAAAAGCGCAATCATTTCTTTCATGTTTTAATATTTACTAGATTAAAAGTTAAACGTAAAATTTCTTTAAAATTTAATGAAAATTACATTAAAAAAAATTTAATCGTACTTAATTAACATGTGTTAATTATGAGTGAAAATACTAAATTTATAAAGATATTAAATTTTATGTATTTCCAAATGTTTAAAATTTTGAAGGTGGCGAACGTAATTATCACATGTTTGGGGAAACCCCATCACGTGGTATATGATAACACTGATGACGTAGGAGACTAGATTGCGTAAACCCAATCGATAAGAACTTGGAAGATTTTTCATTTCTAGTCAAAAAACTGAGGAGCTAGCCCATATTTCAGGTAAACTTGTTTTAATTCATTTCTTTTTTAAATTGTTAAATTGAATTATATTTCATTCAGTTTATTTTTCAAAAATCTGTTTTAATTCCCATAAAATAAAATAAACTTTATATAGCATGTCAAGCTAAAAATTTACAAATATTTATTTTAAAACTCTTAAAGATGTGTTTTTCCGATGTTTAAAATTTTATCCTAGTAAAAAAGTAAGCAAAATCATATTTATATTAATACATAGTATTAAACTCCCCTCTATTACGTAACGTGTTAACTTAGTCAAATTTGAACTAGATCGAAATTAGAACTAGACTAAAATTTCAAAGTCCACTTCACGAAATGAGTGTCACTTTTCATATACCTCAATATATTTATTAAAACTTTCATGTTTACGAGTGAAAATTTACTTTTGTGTGATGACTCATCAATGACGTGTTTGAAGTATTCCCAGGTTAATGAAAAAATTAAAAAAGTAACCGTTTTAAAAGGTCTAATTTTATAATAGTTTTAATTTAATCCTAAATAAATGTCGCACATGCATTAAATTTCTAATAAATATTCCAATTTATTTAAAATAAATCTATGAGAAAAAATCACCCCCAATTTTATATAAATTCTATATTAATAAAATCATTCAAAAATTGTGACGCAATATTAAATCTTAATTATGCATTCATTCGTTTTGAGTGACGTAATCTTAATTATGCGTTCATTTATTCATTATGTGTTAGGCAATATAAAATGAATGTTGAAATCACATGAGTCAATCTTTAATAGTGTTTCTAATTTTAAGCCCTTTGAGAAAAAAACCCCATATTACGCTACAAATTAATTTCTAATTCTCATTAGCTTATCTAAATTTGTGACTCTTATTAGTTAATCAAAATTAAAATCTTATATCGTATTACTCACTGTGTTAAGGAAAAACACTTATCTAGATTAAGTGAATCACTCAAAAGATGTGTGCAAGATAACGCATTTCAGTATAGTGGAAATTTTTATGCATAATTCAATCTCCAAAAATTTTTCACTTAAAATCGAAAATTTACAAACAAATTTATGTGATAAAACAACGGACCCACATGGTCCAGTGGTTAGCGCAATGAGTTAAAAACTATAAGTCATTGCAAATGTTTGTGGGTTCGAAACCTGGAAAAAATTCAAAAGACATTTCTAACATTATTAAATAGGTTTATCACGCAATTGAAAGGTTGGAAAAAATTGAAAGTTGTCTAAAAACACGAGCTGAATTGGATAATCGGGTTTTTTAAGCCTATACGTGATATAGTTTCCCATAGATGAAGCAATCACATCAATTTGATGATCTTTAAATTTGCATATCTTACTCATTATATGATGAGAATCATAGTTCTTCAAGTTGTGAAAGACCACAGGTATTATTTTTCATTGCTAAAAATCCGAGTTGCACTTTACGTGTGAGCTCCTCAAAAGGCACCCAATAGGTAATTATGGTCACATGTGCGTTTATAACCTAAGGGTTGTTAAAAAATACTAAACCGAAAATTCAAGCGCAAACTTCGCTAAATTTAATCATGAAAAGCCCTCTCATTATTATTTTTAATTAATGTCAAAAACTCCAAAAATACTCACATGTACCCTCATTCCTATTTTAAATTCAAATTTTTTATTACTATTTTCCCCCAAAAATTTTATCGCAGACGTCACTAAATTCAATTAAGTCACGAAAAGTCCTCTTATTAAATTTTTAATTAATGTTTAAAATTCCATTATCATCTAAAAATTCGCGTCGGCCGGTCATATACAATAGGGATATAGGGGAGAGTGCCCTTCGTGGGGGTCTTTCTTAGGGAACCTAACCCGAATTTACACATATAAATCCATGGCTCGAAGAAAACCACGAAAACTCCGAACGATTAGGCCGACGGGCGCGATTGGGATCGAACCCAACACTTCACGTCTACTAGCTTTGAAAGCAGAACCTCTCAGCCACTGGTGGGGCAGTACTGTTTAAAAATTCGCAGAAATAAATTCTAACACTAAATAACAAAATTTCACATGTAACCTCATTCAAAATTTTAATTAATACTAAATATTCCAGTGCATACGTCACTAAATTCAATCGCGTAAAGTCCTCACATCAAATTTATGTTTAAATTTCCATTTTTATCTGAAAATTTGCGTTAAAAATATTTAAAAGTCTCCCAATTAAAATGTTTAATTAACGTTAAAAATTCGATTGCTAAGAGAAAATCGCGTAAAAGAAAAATATATTTTTAAGTTCCCAAATTAATATTAAAAATCGCCACTAGTAATAACTCTAACACAAAAATTGCGCCCCTAAAAATAACACCGAAAACTCAAGTGTGCTAAAAAATAAATCTCCGAAAAAAAAATCTATCTCAAAAATTATTCCCTAAAATTAAAGTCTCCAAATTAAAATATCTTAATTATCATTAATTTATTTTTTACAAGTTAAAATATCACCAAAAACTGTAGTGCGCTAAAAAAGTTAATGTCCGCGGAAAAAAAAAATCTATCTCCTAAAATTATCCTAAAAAAATTTAAGTTTCGCAATTAAAATTTCTTAATTAATTATCATTAATGAATTTTTCAAATGCAAAAATACCCCTTCGTACTGTAATGCGACGAAAAGAAAAATCATTATCCCCCAAAAATTCTATCTCAAAAATTACCCCCAAAAAGTTAAAGTCCCCCAATTAAAATCTCTTAATTATCATTAATGAAAAAATCAAACTCAAAATAACCCCTCGTACTGTAGTACGGTGAGAAAAAATATCAATCTCCTAAAATTTTAATCTTTAAAAATTATCCCGAGAAAAGGTAAAGTCCCCTAATTAAAATTTCTTAATTAATTATCATTAATGAAAAAATCCAACTCAAAATAACCCCTCGTACTATAAGATGACGCATAACCTTGACCCCGCCTCCAAGAGTACGCCGCATGACCTTGACTACGCCGCATACCCTTCAAACAGCATACAGAGGTCATTCAAGGTCGTGCCACCGTGCCACTTATGTAGAACCCCTATTTTATAACTACTCTCGAACTGAGATTCGAATCCAACACCTAACAAGCTATATATTAAAAAAAAATGAACAAACATGGCAAAAGTAGCTTTATTTTTTGCATGTTTTTAGTTTATTTTAATGTTGCTAATTAAACATAAAAATGCGCGGAAACTCAGCCTGGATACTTCAGTCATGTTTAATGTATGATTTCTTTTTCCTTTTTTTTTAAAAACTCATTCCAACATAGTTGAAAAGTGTTTATGACATCGGTTCTTTTGTCTATCTGTCCAGTTTGTCTTTCTGTCTGTCCGCGCTTTAACTGTCGCCAACATATATGGGTTAAGAAAATGGCGTACGTAGCATTTCTTGTATACTAGGGATATGCAGAGTGCTTTTTTTAAACTGACGCTATTCAGACCTATCTGTAGCTCATTCTAATAACCGGAATGGCAGTAAACTTGGTAAGGGGACTAATCTAATGACGCCATGAGAAGAAAGCGTTCGAGAAAAAAAAATAGTTCAAAACACCACCAACAGGGGGAAATGTGGCACTGTTGTAGTCTACGCAACCGAGAATTAGCATGAAACACGTCTAACAAATGAAAATGCAAAATTATACCTACGTATGCGACAGCAGTGCCGATAATGTGGGTTATAAACGCCTGCGAAAATCATCGAGAAACATTTTTAGTTCAAGTTGAATATGCGTCTCATGTTACCACAGAACTTGTTAAGTTGTACCAGTGCAAATCATCCGCCGCTCTTCGTAAGTTTAGAATATGCCACAAGCTACACAAAGGATTTTTATCAGGTAATACATTTAGAGCAATGATTTTGAAGTTCGAGGAAAGGAAACAGGCTCGCGAATAGTTCGGTCAGGCAGAGGAAGCAGTGTTGCCAGATTGGGGACTTTTTTGTCCCCAGATTGTTGATTGTCACCACTTTTTTGAAATAGAAATATTCGGCCTATTTTAAAACAGATCAAAAATTCTGAAAAATAAGGCGAATTATGCTATTTTAAAAAAGTGGTGGCAGTCAAATAATCTGAATTAAAAAAGTCCCCAATCTGACAATACTGAGAGGAAGTAAACCAGTGTCAGACGAGGTAATAACAGATGTTGCAACCGCGATCGTTAACAGGTCACAGAGAACCATTGCTGTTAGTAGTAACAGCGCCACATTTCACCCAATAGGCGATGTTTTGAACTATTTTTTTTCTTGAAATATTTTTTTTTTCCATGGTGGCATTAGTCCCCTTACCAAGTTTATTGTCATTCTGGTTATTAGAACGAGCCACAGATGGCGCTGAATAGCGCCAGTTAAAAAAAAATACCCTGTACCTAAGATCTGGATTGCATTACTGTCTTTATTGTATTGACAGTAATTGATTGAAGCACGCTTTATGAAGTTAATGTACATTTTTGAGATGCGTGATAACATCTTCCGCGCTGAAAATAGAGTGCGTAGCATTTATAGTTCGTATACAGGAACACTCAAAAGAATTAAAATACATTATGTCGTATGAATGATAATTGTTTGAAATACATTTGAAAATATTGTAGTGCATATCAATTTTGTAATGCTTTAAATTTCAGACATTTTAAATTAAAAAATACACATAATACATATTAAAAACAATAAAGTAGACGGTTTGGACGAAAATTAATTCCTCATTGGTATTATACAACGTAAAATAACGAAAGATGACATAAACAGCTTACGAACATCTTTCGTGATTTTACGATGTATAGTACTAATGAGAGATGAATTTTCGTCCGAAACGTCTACTTTATTGTTTACGCATTATGTGTACTTTTAATTTAAAAGTTCTGAAATTTAACATTTCAATTGTGTTACAATACTTCAAACATTTCAAAATTGATATGCACTACAATATGTTCTCTATTGATAATGGTGCGAGTAGAATTTTAAGTTTATTTATTGTTGTCTGTAGATACTAATAGATAGATTAAATTTTAGTACACTATGCGCATGTTTAAAAATAGATAGATCCGTCTGCACAAAAGAATTCGAGTACATTGCCGTCTATGGGTAGTAACTCGTGAAAAGGTATTTTCAACCGCGTTCTGTGTTTAAATTGTTTATTTAGATATCTTCTTTGAAAAAGGAAGTTTCTTAACAATATATTGATATTATTAAAAAGTTTAAATTTGGAAAGTGTTTCACAATGTATGCGCAAGACATATTTTTATTGTTACTTTTGTGGTTTCGGACATTTATTTTTCCGAGCTCAAACCATAATGTCAAATGTTTCCAGAAAACACTATTTGACGCCGACACGTATTTTTTTTTTTTTTTAATCTTAAGTCCAATGTACAGCTTTCATCCAAAGATCAAGTGGTCTGAATACGTACTCTATCATCTGCAATTTGCCTCTGCTATATAAAAAACAGCATATCAATTCCACTTTAAATGGTACAGTTATTATGAGATAAATCAGCACGAGCAATGAGCATGAGCTGTAGTCATAAAAAAAACAGAGGGTATGCGGTGTTTTTAAAATAATCCAGAAGGTATACGGCATATACCACCGTATTCCCTCCACTATAGTTCTGATAAAGAATTACCTGTGAACTAATATCAGCTAAAAAGATATCTAACGTCATACTTGATAATTTCTGTTTGTATGCCACAAAACATAATAAAATAAATACTTAAGAAGAACCCCCCCCCCCCCCCCCCCCCCCCCCCAAAAAAAAAATAGACACAACTTTTGATTTCTGATAATTATGTGTTGCATTAGCGAAAATGATTTATCATTCGTCAGGTAAAGTTTTCAGGGGTCGGAACTTCTACGGAGCTGCACCTTCAGCTAATGTTAATAATACAATTATACGAACATTTTACAATAGAATCGCATATGATTAATTTATATGGTTAAAGATATATTTCATAAAATTAATAGTGAGAAGAGAGAAAAAAAATGTCTTATACATTTTTCGGAAAAAAATATGTCCAAGACAAAATTTTAAGTGCAAAGAGGTAATTCGAATCCATATTTTACTAAATCCTTCAAAGCTTATAAATTTTCAAATTTTTGGAAGATTTTAGCATTTAAAAAAAATTTTTGTTCTTAAAATATCTTATTAAATACCCTCTTCACATGACGTATTACAAAGATTTTAGTAACATTATATATTTTCCTTCTTTGAAAAATTATGGAGAGTTTTATAGAAAATAGTTTTATGCAAGCGTTTGTGTGCAGGTATGCTGCAAGATAGGGTAAGTGATCTTGGAAGCGTACAGGCTAAATTCTGTAAGAGTAGAAGTGTTTTTTTTAAACATAAGAATAGAAATTCTCTTGGCATGGAATGCTGATTGATTTAGCAGAAAAAAAGGATGAAGCATTTAACCCCTTCGGGACCGGCGTCTTTTCACAAATTTTATTCGGTTGGCACCACTTTTTAATACAAAATTTCCTTCAATTACTAATTTCGAAAATGCTTTAATTAAATAAGGTAAATACTGTTTTTCTTTATTACTGGTGCACAAAACAAATTTTGCATGCACCTTTTAAGGGTGAATATATGCACCCATAGTCCCGAAGGGGTTAAGGAAGCGTTAATGTGCGTACAAGGAATGAAAGGTAAAGTTATAGGTAATATTTTTACTTATTTAGATTATTATCCTTTTACGAGATATGTTTTTCAAAAATACCGGAATTATAAGTGAATTGGCAGTGAATATACAGAGGTTTAGCAAAAAAAAAAAAAAAAAAAAAAAAAAAAATCAGTTACCCACTTTAAGGTCTTTGAACTGCCTTCTACTGCTGTTTTATTAACTATTACTCTTTGAAAGAGAATTTAAAGTTTTGCGATGCTCCAGAGGCATATAAATTAGTGGCGACCCGTGGTCAGAAAAGCAGATGGAGAGCAACAAAATTAGTAGCAAACGGTTTTAAGAGTTAAGAGGCTACACTAGTCACAGAAAGAAATGCTCAATCTAATGTTTATCCTATGGGTGGATTGTTTACAGATTTCTCGCTCGTGTTTTAATAATTTTAAATGATTTTTTTGCATAGGATACCTGAGGTTGATAAATTTTATTATGCGTTTGTACTTTTTCGATTTTCGTTGTAGTTTTTTTTTATGAGGATAGTTTATTTTCAGAACCGGTAACACACAATAAAAAATATTGACCTCAGATATCCTAAGCAAAAAAATCAGTTAAAAATATTAAAATGCGGGCGAGAAATCTGTAAACAACGCTCCCATAGGATTAATATTAGCTTGAATGTTTCTTCCCGTGAGTAGTGTAAGCTCTTAAGAGGTGTCTGTAAATAATACGCTAGTTTGTGTGCAAAGTATTTCTATGTATAACACTCATTCTTATACTAGTGTTACAGAAATTACATTTTAAGCGGTTAAAAAACAATATTAATAAAAATACTTCTATAGCAAAAATAAATTAATGTACAATCTCAAGTTCAATTAATTATTTCACCTTATAAATGTAGAAAAATGTGTATTATGCCGTCATATATATATATATATATATATATACAGGGTGCAATATGTTATCTATCGCCGACCTTTAATTTCTCAACCGTTGGCCGTAGACATATCGTTCTAATTACTAAAACGTTTCAAATGAGCTAAATATTCATGTTGTGGCATTATGTAAATTAAAAATTCAATTTTATAAAAATTACGAAATCCAACTTTTTATACGGTCCCCTAGTCCCTATAGTTATATTTAGCAAAAGTTTACACATATCACAACAGATATAACACAAAAAGTTTGACACTTGTACTACAAAAATTGACACAGTTATTAAATTTCAAAGTTTCAGATTTTTGCACATGATTTTGTCTTTCATTGAGGAATCAGTTAAAAGATGAATTAAACTAATTCGAGATCAAATGAGGGTGCAATGTCCTTTTTACGGCGAAACCACCTTTAGCCGGTATCGCCAAATCGATGAATCACGAAAGAGGATTATTTCATCTAAAAATGTGAGCTAACTTTTATGGGTCGAACAACATTCAAACGCCAAAGTAGGTGGAATCGACAATCGGGAAATAAAACATACTCACTAAGGACTAGATAAATGACAGCGGAATTTCACCCTGATTTTGATCTCGAATTACTTTAATTCATCTTTCAACTGATCCCTCAATGAAAGACAAAATCATGTGCAAAAATCTCAAACTTTGAAATTTAATAACTGTGTCAATTTTTGTAGCACAGATGTCAAACTTTTTGTGTTATATCTGTTATGATATCTGTAAACTTTTACTAAATATAACTATAGGGACCGGGGGACCATATAAAAAGTTAGATTTCGTATTTTTTATAAAATTGATTTTTTACTTTAAATAATGCCACAACATGAATATTTACCTCATTTGAAACGTTTTTGTAATTGGAACTATATGTCTACGACCAACGGTTAAGAAATTAAAGGTCGGCGATAGATAACATATTGCACCCTATATATATTTATCAGCACCAATGGTACATCGTTCATCATTGAAATATTTGCCAAATAAAGTCTTTCTTGCGATATTGTATTTCTGCAAAATGTTTTTATTTTTTAAAGGCAAAATTTCTTACCACGGGCACATTTGAAGATGGAAGTATTAAAATGATCGAAATCAATTTGTAAATGTCTGAATAAAATATCTCGATTTCCATTAAGCTTTCACATAAGCCCTCGATATCACATATTTTTCAAATCAACATGATAGAAAACAATTATCATTGGAATTTTAAAATTAATTTTATAAGACCTAACCCCCTACTACCCTTGTTAACGCTTTCTTTTATGACAAAGTTCATAGCTGTTTATCTTCATTTTTTTAGCTTTTATATAGTGTCTACTATAAGTTAAACACAATGCCATTAGCAGAATACATACTAAAATTTCTAATTTATAAAATACATACGACAACGAATATCGTATTTATAGTTTACAGCAAACAGTAAATGAAACAAGAAAAATTATGTCATATTTTGAGTACCCAAATGCATATTTTTCCAAACCATGGCAGCTCTAGTGTATTGGGTCGATCGGAAAGTCGTGTCGTGCTGAGAAAATCAATTCGTACCGGAAAATTCTATCATTTAATTATTAGACATTGATTCCGATGTCTAATGTCTAATAATTACTGTTGGGCAGATCCAGATCCATATAACAGCACCAACTTAACTACCCACACTCTCAGAAATGAATACTCAGATTTCACGAAATTTTCTTTGTTTTTGACGAAATGGTTTCCTGGAAAATGCTCCGAGCGAACATTTCGTCAAATTGATGAAATTAATTTCTTCACTTGCTTGACGATGTAAATTTCGTCAATAGTTTCGTCAAAAGAGGGCTGGTGGCGCCATCTCTCCAATAGTTTGGAAGCTCCAGCATTTGACACTGGGAAAGAAAAAAAAATCACTTCTCTCTCTTTCCTCGGCGTGATTCGAACTCACGACCTTTCGTATAGGAGGTAGCTGCTCTTCCAACTGGGCTGCTGGGGACTTGAAAGTGTTTGCTTTTAGACTGGTGTATTCAATTCCACTTCGTGTTAATATTTTTATAACGTAGATTGCAATTTTATCAGCGCTGCTATATTTTCTGAAAGTTTTAAGAAAGGCTAATTTATTTTTATGGTTTTCTCGTATCAATGAATAATTATAATATGGCTTTATTAAATAATTTACAACTGAAATTTTCTTTGATCAATGGATGATTAGAATATGGTCTGGATAATTTGTTGCTCACAAATAACGAATTGTGAAGTGCATATTGCGTGAGATTTTATCACTTTGTGTAGGGGGATAAGATTTTAACACTTTACTGTTTATAAAGAGGAGAGGGATCAATTATGTTTATTTTTAATTTGATTGAAAACATAATATACTTCTTAAAAAAAAAAAAAAAAAAAAAAAAAAAAAAAGATATCCTAGAAGTTTGAAATTTTATTGGCCTAATTTTCTTACTGAATGGTTTTGAAGAACACAGGAAATTTATTCTTTTCGAATTAAAACATAACGAACGACAACATATAAATAAAATAATAATAATAATAATAAGCATTCCTAAAAATTCTAACAGCTAAAAAAATAACTAATGAAAAACAATAACTACCTATATTTCAGTATTTTCTGAAAAGCACTAAGTGCTGTTTTAAAATAAATTATTACAGGACTAACATAAGCCAGCAAATATCTGTTTGCTAAAATCGCAGGATTTGAGGAGGATTTGAGGAACTGTTTCCTTAAAATGCATTGAGTCTGACCGTGATTGAGGCAAAACTTTCGTCAAATATTTGAGGGTTTACGTTTCGTTATAAGTCACGTGATGTTAATAGGAAATGATCGTCAAAAACGACGAAATACAGCTCGAGGATTTCTGAATCGTCAAAAGGGAGAGTTTTATTTCTGAGAGTACAGACATACACCCGATTGGGGACAGGGCAAACCCCAATCTTGAAGGTAGGGGAAAAATAATTGGTAATAAAACTAACTACCTTAAGTAATTGCAGGTTAACTACTCCTCAATTACTGTACCTGAATTATTATAGTGGGTATTTAAAAACATTAGAATTTATAAACAAACATTTGTGATCGTAATAATTGAATAATGGTCCTGGCTATTCCTGATAATTAGATTAACCATAATTATCTTAAATTGAGGCGGGAGGAAACACATCTCCAAAACAGCCCCAAACTGCATTGTGTAATTTTAGTGAAGAAATAGCGTATAGACCGCGCAGTTATATCTAAATAAAACCTATAGAAACTACGCATAAATAACATACTAAAGAAGTTCATAATCTGAAAAAAAAACTTACATTAAAGTAAAACAGTGGACTCATGTTGTATTAAAAACATAGCCAAAATTTAACAACAAGCAAAAAGTTTATTTACAGTTAATTTACATATTTACAAAAATAAAATAGAATAGTGTCACAAGACACCAGCGTTCCAAAGAACGAAATAGAATTAGTAATTGCATTAAATTTACCTTTTAGGTAGCTTTCTTTACAAAAAAGCTACCTATTGCAGCCGTTCGGAGGAAAGCGATTTCAAAAAATTTTGGGATATTTTCATCGATCATGACCCCCAGACCCCGAAACCACCCTCCGTTCAAAATTGATATATATATATATATATATATATATATATATATATATCTGACATATGTCATACTGTAACTCTCGTATTTATGAACCGATTTGGATGTAATTCGGTGTGTACAAAGTACATACCAATGTCTCGACCGAGTTCGTTGGCCAGCTTCATCCGCCATTTTGTTTCAAAATGGCAGCAATTTAAAATTTTTTTTTTTAATTTAAAATTTGAAATGTGGTACCAAAAAATTAAAAATGGAAAAATATTTTTTTTCTTATGTATTTGACCTTTATACAAAGACTCCGTAGCAGTTTTTGTTTCGTCTATATCTTAACAAATAGCTGAGTTATAGAATTTTGAATTTCTAGCGAAGCTGACATTTTGAAACGTCCTGAATTTTGTCACGCGATAAAAGGCGTATTTATGAACCGATTTGGAATGTAACTTCGTTTATACATAGTACAGACCAATGTCTCGACCTAGTTCGTTGGCCAGCTTCATCCGCCATTTTGTTTAAAAATGGCGGCCATTTAAAATTTTAAGAAAAATTTAAATTGGAAATGTGGTACCAAAAAATTGAAAATTGAAAAAATATTTTTTTTCTTATGTGTTTGACCTTGATAAAAAGATTTGGGAGCAGTTTTTGTTTCGTTTATATCTTAAAAAATGGCTGAGTTATAGCATTTTGAATTTCTAGCGTGGCTGACATTTTGAAACGCCCTGATTTTTGCCACGTGATAACAGACGTATTTATGAACCGATTTGGATGTACCTTGGTGTGTACATAGTACATACAAATAACTCAACCGAGTTCGTTGGCCAGCTTCATCCGCCATCTGGTTTCAAAATGGCGGCCATTTAAAGAAATTTAAAAAAAATTTAATTTAAAATGAGATGCCAAAAAATTTGGAAAATGAAAAAGATTTTTTCGTATGTGTTTGACCTTAATACAAAGATTCCGGAACAGGTTTTGTTTCGTCTATATCTAAAAAAATGGCTGAGTTATAACATTTTGAATTTCTATTGTGGCTGACATTTTAAAACGACCTGATTTTTGTCTTTCGATAACAGGCGTATTTATGAAACGATTTGGATATTACTTGGTCTGTACATAGTGCATACCAATGTCTCGACCGAGTTCGTTGGCCAGCTTCATTCGCCATCTTGTTTCAAAAGGGTTGAGATTTTTTTTAAATGTATTTTAAAATTTAAAATGAGGTATTAAAAAATTGGAAAATGAAAAAGATTTTTTTATGTGTTTGGCCTTGATACAAAGATTCGGAGCAGTTTTTGTTTCTGAAAATTTGTTCTTTTGTTTATATCTTAAAAAGTGGTTGAATTATAGCACTTTGAATTTCTATCATGGCTAACACTTTGAAACGATCTTGCATTTGTCACCGGATACCACACGTATTCGCCTATTTTGATGGAAGAAGGCATGTGGATAGTATACATCAATATCTCGACCAAATTCGCTGGCCAGCTTCATCAGCCATCTTGTTTCAAAATGGCGGCCATTAAATTAAAAAAAAATTATATTTAAAGTGAGGTGCAAAAAAATTAGAAATTGAAAAAGGTTTCTTTCTTAAGTATTTGACCTTGATATAAGGATTCAGGAGCATTTTTTGTTTGCCTTTATCTTAAAAAATGGCTCAGATATAGTAGTTTCAATTCCTAACGTGGGTGACATTTTGAAAAATCTGATTTTTTGCCTGCGACAGCACTCGTATATATCAACCGATTCCGATGTGAGTGAGCATGTGCACAGCAATTACTAAGGTCTCGATCAAGTTCACTGGTTAGCCTCATCCACCATGTTGTCTTAAAATGGCAGGCACTTTAAGAAATCGCCGAATTTGGCAGCCAAATATAAGTTACTTTAATTAAAAGCAGCTTGGATAATGCTGACTAATTTCGCGAAATTCTCATTCATAATGATTTAGTATTGATAAAAATTAGTATTGAATCTCCTACATTCGGTTTCCACTTAATTGAGCTTCGTGTGTTTGAATAATATAAGTTGGCTTTTTTAAAATAAGGAATATGAAAGCTACCTCTTCCTCCCGGCACTGGCCGGAAGGACTTTTAAATTATCATTACAAATATTAATTAAATGCTTGGGTACCATAAATTGTACATCCCTAACACAACATAGATTATTAAAACAATGGGAATACAAAAATATTGAATAACACATACCTTCTGTAGAAGAGGTTACCCGTAGCTTAGGTTGCACTTAAATCCGTGGCACATTGAGTGTTTTTTCACACTCTAGGAATAAAGTTCACTAATTTATTTAATTTAATGATGTAAGCAATGTCCGAGGACTGTCGATCTTAGGGCCATCCCTTAGCGGGAAAACACGACCCGAATAACTCGTACTCATCGTAAAATCACCTTTAGAGCAAACCAATGTCTGCTAAGTACCTCATTACAGAGAGAGAACAAACAGTCTCTATTAAGTCATCATAGCTGCGAACTCGAACGAATCTCGGTTAAAACATCATAGTTAGAGAACTGGAATCGCACTGTTTATTTTTTAAGCCATCGTAGTTTGAGAACTGGAATGCATCTTCTTTTTAAGTCATCATGGTTTGGGAGCTGGAACCGATCTCGGTTAAGACATCATAGTTTGGGAGCTGGAATGCATCTCTTTCAAGTCAACAGCACAATTCTTTATTAAACCATCTTAATTGGGAAAAACGAGCGAATCTCAGTTAAATCATCATAGTTGAGAAACTAGCATTCATCTCACTATAACTTCATTCTTCGGTTACGAAATCACCTCGTGATAACAATATGGAGGATGTTCCTTTGCCCCCTTCGGCAAATGGTCGGTCAGCTTTGCTGACCCCCTCTTCTTCCGTCAACTTGCAGACCTCTGATTCGGTATTACACTTTTTTCCGGGGTATACCGTACTCCGCCCACTGAGCGTCAGCGATCATGGGATCTAGACCCCGGGCCTTCTTACCTCGCCTGTGTGGTCCATCTTTTACGACTTCTTTATTCGGTCCCATAAATAAACTAACATCCAGTCATAAATACAACTTGGCATTTTATGTCAAGCTTTTGTTAGGCTTAGAGACTTCGTGTCTATCTAAAAAGATCCCCTTTAAAGATAAGACCCAACTGTGCAGTCCTTCACTTATTAAGGCTTTACAGCGTAAATACATATATGAGTATATTTATATCAAATAATAATAATAATAATCAAAATAAATACATGTAAGAACACACTCTAAATATACATACACACTTTATAAAATAATAATAATAATCCAAATATATAAATAATAGTATTTTTTTATGGCATTAAAAAAATAACAACCTGCTGAAGTGGTATCAAGGGTGTTTATATCAGTTATATGATAACACTTCCAGCATATCCCCTTGTTTTTATGGCAAAAAAATTATTCATTAATTAATTTTTTTTCCGGTACTCCAACCACTCCAGGTTGAGTGACAATGGTCTTTGTTGAAAGAAAGTCCTTTCGCTTCTCGACTGATCCGTTGCTGGCGACCACTCGTTGATCATGTAAGACTGAACAGCAGCTACACGCTGCTTGTATGTCTGCACTGCTGCAAGATAGTAACTGTCCTTAGTGTGGAAGGAAAGTTCAAAACAAAAGTCACACTGGTGGATTACAGTATTATGGTAACACACAAATTGTCCTTGTGTAATATCACTAAAGTAGATTATGGACTGTTCATCACGCTGATATTATACGTAAACACTATAGTTTTGTGGATATACAGTTCTGTATATTTGTAGACTGGTGATGTATGTCACTGGATCACACACAATTTTTGTTTCCCAAAAATTTTCCTATCTGCTTTAATAGCCAATGAAACACATAGCAATAATAATTTAGAATAATTCATAAGTCCAAAAATCATTTAACTAAATTAAAACATGTTTCTGACTTATTTTTCGAATACAACATATAGTATGGCTTTTACATATGATTATCAATTAAAAAAACAAACACATTATTTAATACTAACGATAATTTCAATATGATACCCTACTGTATATATATACACTTTAACAAATCAACTTGAAATATACACCTTATTTCACAAGATTTAAACACTCTGCAAAATATACATTCTTTTGCATTATTTTTACTTTTTGAAGTTATGAATACTAATATTCATTTTCATAATACCTCTGTCACATTCTTTTCATGAAGTAATATCTATGATTAAAGAATTGCAGTACTAAGAACCTCCTATAAATGACTAGCTTACTAACTGCTTACAAAATCTGTAAGTCTGCTATTTTATTTATTTAATTCCTTCTTTTTTTCCCTTTTTTTTAAAGAAAGATTTATTATTTAACTCTCATTTTATTTGTTCAATATATACTTCCACACAATGGTAGATTTATTCTTATCAACCACAAAATACGTAACCTAACATTTATTACTTTACTCAAAAGATAACTGTCAATCTCTTTCTACCGAAGAGTACGCGCATAAAAACTCGTAACAGCTGTCATCTGCGATCTATCTATCTCCAAAGAATCGCGCTGCAGTTTTTTTCTGCATATCTGAAAGGAAAGCAATCATGCGTTACTTAGCAACCGCTAGATATCACCTTGGCTGACCCCCTAACAACTGGCTGGACCGGGTCCGCTTCTCTGCAACCTACTAATCGCTTTCACCCCCCGCCCCCTATTAACGAGCGAGGGACGCTGGACACAACTGGATTACACGCCAATTTACTCAGGTATGTAAAACCATGTTTTATACTGTAAAAATGACTATATTCATATGCAATTTTATACTAGAATGAAGTACTACTTATGAACTTTCTAATGCTGTAAAAATTATTTTAATACACCCATTATAAATATTAAAACTAAGTAAAAGAAACTTCAATCTAAAAAATGGTCGAGATTATCCCCTGATTCCAATCTGCGTTGGAAACGCGACGCTAGAAAACCTGTCCTACGAAGACCTTTCCCGCTTCTAAAGAGAACAGCTACCGTACTTATCCGAAAACCTGAAATCTGTGCTTCCCCATATCAGTGAAATACCCATATTATTTTATTTAAATATATAGCCTGGCTAGCCCCAATTTTTTGCTATGCTCATGACTTATACCCGAAATAATAGACCTATATTCCTGGTCTCTAACATAAAATACTTTCCCCAAAAAATCCACCAATTTATCCTTAATTGAGAAAAACCTCCTTATAGCGGAATCCTGTTTTCCCCGATTAAAATGACACACTCTACTGTAATGTGTACCGTCGATACTGTTGTACAGACAATTAGCCTTCCATTTAACGTACTTAACTAATTCTGCAACAGCTGATACAAATAAACTCAATATCAAGCGCCTTCCTATAACGGAAATCCCATCGCTGATTTAAATGAATAATTACGCTACCCTGTGTTATTCAAAACACTGCCTAGCCGGAAAATTAGAGATTCATTTACCCTTATCTAATATCCGAACATTAAATATCACGCAATACCTTGTATTTACTTGTAAATACACTCGTGAACACGGGACCTAACGTTTCACTGTCTAAGACGGAAACACAATTCTCTACCTGCTGTCCTAACCTGACCAATTATAAACTGAAGCCATTTGCTTCCGTAACTACCAATACTCTTTACCATAATAAATCCCCTTTTAACAATTTACAACATGAATTTTAAAAGTGTTAGCACCAAAAATAACCCGATTTAAAATTTACACTTTAGTAAACAAGAGAAAGAAAAAAATATATTATTTTAAAATTAAAATTACTTCTAAACACTATCTTTTTACTTTTATTTCTTTCAAGTATTTAATTTCTTTATATTTACATACCTTCGCTTTTTTAGGTAAAATAGAGATACTCCAATGCGGCCGACTGTCTGCCTATCCGAGTTTCCGGAAAAGGAGCACCCTCGACCCGCGAGTGTAGCCCTACATGGACATATAGAATCAACAGCAATGGATTACCAAATTACCAGGTAAATATTATTACTACTCTACACCTTTTCTTTTAATAATAAAATTACTTTTCTGTTTTTAAAAGTGCTATTAATCCCGAAAGTTTTTTTATTTTTAGTTTTTTTATTAGCGACTAAAAATTGCCAATTCTGGAAAAAAAAATTTGGTGACTGGTATACACTTTTTATTTATTTATTTTAATGCATAATAATTTTTTCCTTAAACCAATTGTTAAATTATATTTTAATAACCTAACCGAAATTTAGTTTAAATTTTATTTTTAAACTTTCGAAAATTTTTTTAAGTGCTAACGATAATTTATAATTAAATTATTTAATTATACCATTGCTTAATTGACTTTTATTTAAAATTAATTTATTTAAAATTTTCCTACGAAATTAATTTATTTAACTAATTTTTAATTAAATTTTGATTAGCAAGAATAATACATTCATTAAAACACAAAATATTGTTTTTATTTATTTTTTTTAATCTGCCTACCTGCAATTTACAAAATTTATTTATTTATTCTGCATATAATTTGCTCAAACAAAAGATACTCTCCAAAAAATTTTTTTTGCTGAATTCGTTATCAGAATTCCGAACTTTAATTAAAAACGAAAAACCTTCATTCTAATATTCTAATTATCACTTTTTAACCTTCTCAAAAATTTCTTTTATTTTTTTATTTTTTTATTCTAAATTTTAATCCTAATTTAGAATATTTTTCTTTATTTATTTATTCAGCTTATATTTTAATAGCAAGCCTAAAAGGAATTAACTTTTCGTTAAGTAATTGTCTAAAACGCTACAAACCTTATATAAACTCAACAAATTTTTATTTAATTTTATTTTATTCAATTACTCCTTTATTTTAACCCCATTAACGCTAATATATGCGCCGTACCAAAGAATAGTCATTGTACTTTAAAATACGTAATTTCTACCAAATTCAAGAAAATAATGTTTCGCTGGTTTTTCTTTCAGATAATGACATATATCGAAGAATTTGAATAAGGGGAGGCCCATACCCCCCAATGTAGACCATGTCGCCCAAAACGACACCTCGGAAACCAACGCCTCTTCACTGGACCATGTAAGTACGCCTACTACATCATTATCCTACTTATAAATGCATGAAACAACTATCCTGTCTGCAGGGACACTCCGCCCACTGTCTGGACGAACACGTACACGCCCTGTTGTTTACCAACATGTCCCTTTAAATTTTGCCACAAGAGTCGTTTAATAACAACATTCCACTTTGTACGTTTGCACCGAAACCAATTTTAAAATTTAATACACATATAAACATACTTATTGACACAAATATTATATACAATTATTAACAAAAGTAGAATATAACCAAAAACTACCTTTTTAGGTACATTTAACCAAAATTCACGTGAGTTATTTTAAAAATAGTTCCGTTGAAAAAAATTACCCAAATTTTGGTACGCCTGTATCGCTACCTAAAAACTTGACAATAGCAATTTTAATGAAAACCATGACTTACGCAACCAATATTTGTTACCGCTGGCTTAAAATTCCTATCATTACGAATTTATTTATAAATAACTTCAATTTTTGTTTTACCATAAAAATACACTCTGCATGTACAATACCGGCCTGCTGATGCATGAAAACATAAATTTTATTTTGCTATATTTATATGCCTGAATTTTCTTCCTAACACACATGCTGTCAAAATTATTTATTTATTTATATATTTATTTTTTTAAACCTGCATGCCCGTGAACCACCCGTGAGACAAGCCCCGCGGCGCGTCCCGAAGGTCGCCGCCAGACAAGTCCCAACAGAGCAGAACCCCACGCAAAATCCGGTCAGGCCGGCGCGTTGCCCAACACACGCCACGCCGGCTATTCCCAAGTTGGAGAACAATCGCTACGATAGTCCTCACCACCCAGCTAGAAAACCAAGTGGTCCCTAAACTTGGTTACTCGAGCCGGTAGACCCCGCAAGCCATCGCAGGAACCAGACGCCTATAAAGACGCTGGGCCCACGGACTGAACCGAGGCTTCCCGACCCAAATTTAATTTACGGAAGGCCCCCAAGATCAGATAGCATTTTCCGGCAGAGACATTTTTGTGGGCCAGCCGATAGGAAAGTTATTGAAGAGCCCCTAACTTGAAGACCAGGGAGGACGGGGAAAGTCCCTCCGGCCGTAAAGCGACCCAGCTCCTGGATTTTCGCCCAAGCCACCCGGCTCAACCGACGGAACCCCTCGTGGATCACGCCGGGAACCAGTTGGCCCAGACTAGGTGCCGTTAGCGACCCCAGGCGGGCACGGAAAGCTCCACCTAGACGGAATAGACTCCGCCTCGCTAGGGGGTCGGACGGAACGGAGTCCCGCCAGCCCCCACCGACTCGACCCCATCCTAAGACAGAGAAGCCAGCGGAGGCCGACAGAAGCCCGCCCGCCACTACCTTACCTCACGGCCGTCGAGGGTACCCAGGCTCGAAGGCCCCTGACCCCGTGCAGTGACCGACCGCTACATTTGTTAGTGCGTTCGAAAGTTAGGTGGAGACACCTCTAGGTCCTCATCACCAGGCAAGGAAAACTCCGGTACCGCATAGACACGGAGGACCTGGATCGGACCAAGAGTTCCCCTGAGGCACGATGAGCCGCCGCGTTACCGGCAAGCCTCCGGCCCGTTTCCCTGCGGGAATAGTGTTCGATGGTGGACCTGCCGGCCGACCCCCTCCCACGGGTCACGGCACGACCTGGAGCAACCAGAACCATACTGGCCTCCCCACGCGACCGCTCCTTGGTCAACGGGGGCACCGCCAAACCCTACCACCCTTAGGGTCGGCTCCCAACTGCTCCAGCTGAGGTCCTCGGAGGGATGAGCCACCCAAGTCATAAAGTAACCTGGGCGCTGTCCGAAACCCTCGCCCTTCGGTTGCTCCGGGAGTCCCTGCATGGCGTTCCCACGAGCCCCGTCGTCACTAGCGAGCACCGAGGACCTTCCACTACAAAGCCCTCACTCATACTTCAGGCTCCCTCTTAGTCAATTGGTGGATGAGGTCCTATCGCCTTAGCTATCCTTTGCCCAGAGTCACCACCCGGTCTAGACCGGCTCTGGGATCAGACTATGGAACGTCGCTAGCCGGCTTGGCCAGAGAACCCGGCTGCCGGGGGTGCAGGAATACACGGGCCCGAGAGCCCCACGCACCAGGCACGACGTCCGTTAACCGTGGCCACCGGACTCAACGCCTGTCGGAGATGAGCCTCTCGAGGAGTTGGCGATTCGTCCCCATCCGGCCCCCTCGCATTCGTACACAACGAACTCTGCCGAGCTTCCGGTCACCTCCCCCACTCAAGGGGTCGGGTCGGAACCACCCGGAGGGGCGGCCACCATCTGTACAGATATGTGAAACGTAAATGTTAGGTTTTATAGATACAACAAAAAGATAAAAAGTGATTAATGATCGGTTAGTGTTTAATGTTATACAATATAATAAAATAGGTAGGTAATTTTTTTATACAACACTTATTATTAAATGATTATTGACTTGAAAGACACTCATTAGTCAAACCGATCTCTCTTGGCCAAAGGTTGCATGATTGCAGGCATGCCTTTCAATTCTTCTACACCTAAAAAAAAATAAATATAATATTTATTTAAGCATCTGGGCGCCAAAGAGCCGTTTTCGTCCCGAGGGAGAAGATTGCTGCCCCAGCCGTAGGCGAAGGCTGCAAACACCCAAGGGTCGAAGCTTAGGCTTCTGAGCAGCTCTGGTGCACGTAGTATTTTTAAAAACTGTGGAACTAATTGTAATTAATTAAGTAATGATTCATGCAACATTTTATCATAACATGATTTTTACATCTTTCTTTTGTTACCCCTCTTTTACAACTCAAGTCATGAATAGGTTACTTTTGGACCTCAATTTAGAAAACATATTAGCCTACCGTTTAAAAAAAATAATTTATGCTTTATTTCTAATTGTTTGAAAATTGTGTAGTTATACAACTGTATTAAGATAAATATTTTGATCACAAAAATAAAAAAAAGTTAGTGAAAAAGTAAAGGTGAAATGGAATTATTTATACATATTTACCTTCAAGTACTTCAGGGAATTCCGGATCATCCTCTTCTTCCTCTATTTCAGTAATAGGCATGTTATTGCTACTGCTTTCGCAGTTTACACACATATTGGAGCACTTGAGGCCTGCTTTTTTGCATCCCCAGTTTTTCTGGCAGGTCTTCATGCATTTGCAAGAAATAAGTTTCAAAACGGCTTGAGGTGCTGATGGCAGTAGTGTGGTTACTGGCTCCATACCATCTTTCATTTTCTTCCAACCCCATTGTTCAGGATCTTTTTCATTCCCAAGCCATTGTTGAACTTGAAAATATACCCTAAAGGAATGTTGCTGAGCTGCAGATTCAATAGGAAATAAGGACGCCAAATGGATCGATGTCTTGTATGCAGACCTAAGATAACATAAATACCTCAATTTGTTTAATGACGTGGATTCCTTGTCTGCAAATTTATACAATGAGACCAAAAAACGATTGCCAGCATTAGTAACTGCATCAGCATTTGCCATAGGGTCTTTAAAAACCTCAATGGTATTAGTTAATGCAAAGTTTTTCTTGAGAGTCCGAAGAAACCTCATCCTTCCTACTTCGAACAAGGCTGAAGTAGTATCACAGCCTCCCATGGCATGCAAAAATAATATGTTGTTAGCAATCGATTGATCAAGTTTACAGTCAGAAGAGAAAATGAGTGGTGAAACTGTCCCTTTGCCTAGCTTTAGAAAGTATACATTTGAATGTACACCCCTACAGCGACAAATCATGATAACTGAAAAATCGACGTCTGCACCCACAATAACTACAGAGTTATGTTGTTGTTGTTGTGGAAGGTCTCTTACTGTGGTGACAATAAGTGTATCCGCATCTTCTCGTGCCTGTTTTGTGTGAATGTCAGCTACTGCAAATTTGTAATTAATTTTTGAAAATTACAGATTTCGTAAAAAAATATCAGAAGTACTTATGATTTTCTTGATAGTGACATATATTCATAATTTAATACATACCCAAATGATACTGACGTGAGAAAAAGAGAAATTTGAATGTTTAAAAAACTTACTTTAGTTGATATTTCATATGTTAAAAGAAAAAGAAATCTGATAAGTAGTGCAGTCATTTCTTCTCATGTAATTTCTCAAGCATCAGTGTCAAGTAACTCTCTTTTTACTTGGATTTTATACAAATGATGAATATCGATTTCGGAAATACCATCTTGTTTCTTTGAAGATGACGTTAATTTTCCGGTCAAATTTATGCATTTTTCGGTGAGAACTTATCTTTTGCTAGGTCCTCGTCCTCGTTCCTCTGAGCTGCTACCAGCGTTATCGAGGATTCTATTTAGCACAGCGTAAGAGATCTCGCGGTCCGCTAATGCATCGTCTTTACTTCGGTTTTTAAAGAGGTTACATCGTTTTTAAAAATAATTGCTATTTTTGCTCTTCCCGTAAGTTGGAAGTGAAAAAAAAGGGGGGGGGGATTTTTTAAGCTGCCGGATCTCTGAATGCCGTATTTTCGAGGTCACACAGTATATCTACATCATAATAATATATAACCTAATAATAAGTGAGTACGTCAGCAAATGTTTACAGTGAAATGCTTACTTTTACTGTTATGAACGGAAAGGGTGAGAATATCTGTTTTGCGATTTTCCAAAATTACTGGTTTTCGACGCTTTTTCAATGCTTCTACGGAAGCCATGTGTAGTACAATAAAAATGATAAGAACATGAATTCTAGGTAATTTTCTCGTCTGTATTTTAATATAGGGTCACCTTTTGCGTAAAAAGTTTACTTCGCAAGTTATAAGCAAAAAACTCGAAAAATCTGCGATTTTTAGTGATTTTTTCATGATTTTTCATATTTGCCGAGAGAAATTTTGTTGGACAACTTCAGATTCGTGTTCAGCACCCCCGAAAACATAAAGTAAGACGCTAAAAACAATTACACCAGAATTTTCCACTTTAAGCCCTTTTTTAACCTAATTTGACTGGACTAATTTTTTGATAATGAAATGAATAACTGGTAAAGGAATCTTGCCTTTATTTTGGAATACCCTTAAATATATGAAAGTATTTTTATATATGAAATTGTTTTTAAAGTAATAAAATTAAATAACGAGCAACATAAATATACAATACGAAAAAAAAAATTATTTAACTCTTTCATTGTTTATGTTTAAATCCATTAAATAGATTTTACACGCATTCTGAAAATCAATTAGCAAACAATTTTCAGTTACATAAAAATCGTTTGCTTTTGTCGAGGAAAAGTACTGCTCGCCAAATCGCGTGACGCTTTCGTCTTTTCGCGCCAAATACTGGAAAGTATTTTATTTTTTTACAGACTTTCTACTACAATTCCGCCGCTAAATTTGACTGATCCTTTATTACATACATAAGTAGTTTAATTGGTATTTTTTTCAAAATATTTTGAGTATGCCCAGTAAGGAGACCTTCCTTGTCAGTTCTGAAGAAATTATTTGCTTTTATTGTGCCAACTGCTTTGTGATTGTTATTTATTAAAAATTTGGTGGAAATACGGATTAAATAAAGAGATAAAAAAAGAGAAAGAAACAGTATATGAATATTTAAGAAAAATAACCCAATACAATATTGGGTGGGGGTGGGGATGTTTTTCACCTATATCACCTGATATAAATTAGCTTCATCCTGATAAAAAAGTCGAAAAGTAATGTTGACATACATGCGTTTATAACAAAGAAAAATAAAGCAATTGAAGCACTAGAAAAATGCTAATAAATATTTAGAAATATAAGAGCGAAATAAAAAAAATATACAATTTCATTAATAAAAATTATATTCATTTTAAGCAAAATAAAGTTTTTGCAAAGTAAACATACTATTTAAAAGAATAAGAAGCAGTATATTTAGCAACAGAGGAATATTTTATTTTGGCACATATTCAAGAACAAGTGCTAGATAAACAGCTGTTCTTGTTGGGGAAAAAAAAAAAAACCTTAAAAATTAAAACGCAGTTTTATCTCAGTGAAGAGAAGAGTTACGCTTATGTAACATATTGTTTTGTCAAAAAGGTATCAACAATATTCTCCAATCTGAAAACTTTTATCAAACTACATTTTTAACACTTTCCAACATAGTTGAAAAGTATATGAATTCGGTTTGTCTGTCTGTCAGTCCGTCCGTCCTCTAACTCACGTAAATATTGTCAGATTGCCATTAAATTGG
Organism: Maratus speciosus; assembly: GCA_963932465.1. Taxonomy (NCBI): domain Eukaryota; kingdom Metazoa; phylum Arthropoda; class Arachnida; order Araneae; family Salticidae; genus Maratus; species Maratus speciosus. Next base: position 164,126,804 of record OZ010787.1, on the reverse strand, counting down.
TACACGTTATTGGTGTGTATACTGTGGCATGTTCGGTTTTGAAAATGAAATGTGTATCATTTACAGGGACACTCAAAATAATTATGTTACATTACGACTTATGGTGAAAAATCGTTTGCTGTGATTTTAATGATATTACGCTATTTTAAATATATTAAAATTTGTATATATGACTGAGGTATATTACAAAATACTTACTGTTGAATCTGGTGTGCATATAATTTATCGTTCATTTATAGCGATACACAAAAGTATTTGGCTACTGTACTGTTCATGAAGAATAATTGCTGGAAATGCAATTCATTGGCGATACGCCTTTTAAAATTTAACTACTTTTTTGCATATTACTTGGTGTGTTTAAATTCTATAGATCATATACAGGGCTACTCAAAAGATCTCAAGTGCATTTCCGTTCACTGACGGAAATTGCGGAATGGGAATTTTCAACTGTGTTATGTGTTTAATTGAGCTAACTTTTGGAATACTGTGTAATATACATACAAATATATGTATCATATACAGGGATGCACAAAATTGGACTATTTTGGACTATTAATGGTTATCCCAGAAATTTGGTTTTCAAATGCATTATGCATTTTCTAAATTGTTTATTTAGACATCTTTCACCTTAATAAATTGTAAAGTTTTGATGCAATATTCTGAATGTGTTGGAAAGTGTTTCATAATCTATGCTGGATGCTGATTTTTCGTTCTTGTTTACTCCTATACTTTATTAATTTGAAAGATGCAGTTTGTGTGGTAAGTTTAAATTAAAAAAAAAATGTACATGAATTCATAGGTGAATTGAAAGGTGAGATGAATTCACAGCTACGATTTTTCATCACCACTATTTTCGAATAGTAATCTTTGCCTTGTTTAATAATTTTTTCTGCGATTAAATAAGGCGAACATTACTATTCCAAAATAGTGGTAAAAATCATAGCAGTTGTGAATAACATAAAAGAGTAAATTAAAAAAAATGCCATTTAGTCGCATTATAATTATCAATAACAACCACGTTTTTAGAACTAACTATTCAGCTACTATATTTCTATCTATTTCTCAAATAGATAAAATCAAAGTAGGCTGTTACATGCAGGTTGCTTTTGTATAAGAACACATTTTGAACGAATTACACTTTTCAAATAGTGCTTAGCGTCTGGAGCTAATACCTGAGCATAAAATTAAAGAACAGCGCAACTAACATTGAATAACTTTCATTAATTTTAAAAAGAAAAATAATTGTTTAAACTGAAATCATAAGTCATTTTAAATAAAAGAAAATTATCAATCATTATTTTAGTGAAGGTTTTCGGTAGTATTAGAGGTAATACAAAAGTTTTGCATTTGCATAGCTACAAATTTTTCACGAGTTATGTGTATTATTTGTACAGCATACATGAAAAAAAAATTAAACAAAAACAAATAAAAGAAAGTGTGTAGCATAAAGGATAAAGTTAGAAAGCAAAGTGTTCGGTATATTTTTTTCCAAAGATTTATATGGTGGTGATGAAACGGGGCTCTGCTCTTTCTATATCTTTTTATAAAACCCATGATGACAATAAAATATCATCTAATTTGTTCTCACTCTTATAATATAATCGTTTACGGATATGTGATAAACAGGAATCGCAAGGTTAGATAAAATCTGATAAATTTCGAACAGATAAAATCTGATAAAATCCGATTAAAATTTCAGTTTTCCATTTGATTTCTTTTCTCGATAACTGTGAGTGAATAAATTTGAAACCAGAAATTATCAGTTAGAGTATTTAATTCACAGTGATTATTCTTGATAGATATACAGAGCGGTGTTACAGCAAACATCGCAAAATTTTGGCAATCCTTCGAAAAAATATCTATTAATAATAAAAGTAATAACTTTTTTCGCCATTTCTTGAATTTGCTTCGAGTTTTTAACAGAACCAACGTTGTCAACACCCACGTTTTTGAGATTATTTACAGGGACATTTGCCATCCTGATTCTAGAAAGAAAAATTTAACTTAATTGTCATTTTAAATTTTTCATTGGGATATTAGATCATTATGCAGCCAGTTTTCTTTTTGGTGTAGTCTCTCATCTGCATCCCTTTTTCTGGCTGTTTAGATAAAATAAATAAAAATTCTTATAATTGTGTTCCTTGATTTTTTTTGGACGGGGAAGGGGGTGGGGTGAGTATTTTCAACGTCACAAGATTTTTAAAATTTAAGATAGTTAACCTGCGGTACGTAGCTTTTGTAAAATATACAGGGTCAAAATCATTTTAACACTGAAAATTTGGAGCTTTCTAGCTCTAAAAACAAACAAACGAATTTTCAGTATCGTAAAACTCCGAAATTTCATAAAATTCAATGTATTATAACTCGGTGAATTTTGGTCATAAAAGAATGGAACTTTTACTTCTGTACTTGTGAAAGTATGGAGAAAATGCTTCTAAATATAATTAATAAAACTCAGGGCCCGCATAAAATTTTGCAAAGTATAACCTTTCGAAAGTTAATGACAAGGCTATTTCATCAACATAACCTATACCTTATTTTGAACACTTTTGAAATCTTCATTGTCTGCATCTCCAACAGGCAAAAAAAAATAAAGCACATTTCAATATTTTTGGGACACTCTGTATATAGCGATTATAGCATATCACTATTTATCCAATGTATATTAATATTGTCAGACAATTAAAAATAAAGCCAGTCACTATTTATCCAATGTCTGTTAATATTGCCAGAAAATTAAAAATAAAGTCGACGGAATGCCAATATTGCTGAAATATTTGGTTTAAATTCGATATTTTAATAAAACACTAAACTACTCTATCTATATTATACAGGACAAACCTGTCCGTGTGTAATGCTGACGTCATTTTGCGAATGCCAACAGCTGACGATGAAATTTCGGTTTTGCAATTTTCGCTACTGCAAATTTCAAAATTTCTAACCATTGCACATTTTCCATTTTTACACCATCATGTAGGGATAAAAATGTACTTTCAAATGCAATTTGTTTGAAAGCTGTATCTTAATTGACTGATTTATTACGTTTTTTAAAATAATTTTCAAGCATGAATTTTTTTTCCATCGCATGCAGGCCTATTACGAAAGAATGATACACTGTAAGAAAATGTTGTAATATTTCCTGCACTTTATGTTGTAATTTTTCAAGCCAGATGCTGTGAAATCGAATTCAAGTAACAAGTGAAGTAAAAATCGAATTATTTCTGTCACGTGTACCACACGACTTTCCCTAGGCTTGAGAAATTTTACAGTGCTCTTAAAGACAACAACTTGTAAATTTTACAGCACCTTTTGCTGTAAAATTCAGATTTTTTTTTTTTTTTTTTTTTTTTTTTACAGTCTACACAATTTGAACTTAATAGTTCAGCATTTGTCTCAGGGTAATTTTCCATAAAGAAATTAAATCTCCATAAATCAATAAATAAAAGAATAATAATATAATAAACTCACAAATTCAACATCCATTTAATCGAACAATTCCACTTTTCACACCGCCGAATTGGGGGAAAATATGTATTTTTAAATATTGATTGAAAACTGTATCTCATTTTACTGATTAGAAGTCGGAGCACTTGTTAATAAAGGCATTAAAAAGCTATAACTCAAATCAAAATAGAAGAAAAAGGGAGAAAATTAGCCCTTTTTTTTTAAATAAATGAAGAAATAAATAAAAATAAGGATTACGGTAGACGAAAAAAATAAATGAGAAAAAAAGGGAATCAAGTGCTTTGGAAAAATAATTTTGTGTTCACTGAGAAAAAAATCCCGCCTTCACCTAAAATGAATAGGTAGTCATTTTTTGAATCCCTAAACTAGAAATATAGATTTCCGAGTTATGCGAATAGGGAAATAACTAAGCTGAATTGACGAAAGGATCTAGAATTTCTAGTCTCTTGTTTTCTAGGTGACGAAACGATAATGGATCGTTTTAGTAACGAGAAATTATATCTTGATTTCTGGAATGATTTCGTAATCTAAAATTATAGTTACTAAAACTAAACTCTTGTGTTCGCATCTATTTGCAGAGATTTCGAAATAAGTTTGACCACGAGAATATAGCAAAACGCTTTTGAATTCCAGTAGGAGACAATAGGTAAGGGCACTAGAAAGGATTCTAGCAAAGGGAACTAGAATTTATTGGAGATGACATGGAACTATTTTTTCTAGAGCCATAATTTAGATTCTAGATGCCAGAACCATATTTATTTCTCAGTGTTCAGCATTAAATTTTCTGCATTACTTTCGTTCCTTTTATCCTTTAAATTTCTTATAAACCCGACATCAAATTATAAAAAATCGCCCATAATAATTTTGTATACGAGATTATAATGTAATGCTTTTTACCTCCTTCTTTCTTTATTTTATGAATTATGAGTAGTTTATTTAGCCAGACTCCTTCAAAGATCTTCATGTACAAGTGAATATTAAACGCTAAAGAAAATGGCAGATGTTTATTTTTGTAATTTTTAGTAAATTTGCCAGAGCAGACGATTTTTTAATTTCTTTTTTTGTTGCCTGTCACCCTGACAACAGAAAAATACAAAGCAAAAACATTTAACTCTTTCTCCTTTTCATTATGATCATATTTATTTATGTAATTTTGTGAAATTTTTTTAATGCCATTTTTAGTTTGGAAGTATCTTTTGTCAAAAGAAATAAACATAAAAGTAAAAATATCTTTTTAGAAACACTCTTTTAGAAGATATAAAAATCAGAGTGCGCGTGTTACATGGAGAAATACGGTATCTTCTTTACACATTAAAGTGACGTCGTATAAAGTACGTGCATTTTAATTTATAAAACGTAAATTTTAAATTTGCCATGGAGTTAACTTTGAAACGAACTTTCTTTGAAAGAATACACGTGCTGCCTTTGTTTACTTTTCCATTTTACTATGCGCGAAATATTTTTGATGTGTGAAACATATTCTTTTAACAGTTTATTTTAATGTTATTTCTTGAGTTGAGTTTTTTTAAAGCAAGTAGGATTTTCTTTAATCCCGAGTCATCTTAAGAACAATAAACATGTGTTAATGAACTATTTAGATTACCTGCTGAATATAAATTATTGTGATCGCTGCTTTATTGGAGGGTAATATGTAGTATTTCGATTTAATTAAATAACTGTATTAAAAATGAATAAAATTATATACAGCAATTATATATAGCATCGATGCACTTTGGTTAGAGAGTGAAAAGAAAAAAAAACCGTTGCGACTGATTGGCGGAAAGACAAATAAATCGAAAACGATAGCAAGATACAAGAAAGAAAATGAACGAAAATGAAGGAGAAAATCAAAGAGAAATAGATAGATTAAAGAAACAAATGCGACGAGATAATATCAGAACAGGTCATCATATACCAAATTCCTTCAAAGTAGTTAAAAATTCAACTAACGTTGTTCAACATTACTTGATTCAAAGTCATTTTAATACATTTTGTTGTGCTTTATTTTAGAAACATGAAAAGTTTACGAATTCCACACTGCAGGCTTCTCAATTTTCCCATTGCTGCCGATAAGGCAAAGTGAAGTTGTCTCCAATTTCACTTTGACCGCCGCGGTGAGCGGCCTATCTTCGTCCGCAGCCCTTTATTCTTCTACTCTAAGCCGACTCTTTTGCGGAAGCAAGATTCGTAGGTCCTCAGCCACGTCCCGAGTGAAAGACTCTCTAGCGAAAGCAACGTTAGAAAAAAAAATTCAAAAATTGAAACCGGACAAATTTAAAAGGGAAATTACTCAAATTAAAGACACCAAAAATCGGAAAGGGTGGGTTCGGGGCGATGAAGCTACCGAACGACTACTAGCCACTTCGAGCTCGTTATTAGTCTCGGTCGGTGGTTGGGGGTGGGCGGGTGGGTCGACCGCCGCGGTGAGTGGCCTATCTTCGTCCGCAGCCCTTTATTCTTCTACTCTAAGCCGACTCTTTTGCGGAAGCAAGATTCGTAGGTCCCCAGCCACGTCCCGAGTGAAAGACTCTCTAGCGAAAGCAACGTTAGAAAAAAAAATTCAAAAATTGAAACCGGACAAATTTAAAAGGGAAATTACTCAAATTAAAGACACCAAAAATCGGAAAGGGTGCGCTCGGGGCGAGGATAGCCGCCCAGGGAAACCCAGCAAATGCTTTTGAGTTTTAGTGCAGTCCCTGGGGGAAGACACCAGAACCGAACCGTCCCGCTTTCCGATGCCGAAAATTTATTTTCATTTAACATTATGTACATTTCCAATCACAATTGGTTACCCAATTTTTCTGGGCGAACCGGGTCTTTACACTTTTAATACTTAAAAAAACAATAATGAAGTAATAAAATATAAATGATGTATCGATGTATGACAATAAATGCACCAATATTTAAACATCCAAAGATAATAAGCCATGTGAACATCCATAGATGGCACCCAGATCCACAGCAAAACACAATAATGAAATAATAAAATATAAATGATGAATGATGTATGACAATAAATGCACCAATATTTAAACATCCAAAGATACCTGAGCCATGTGAACATCCGCAGATGGCACCCAGATCCACAACAAAACACAATAATGAAATGATAAAATATAAATGATGAATGATGTATGACAATAAATGCACCAATATTTAAACATCCACAGATGACACCCAGATCCACAACGCCAGGGAAAGAAACACACATATGAATTGGGTTACACTTAATTGCAATTATGCCCTAATAAATACAGTTTTCAAAAAACCATAGGACTCAATACAATTTTAATTAGAATGAGGTTCCTGCCTGGTACATCAGAGAGCAGTCCTCCCCTCAGTAGGGGAGTGGATTAGAGAAAAAGTGTTCGTTATTTTCTAGGAACTTCATGCATTCGCAAATCCGATTTCGTAGTAGCGGCCTATCCAACAGGTAGACCAGCCAATCTTTTAGTGACATGTTTTGCGGCTTTTTAACATGATAGTGTGACGTGAGTGTGCAGTCTAATATGTAATGTAATGAATTTGCCAGTGAACCACAGATGCATAATGGTGAGTCCCTTTTGTTTATTGTATATAAGTGTTCTTGAAATGGTCCGTGGTTTGTCAAGAATATGTACAAGTATCTATTATGAATAAAAAAGCGGGATGAGACTTCTGGGACGAAGTCTATTGTATAGCGACCCACCGCTGCTGTGATCCAACGCTGCTGCCACTTTTCTTGTAGTCTTCTCTGTAATTCACGTTTCAGTGTGGATGGTGGCAGTGGCAAAAATGTTGTTGGTATTGTACCATCCTCTGTTGCTGATCTAGCCAGTTGGTCGGCCAGTTCATTCCCCTGTATTCCCGAGTGGCCCCTCACCCAATTAAAAAAGTAGTTTTTATTGGAGTGTGTCAATTGTTCTATTATTTCTAGAACGAGATAGTTGTCCACATCAAATTTTGACAAGGCCATCAGGCTCGACAGACTATCCGTAGAAATTAGGAAATCTGTGTCAGCATCCTCCACTGCCCAGAGGACCGCTCTCAGGATTGCAAACAGCTCGGCCTGGAATACCGAATTGCCCGGGTCCAAACTTGTCTGCCATGAGTGAATAAGTTGATTTTCCCTGAAAACACAAAAAGCCGATGCAGTACCGGAATCCGTTTTTGAACCATCTGTGAAGATGTGGGTTTTTCCCAAAAAATTTTGAGTTGGACAGATCGTGATAGGTTCAAGTAACGAGGAAAGACGATACTTTGAACATTTGGAAGAATATATGGGAGCAAAGTAGTTGGTTGTTGAGACACCCAAGCGAGAAACCCGAGCAAACTCAGACTCCGCCTCCAGCTGCAAGTCTAATGGCGGGAGGCCCGTTAGAACCTGGAGAGCCACAGTGCAAGTATTTCTATATGCACGTGAAATTACCAGTAAAGCCCGCCACTGAGCAGCCAGGAGATGTCGAGCACCGTGTGTGTACGACATACGCGGGTACCACACCCCACACGCATAAGCCAGTTGACGCTGCAGAATTGATGTGTACCAGATTTTGAAGAAATATAAGGGTAGGCGACCCGAAGAAGAAGTGAATTTGTAGATGTGTTGTGTGATTTCCGTTATTTCTTGTCTCTTGTTTACCAAGTGTGGTAAAAAGTTCAAGTGTTGATCAATTAATACCCCTAAGTATTTCATAACCTTTACCGTTTTAATGTTTTTCCCCTTTAATTTGTATAGTGGGCTTCTCTGCAATATTTTTGGTTTTCCGAATGTGACTGTTGTTGATTTTTCCTGGGATATGGTTATGTGATTTGTGTCTGCCCAATTTTGAATGAAGTTTAATGCTAGTGAGCCCCAGTGTTCTAAGTGATCACGCGATTGTCCCCAAATGACTACCAAAACGAGCTCGTTATTACTCGTTATCCAACCGCCGCGGCGAGCGGCCTCTCTTCGTCCGCTGCCCTTTACTCTTTCACTTATTCGGACTCTTTTGCGGAAGCAAGATTCATAGGTCCCCAGCCACGTCCCGAGTGAAAGACATTCTAGCGGAACGCAGCCCTTTACTCTTCCACTTATTCCGACTCTTTTGCGGAAGCAAGATTCATAGGTCCCCAGCCACGTCCCGAGTGAAAGACATTCTAGCGGAAGCCAGAATGAAAAAAAAAAATCAGAAATTGAAACTGGACAAATTTAAAAGGAAAATTACACAAATTACAGACACCGAAAAGCGGGAAGGGAGGACTCGGGGCGATGAAGCTACCGAACGACTCGTAGCTACTTCGAGCTCATTATTAGTCTCAGTCGGTGGCTGGGGGCGGGCGGGTGGGTCAACCGCCGCGGCGAACGATAATGAATCTGACATGTTACAAGATTTATCAACTTCAGAAAATAGTGCAGCAAAAATCTTTAGGAAAAATATCAGAGGTTATAATTCTGCTTTAGCATTTGCTTCTTTGGGTGCAAAAGTTGAACAACTCGAGAGAGAAATTTGTAACTTTAAAATTCACGGAGCCGTATTTCATAGCATAAGTTCGATATGGCCAGAAAATGGAAAACCAAAATATGCCCAGATTTATTTTTTTGATACGGAACACGAAATCGATAACAGAATGAGTACATTTGATTGCTTGAATTGCAATTTATTGGAAGATTTGAAAATAATGATACACAGCAAAAATCCATATTACCACATTTAAAAAACTACAATTGAAAGAATACAAGCGACAGATGTTAATAACTTCTATAATGCAAACATGAAAATTGTTTTAACCCTTTCAGAAGCAAGGTACTTCTATTCGCAAAATTCTGAAATGAGTGAATGACACCAGAATTTATAAACAAATTTATTTCAAAATAAGCAAAAGCTTTTGCTCATGTACTTAATAAATGGAAAATTTTCATTCTAATATTCTGATTCCTATGTGGCATTTAGAGATTAAAATTAAGTGGTCCAAAAATGAACAACCGCCCTTGAAGGGGTTAAAAAAATGAAAAACATCCCGATGTGAAATATTATTGTCTTCCAACTAGCTCAAATGTAGCAGTTATTTTACCAGCGATGTTAACGAAGAAATAAATCACAGAGACATTGCTATATATATATAAAGGATGGCATGATTCGACACATTAACGAATTACATTCAATGCATAATCCGTTACATTATGCATTACTTTTTCCTTAATGTGATGAACGATAGCACCCAAGCATTCGTGAAAATTATGCAGTGTTCACAACAGAAGAAGACAATGAAAACGATGATGAACAAGAGCAAAACGATTTTGAACAAAGAAACACAGTATTTGTAACAATAATGAAGTATTATTCTTATAGATTACATTACAGACAGAATTCGTATTTGCATTTGAGTTGCATCATTGTTGACGAATATGCTAAAATTAAACCTTTGAGTTTTTTTTCGCTAAAAAAAAAATCAATCTAGAATAAGAGCAGATTTGTATAATAGATTAGAAGATACAATTAATAAAAAAAATTTCAACTTAGACAGTCTTGGACGCAGGATTCTGTCAACATCTTTCGTTGGTGGATCAAGATATATGCATAAAAAATATTAAGATGCAATAGCAATTGTTAGAAAACTAAGAAACCCAAATTTGTTTATAAAGTTTATACTCGCTATCGAAAATGGATAGAAATTACGGAAAATTCTAAAAACAATCAGACAGAAAATGAGCGGGCTGATTTATGCATTCGAGTTTTATATGCGCTGAACTGCCAGACGTAAATGACACATCTTTATTTGACATTGTTACAAGAAATATATTGCATGGACTTTGCAGTGACAGATATTCAAGCACACCATGTTGGGATAGAAACGAAAATAAATACAGACGGCATTATCCAACACAATTTCAAGACGCAACATGTTTGTCTTATGAAGGTTTTCCTTTATAAGGCGGGAAGATGGCAGATATATTAATTGTAAACGGGTTGATTTATGTGTTCGAGTTTTCCATGAAAAATGTAAAATACTAATGGAAGATTTAACTAAAAATCAAATCTTCGGTAAAGTAACTAGATATATTTGTGGGATTGAATTTCAAAGAAGAGGTCTACCCCATAGCACTATTTTATTGATTTTAGATCAAAACGACCAAGTTCAAAATTTCTGAAGCTGATGGCTTTATATGTGCTGAACTTCCAGACGAAAATGATACTGCTTTATTTGAAATTGTTATTAGAAATATGATGCATGGACCTGCGAGAATAGATAACCATCCGCACCGTGATGGGATAGAAACGAAAGTACATACAGAAGGCATTATCCAAAACAATTTCAAGACGCAACATGTGTGTCTTATAAAAGCTTTCCTTTATACCGAAGGAGTGAAGACGGCAGATATATTACTGTAAATGAGCCCAATTAGAAGACAATCGTTGGGTGGTTCCATATAATGCATATTTATGTCGCAAATACAATGCACATATAAATATTGAAATATACGGTACAATTATCTCGATGAAATACCTTTACAAGTACGTGTACAAAGGATCTGACAAAGAAGTTTTACAAATTTCTAGTTCAACTGAACCAAATACAGATTAAATAAATTCTTATGTTGATGGCCGATATATTTCGTCTTCAGAAGCTTTATGGCGAATTTTTGGTTTTCACATAAATAATGAATCACTGCATGTGACACGATTGCCTGCTCATTAAGAAAAACAGCAAATTGTTTTTTTTTTTGGAGATATTAATGCACACAATAATAATTCGCTTCGCCAATGCATACGATAGAAATGGTGCAATCAAATATGAAATAAAACTTATTATGATTTCATATATTTAATTCAAAAATATATTAAACATAGAATAAATTTTTTTATGAAATTTTGATGTTAATCTTATGTAATCGGGTCCATGTCAAGAGATGATGTCACACATAATTGATGCTGTCAAGAGTATGGTTTAAAGTTAATAATCTACATTATGAAACAAGCACATGTCATTTGTCATTTTGATGGTAGCAACAAATTGATTAATAAATTTAATTTTTACTGCATCTTTTTAAACTTCTGTATTTGAATTTGCTGATTTTTTATGGTTTGTAAAATAATTTTCAAGCATGAATTATATCTATATATATTTTTAAATCTATCTATATCACGTGCAACCCGATTGCGAAAGATTAAGCCCTTTGTATTTAAAACAATGTAAAAAGTTCTGCATTTATTCCTGGCTAATATTCCAGAACAAAATTAAAACTTCATCAAAATATAAATATAAATAATAATATAATATAAATAAAATACAAATTTTACAGACATGTTCTCGGACTACGCGCTTAAACACTTGAAATTATGAGAATAAAAAAACCTGCAATAAACAGCGAAATCTTTGACGATTTCTTTGGGGCTCCTGGCATGCGGCTAATGCAAAAGTATCGATTTATTAAATTTCAAAATTTTATTACAAAATTTTGAATTTTTATTGAATTATTTGAATTTTTATTAATATTTTTCTTATAAAAATGCTTTTTGGCATTTTTATCATAATAAATCAGTTTAAAAAATATATAATATGAAAAATCTATTACAATTAGAAAAAAATGGTTTTCGGCTATGTTCTGTAACCCGGGACGCTCGGATTCGATCTCTTAGTATATATATATATAATCCTAACAAAACGATTTTATGAAACGGTTGATTAAACTAATATATGTTAAATGCGTGGTTTGTAGAACGCTGACGGTAATGTAAATTTTAGTAGTTGTTACAGTCACTTACAGAATGCTTTTCTTTAAGAGAGTGTATATAGCATTTATAGTTATTTTGCAGGACAGCACAAAAGAATACGAAAATATGCAACGATTTTATGAAACGAATACATGAGGACGGAGTTTCAAAACTCGCCTTATCCAAAATTTAAAAAATCGAGTTTTCTCTATCAGTCTATTCTATTGGTGGGCCTGCATCGTAAAAACACTACAATCTGTAAAAAAAAAAAAAAAAAAAAAAAAAAAAAAAAAAAAAAAAACAGTTTTATCTTGTATTTCTGGTATTGTAAAATCTTGGTTTACAATGAAAACCAATAAACGCAGTCAGAGGTTTTTCGCGATTTCCCAAAATTTGATTTTCTGGATAAGGCAAGTTTTGAAACTCACGGCCCCATATGTATAACGTTAGGTTTGGAAAATGCGATGTTAATGTAATTTTAGTATGTTGTTACAATCACCTGCAGCATTTTCTTTCTTGAACAGGGTGCATATAGCATTTATAGTTATTGTACAGGGCCTAACAAAATAATTCCATTACACTACCGTCTGTAGGCGGCAATTACTCAAAATGCCTTTTAGTGTCATTATGTTATTTGAAACTCTACGAAATCTGTATATGTTACTAAGGCTTACTGCGACATGTTTTCCGTTGAAAATATGTTGTATTACATTTATAGTTCTTTTACGGGGTAACACAAACGATTTCAGATGCATTACACTTTATCGCCAATTGCTGTTGGAAGAGCTATTTTCTATGAAGTTTACTTAACTTATATATTTCCATGTGTATGTATAACTATGTATTTAACTAATTTTTCGAACGAATTTCTCCCAAATCTTCAGAAATGCTTCCCCCATCGTCAATATCTATATTGAAAAAAAAAATTCTCCTTAGTCTTTTTTATGCTGGTAGCGCCTCTGGTGTAAAGTTACTTAACTAAAATCTAAAAATAGATTTTTTTCCCTCATACAGCAACCATTCTCCAAGTTAAAGTTAGATAGGGTGATTTAATCGCAACTGGTGCTGCATTTATATATATATATATATATATATATATATATATATATATATAAGGTATATGTGATGACTTTTTATGGTAGTAGAACGTTTACACGTTGTCTTAAAATATGCCGAGATCATTTTCAAAAGTTATATTACAAATCTGTTGTGCTTTATTTGATTTTTGTTTAACAAACCCTTTAAAAAAAAACAAAGTAGCTCCTAATTACGGCGCCATGTTCAACTTCTGATCTTCCTACTACGCATGCATGTTAATAAATATCAACGAATGCCAGTGGGAATTTCTTTTAAAATGTTGATTTTGGGAAGAAAACATTAATTATTTCATTAATAAATTATTCGGAGCTTTTATCATGTACTTTCAAAAATTCACTTTTCTGATATAATAAATTCAGTACTGGAAAATCCTCCAACCAATGTTTTGATAAATTGACATGATGATTTTGATGATGATTTTGAACTTGGTTTCAATGAACAATAACAGCATGAATGCCCAGTGACTCCGCTTTTTTTTGGACTGAATATTCACTACTTTATCTTTGTTTAGATATTGTTTCAATTTCGCAAAATACTTTTGCATACGGAGAAAATTTTCGATGATAAAATTTTACTTCAATGCATTTTATAAGACGATAACTAATTCGAACTGTTATAATCTAATTATAATAAGCTATACTAAAAATTTCGTAGAAACTGTGACTAATATTTGATACTACTCCAAACTTCTAATTTGTACGAATTAATTTTTCTAGTTAAACATTAACTCGTTCCTTCTGTTGTCAGAAAAAAGCAAAGCCATAGGAAGCAGTCAATCAATCTATATAGAATGAATTACTTGGCTAACATTCTACGCAGAGAACTGCGTAGTTTCGGGAACAAATATAATTGAGTGATCCATCCGTCATTCAACTGAACATTTGCTTTGCCTAATGTTTTTGTAAGAATAATGTAATCCAATTCAACAGAGGATTTAGAGTTACAGTAAGTCTTAAATACGATTAATTATTATCACGATTACTTACAAATAAAGAACGCGGCAAAGGCTAAAAAAGCGAAGAATAATAAACATTGTTAAAAGATAACGAAATTAAACTAGATTTGGTTAAAATATTATTGGGTCTGGACAAATCGAAGAAAAATAGCGCAATATAAATTTACGTTTCTTAAAAATGTTTTAATGGTTAATACAAAGTTGATAATTCTTTTAAGAAATAAATATTTCTACCATTTTTTTTTAAATTGTCCAAAACATCTTTAAAAGAATTATGTTAAAAAAAGTTTAATTATGACTCCACTTTTAAGTTTTTAGATATATTTTTTAGTAAAATGCTAATAATATATATATATATATATATAGGGGAGACTAGGGACGGTTGACCATACGGGAGGCTTGATCCACCCATCAATTTTCATATTTAAAAGAATTTCAGAGTTTTATCAATAGGTGTCAACCAACGCTACTGGAATGCTCAAACAACAGTCCTCGTTTCATAGAGATAATCGAAATAGGTGTGGGAAAATCAATTGCGAGGCGTTTTCAACCTAAAAGTTGTGATTTTTAGAAATATTTTGTAATTTACAGTATATATACATTTAACGTCTGAATTTAAAAACCATTAAAACACCAAATAAAATAAATTAAGACAGACTTGAGCACAGTTAAAAAAAAATAAAATTTTATAAAAAATGGTAATTTGAATTCAAAAATTGTCCAGCATTCACTGCAAACGAATCACTTTCCGCTTATTGCGAACGTCAGTATTTTGAAATCGGGATGCAACAGCTACCACAGTAGATTACTCCTTGAGGGTTGGTTCACTCAATTGCGATTGCAGACTTTGAATGAAGCTCGTTCTGTCCCTAGGGAATATTGTCTGTTTTTAAAATAACTAACTTTAACTGTTCTTGATTTGTTCCGTCGTTTGCAATGCAATGGATATTTTGTACTGATGATGCCTCGCGTGTCGCTTGGCGAAACGTTTACAAATTGTATTTTTAATTGTTTTTAAGTATATTTTTTATACAACTTTATTTTTTTAACTGTGCTCAAGTCTGTCTTAATTTATTTTATTTGGTGTTTTAATATTTTGTAAGCATTTTTTAGATAAATTATATCATAGAAATTTAAGTAAGTAGGTTTAAAGTAATGCAGAAATATCGAGCTTTCATTTCGGGCATAAAGATTGTACAGTAAGTTAGGCTTAACATAACAATGTGGCATTCTTTAGAAAAGGTCTATGTAGGGAGGCTTGACCCACTCAATGTGACGGAGGGTTGACCAGATGCTCAATGTTCCCTTAATTAAGTGGCTTTGGAAATCTTTTTATTATACACTGTGCATAATGAAAAGTTAATGATTATATATATAAAATAATGTAAATTTATTCTGTAAAGCTACAGTAAAATGGTGTGATGGAAAAGAAGGCTTAAAACTGACTAAAGAAATATGTGAAAAATTGCTAGAAAATGGGAAAGTTGATAGGAACTTTTTTCCATTTAAATATTACTTACAATAGGTAAATAGAAACAGTCTAGACTAGAAAGACTAGAAAGAACCAGAAAGGATGAAAGCAGCAGTCTTAACCCTTTCAGGGGCAGTGGTATGTTTATAAAACCACTTAATTTTAATTCCGAAACGTCACAATGGTACCAGAATTTTGCTAAAATCTTTTCCATTTAATACGTATGTGAAATATAGCCTTTTTCTTATTTCCAAATAAATTTGTTAGCAAATTCCGGTACCAGTCATTTATTTCAATATTTTAGTACTGAAAATACTTTTCCCCTTAAAGGTTTAAATCATGTTAATGATAAGTTAAGTGCTCATGCGGCTGTAAAAGAATATAGCATCGATCGGAAAATTTTAGAAAGGTATGTAGACAAATTTCACCAGGGTGAATACAGTGAGATGAAGTCAAACTATGTGACAACTAGAGTTGTCAGGTCGAGTGTCACAAAAAATAGGACAAGGAGACAAAAAAAAAAAGCGGGACAGTGGCTCCTAAATCCGGACACAATAACATGAAACACTACGAAAACGGAACCTGTCTCTAACAGAGTACTGCCTTAAAATTTCATTTTTCCTGCTGTACAATTATACCTGTTCAGACAAAATCCTGTTTAAAACAAATATTTTCCCCTTTGACTAGCGATTGCGTCTCAACAGGTTTGTAATATATAAATAATCATATTTAAAAAAATATTTTTTTATAATAATTAAGAAATGTAGCATAAACTTATTTTGCTTTTTTTTAAACTGGTTTT
This sequence comes from Maratus speciosus, assembly GCA_963932465.1. Classification (NCBI taxonomy): domain Eukaryota; kingdom Metazoa; phylum Arthropoda; class Arachnida; order Araneae; family Salticidae; genus Maratus; species Maratus speciosus. The sequence continues at coordinate 164,110,341 of OZ010787.1, read as the reverse complement.
ATTTCTCTTCACAAATATTGCAATATAAAAAAGTCCTTCCGGCCAGTGCCGGGAGGAAGAGGTAGCTTTCATAATCCTTATTTAAAAAAAGCCAACTTATATCATGCAAACACACGAAGCTCAATTTAGTGGAAACCGAATATAGGAGATTCAATACTAATTTTTATCAATATAATGAATGAGAATTTCGCGAAATTAGTCAGCTTTATCCAAGCTGCTTTTCTTTAAAGTAACATATATTTGGCTGCCAAATTCGGCAATTTCTTAAAGTGCCTGTCATTTTAAGACAACATGGTGGATGAGGCTAAGCAGTGAACTTGGTCGAGACCTTAGTAATTGCTGTGCACATGCTCACTCACATCGGAATCGGTTAATATATAGGAGTGCTGTCGCATGCAAAAAATCAGATTTTTCAAAATGTCACCCACAATAGAAATTGAAACTGCTATATCTGAGCCATTTTTTAAGGTAAAGACAAACAAAAAATGCTCCTGAATCCTTATATCAAGATCAAATACTTAAGAAAGAAACCTTTTTCAATTTCTAATTTTTTTGCACCTCACTTTAAATATATATATATTTTTTAATTTAATGGCCGTCATTTTGAAACAAGATGGCTGATGAATCTGGCCAGCGAACTTGGTCGAGGTGTTGATGTATACTATCCACATGCCTTCTTACATCGAAATAGGCGAATACGTGTGTTATCGCGTGACAAATACAAGATCGTTTCAAAATGTTAGCCATGCTAGAAATTCAAAGTGCTATAAATCAACCATTTTTTAAGATATCAACAAAAGAACAAATTTTCAGAAACAAAAACTGCTCCGGAATCTTTGTATCAAGGCCAAACACATAAAAAAAATCTTTTTCATTTTCCAATTTTTTAATACCTCATTTTGAATTTTAAATTTAATTTTTTTTAAATGGCAACCCTTTTGAAACAAGAGGGCGAATGAAGCTGGCCAACGAACTCGGTCGAGACATTGGTATGTACTATGTACAGACCAAGTTACATCCAAATAGGTTCATAAATACGCCTGTTATCGCGTGACAAAATTCAGGTCGTTTTAAAATGTCAGCCACAAGAGAAATTCCAAATGCTATTACTCAGCCATTTTTTTTTAGATATAGACGAAAGAAAAACTGTTCCGGAATCTTTGTAATAAGGTCAAACACATACAAAAAAAAATCTTTTTCATTTTCCAATTTTTTGGTATCTCATTTAAATTTTTTTATTTTTTTAAATGGCCGCCATTTTGAAACAAGATGGCGGATGAAGCTGGCCATCGAACTCGGTCGAGATATTTGTATGTACTATGTACCCACCAAGGTGCATCCAAGTAGGTTCATAAATACGCCTGTTATTACGTTAGAAAAATCAGGACGTTTCAAAATGTCAGCCACGCTAGAAATTCAAAATGCTATAACTCAGCCATTTCTTAAGATATAGACGAAACAAAAACTGCTCCCGAATCTTTTTATCAAGGTCAAACACATAAGAAGAAAATATTTTTTCAATTTTCAATTTTTGGTACCAGATTTCAAATTTAAATTTTTCTTAAAAATTTAAATGGCCGCCATTTTTAAACAAGATGGCGGGTGAAGCTGGCCAACGAACCCGGTCGAGACATTGGTATGTACTATGTATAAACGAAGTTACATTCCAATCGGTTCATAAATACGCCTTTTATCGCGTGACAAAATTCAGGACGTTTCAAAATGTCAGCCACGCTAGAAATTCAAAATGCTATAACTCAGCCATTTTTTAAGATATAGACGAAACAAAAACTGCTCCGAAATCTTTGTATAAAGGTCAAATACATAAGAAAAAAATATTTTTCCATTTTCAATTTTTTGGTACCACATTTCAAATTTTAAATTTTTAAAAAAATTTTAAATGGCCGCCATTTTGAAACAAAATGGCGTATGAAGCTGGTCAACGAACTCGGTCGAGAAATTGGTATGTACTATGTACACACCGAATTACATCCAAATCGGTTCATAAATACGCCTTTTATTGCGTGGCAAAATTCAGGACGTTTCAAAATGTCAGCCACGCTAGAAATTCAAAATGCTATAACTCAGCCATTTTTTAAGATATAGACGAAACAAAAACTGCTCCGGAATCTTTGTATAAAGGTCAAATACATAAGAAAAAAATATTTTTCCATTTTTAATTTTTTGGTACCACATTTCAAGTTTTAAATTTTTTTAAAAATTTTAAATGGCCGCCATTTTGAAATAAAACGGCGGATGAAGCTGGCCAACGAACTCGGTCGAGACATTGGTATGTACTATGTACACACCGAATTACATCGAAATCGGTTCATAATTACGGGAGTTACAGTGTGACATAGGTCAGATATATATATATATATATATATATATATATATATATATATATATATATATATATATCAATTTTGAACGGAGGGTGGTTTCGGGGTCTGGGGGTCATGATCGATGAAAATATACCAAAATTTTTTGAAATCGCTTTCCTCCGAACGGCTGCAATAGGTAGCTTTTTTGTAAAGAAAGCTACCTAACAAAGTAGGTCAAGCCTCTCGTATATAGTGGGTCAACCCTCCCATATTTGGGGAGCCATGACCCATTCTTTTTTCATGATTAAAATCAATCATTTTTAAAATTTCTTATATGTTAAACTTATGTAGTAATTTTATTTTGACAACTAACTATATAGCGAATAAAATGATATATAAAACTTTATTCTACGTTCAATATTTAAAAAATAAAAAATCATTTTGTAAAAAGTGGGTCAATCCTCCCTAGTCTCCCCTATATATTAATCATTTAACCTTCAAGGAAATGGAAAACATTTGAGTATGTATTGGAGTTTACACTGTAAAAAATAACTAAAAAAATACCTGACATAGTGGAAACATTTAAGAAAATTCAAAATAACCTCGTAGTTACTGACAATTTCGGAAACCTTTCCCTTTTCTGCAGAAGCGATTTGGAGAAAGACCAACCAGAACTTCAGAAAACGATAGGTTATGGATGCGTTTCTGAAATATAAAGGGTTCCTTTGCTGCCCGCAAATTTCGCAAAAGACGCTTTCATTAATTTCGAAAACTTGTTGGTTTCTGACTGGTTCTGCTCTTAAAAATTTCAAAAGATACTAGAAAGGTTTCCAGAATCGTGGGTAACTATGAGGTTACACTTAATTTTCAGAAATGTTTTTTCTGTATCAGGAGCTGTGTCTGCAATTTTTTACAGTGTAAGAAACCTTTTGAAAATACTGTATTTTTGTTGTCATTTTTTTAAATATAATTTTTGCCTTTACTTACTCACTCATAAATTTGACATACTTACAAAATTCGTAAAACAACATTCAATTTGAATAAAAAATATAAAAAAGACGTAACATTGTACTTCTAACAAGTTTCTTTACCGAATTTTATTGCAAATACTTTTCGCACGAAAAATACTTTATAATCAAGGCGGACGACCGGCCAGTAACTCTTACAGTTCAAATGTGAACAAAATTAATGAAATCACTACTATAAAATTATAAAATTAAATCAGAGTTACTGGAATTTACTGGCATCGAAGTACATTAACATATGATAAATAACTCGTACTGTTATATGTTACGTGTGTAACTGGTGTTTATTACGAGTAATATATTTATGCCAAACTAAAAAAATAAAAAAAAAGACGAATTTTGTGTAGTTGAATGATACATTGGGTATTTGTGCAGCGAAGAGTGTTTCGGATCCAGCTAATCCGGCTACTCGCATATCGCTTGCGCACAATAGAACAACAAAAAATAAGGAAAGACTAGGGTTCGAGGGAGAGTTTCAATGAAAAAAATGGCGAAACATCTGTTGCCTTATTTTCGATAGAGAATCCGAATTCATCATCAAAATTCAACGACGCAAGCATTTGAAACACCCCCAAATCATCTTGCAACATTTACTTGCATTTAAAATAATAACAAAAATATTAATGCTCGCGCGTACAAAAAATAAAATTTATTTGTAATTTTCCAATGATCTTTTAAAATCTTTCTTAATATCTCTGAAACCCGATTTTAGTTTGAATCTTCGTGATGATTTTTGTGATTTCAATTACTAATTGACAATCTGGGTTAACTGGGTTAAAAAAAAATATTAGTTTATGCTTCATAAAAAAAAATCCAATTACATACTCTCATTTAGTTATGCATTCTATTTATCTAAATTTCTATCAAAATATTAAGTTTACTAGGATATGTATAAATATTTGTATCAATAATCACACTGAATGCATTATTAATTTATAGATTAATTTGCGAGAATCTCTGTTGCATGCACGCAAACAATAGATCCGCTTGTCATTTGTAAGTGAACGAACTAAGATTCATGCATGTTAAATACACGAATAACAAAGGATATCTAATGCAAATTAGAAGACAAAAATTACCATTGCTGTATAATAGCACGGAAGGGATATAGATACGATAATTACTGCTTAAAATTTACACCAATCTTCCTTAACCCTTCTGCTCCAATATATGATCTACCGGATCGATTTTGTTTCAATTGTTTTCAGTTATTTAGCTTCTAAATAAGACAAATATATACAATTTTAATGTTTTTTGACTTATTTGGTTGTTATAATACTGCACACAACATACACAACAGTGTGTATTGAATACTGTGGCAATAATGCCTTGACAATTTTCATACACAAGATTTCTAAAACTATTATACTAAAGACAAACCGTAAAATAATGTCATCATTCATCTCTTACAAGCACAAACTAAGGCAATGTCGAAGGGTCGGAAATCAAAACGGCACGATGAAGTTTAGAAAGTTATATACAGCATCTGATTATAACAGCAAGTGATGATTAGATATAAACACCTTCCCTATTTCCTCAAGAAACCAACAGAGGGAATTGAACTTGCTTATGGAGATTTTTTACAAGAATTACAGAGAGAAAAAGCAACACCCTAGAAGGTGCATTGGGAACTGTAGGGTCAAAGCAATTTACGAACATACTTCTTTTAATGAAAATTATTAAATTAAGATTAGTTTCGCATAAAAAAATTCTTAGTTTACTCATAGCTTTCGTTTGTTATTTTCCTAGTGCAATTTAGCATGATGTTTTGTAAGTTCCATGCCTTTAACCCAGTGTTGCCAGATTGGGAACTTTTCAATTCAGATTATTTTACTGTCACCACTTTTTAAAAATGGTATGATTCACTTATTTTTCAGAAATTTTAATCTATTTTTAAATAGGTCGAATATTTCTATTAAAAAAAAAAAGGTGACAATCAACAATCGGGGGACAAAAAAGTCCCCAATCTGGCAACACTGCTTTAACCCCTTCGGGACCGGCGGCTTTTACACAAATTTTATTCGGTTGGCACCACTTAAAAAAAAGTTACCTTTACTTAAACAATCACGAAAATGCTCCAATTAAAGAGACCAAATATTACTTTTCTTTTTTACTGGTGCCTAAAACAAATTATGTATGCTCTTTCTGAGGGTGCATATATGCACCCATGGTCCCGAACGGGGTAATATTGAGAGCATCCGTGTAATGACAATAAAACTTTCCGAACATTTAGTATGCATACACCGCTATTGATGAACTTTTTTAAAAGAAGTATTTTTTTAAATATTTCTAACTACTATTTTTAGCATCTGATGGTACCTGTCAATACACTGATGTTGAGATTTTTGTAATAATATTGAGAGAAATTTAAGTATGTTATTAGTGAAGTATAGCGCTTTTATTATGAAAATAACCAGCAGAATTTCGGTAATTTTTTTTTATTACTGATCTACATACAATAATGCAAATATTATATTCAAGCAGGGAATAATGCCAGCTGTGTGCCAAAGTATATGAAGTTTGATAAAATTCCGTGCGTTAGTTTTTGAGATATAGCTATCGCGAAAATCTTGAAAAATGCAGCATAGGAGCGCCATCTATTATATGATTTACACGAAAACCTAATCAGCACCAACTTATATCAAGGTCCAACAGAATATGAATTTTGATGAAATTCGATGCTTTAGTTCTTAAGATATGAGAAACATTAAAATCGTGTAAACTCTAAAAAAGGTAGCATGGCAGCGCCACCTGTTGTAGATTCACACCGAACCCAATCAACAAGAAGTCATGTCAATGTTTAACTGGATCTGAAGTTTGGGGAAAATCTGTGCATTAGTTCTTGATAGAACAATTGCGGAAATCGTAAAAAATGCAGCATAGCAGCGCCAACTATTGCGCGATTTACATCAAAACGTAATAAAGAACAATATATGTCAACGTCTAACTGAGTTTGAAGCAAATCCGTGCATTTAGTTCTCGAGGTAGAGCTATTAAGAAAATGGTGAAAATTTCTGCATAGCAGCGTCACTTGTTGGACGATTTACATCAAAAACTAATCAGCACCAATTCATATCAGGGACTAACTGAATCTAATATTTGATGAAAATTCGTGCACTAGTTCTTGAGATAGATCTAATGTGGAAACTGTGAAAAATGCAGCATATCAGCACCAAATTATATCAAGGTATAACTGAATCTCAAGTTTGATGAAAATCTGTGCATTACTTTTTGAGATATAGCAATTGCGGAAAACGTGAATAATGCATCGTAGCAGCGCTACCTATTGGGCGATTTACACTAAAAAGTAATCAGCACCAATTTATATAAGGGACTAAATGAATCTGAAGTTTTATGAAAATCCGTACATTAGTTCTTGAGATAGAGCTATTGCGGAAATCGTGAAAAATGCAGCATAGCAGCGCCACCTGTTGGGCAATTTACACCAAAAACTAATCAGCACTAACTAATATCAGGGACTAACTAAATCTAAAGTTTTATTAAATTCCGTGCATTAGTTCTTGAGATATAATGCCCACAAAATTTGTGTCACATACAGACAGACAGACTCACAGACAGACATTTTGTAAAAACATGTTTTTTTGGGATCTCTGACCTCTAAAATGAATTAATCCGGGAAAACTTGTAAAAGATAGAAGAAAGTAAAAATACTGATATGCAAACGATAAACTTATAGAGATCGCTTCCAATGTTTTAACGTTAGCAAGTGAATGTCCAAGCCGCCATTTATATACATGATTCTATTTTTATATTCTATTTGCACCACTATATTTTAAAAGTACATTTTGTAGTAAATTTCTCTTAACATGTTGTCAAAGTGTAAGTAAAAATGTTTCTTAAAAAAAGTGGTGCCAACCGAATAAATTCGTGTAAGAGATGCTTGTGCCTGGGAGGAATACTTCGACCGTTAAGGGTTAAGAAGAGACTATTTTGTAGTTTTATTTGGTTTATTTGCTTATCTTTTTTCCGATTTTTAGGGTTGTACTTAAAAAGTAAAAACGGAACCATTATAAGATCACTCCTGTGACTGTCTGTTTGTTTGTCACAGCCCTTTTACTCGTAAACTATGTAACGTGGAAAGTTCAAATTGAGGGAAGTAATAAAGATTATTGACCCACATATTTACAGATTAATAAATATTCATAAATATATTTAGGAAAAATGTAAAGGGCTAATTAAGTTACTTGAAAAAAAAATCTTTTCTTAGCATATCGTGTGGGGTATCGTGTGAAAGCTTTTGTAACGCTGAAATAAAAAATATATTTCATTTAATTTTAGATATTATATTTTCAAAGTTATGGTGGAAAATGTAGTGCAAAAATATGTCCCCCCCCCCATCTAATTCCGAATCTATTGAAACTAAAATTATGAAAAAATTAGAGGTAGTAGACATAAATTTAAACCTTGCAGGAAAATTATAGCGGTTACCCTAGGTCACATAGTTTTTGAGAAAATCGCACTTTCCCGTTACACACAAATTTCGATTTACGGGCTTCAGCAAAAGTGTTGAGCAGAGCTGGAGGTACCTATCGTAGCAGAAGTATAAAAGCATTGTTGATCATGAATTTCGGAAAAAAATCGTCGGTAATTAGCCGAGATATTAACCCTTAAAAACACAGACGGTTTGGACAAACATAATGACAGGGACGGCGTACTCTATGCTCCATCGACTTTTAAAGCCTAGATAACAAATTTTAAGGATATATTTATGTAATGCAATGCCTAGTAGCAGTATGAAAGCAATAAACGTCAAATTGCTAAAAACAGATTAATTTAATGATAATTAATCTCATAAATACTACGGGATTCGCGACTAGTTTCCATTGAGTGGCTGTCTCAATACACCTACTATGTCTTTAAAGGTTAACTAAAAACTTATATGGAATAACAAAAATACAGGATAACTATATTTGCTATTATTTAGGTTCCATATATCTTTGAACTTTCATGGTATATCCATTTATACTTTTCTGGTATAGGGTTGTGCAAAATTTTAATTAGATTAACGATTGAAAACTAATGATTGATTTTTTAATCATGACTAAAGGTTGACCGATTAAACTTAGTTTCAATCCAACTCATAGACTAATGATCAGTGATTATTTTAATGTAATCAATGCTTTGATTACGATTAAATCAATTCAATCCTACTGATAGACTAATGACCAATGGTTATTTTGATGTAGTCGCTTGCTGTTTTACATTTCAATCAATTCTCAATCTAAATAGTTAATCTAATTAGTCAATCTAATGAAGGAATTATGATTAAAAACTTCATGTATCGTTCTGGCTTTTTGGTCTTTATTAGCCCCGGTACGATATGCTATTTCTTTCTCCCAGCTTATTTTGTGTCGTCTCCAAAAAATACCGTTACCTTACAGAAGCCAGCCGTAAAACAAAGCAGTATGATTAAATACTCTATACCAATTTTTTAAACTTCTAAGCATCGCACATTTTCGATTTTTATACCGCCGTATTGGGAGAAAAAAAGTACTTTTTAATGCAATTCGTTTGAAAACTGCATCTCCAATTATTTTTGAAATATTAATTTTTTTGCAGTTTTTGGAGACATTTGCTTAATATTGGCAACGGAAGTACTCCATTTCTGTAGAAAGTAAAGGAAAAATAATTGGAAAATAGTAATTATATATTTTTGTTGCCGTTTTTTCATAACAACCGAAACAAAATGTAATTAAAATACGTGCTATTTTGAAAAAGATATAAACGAATGATTTTTGTTAAAACAGGAAGCTATTATAAACTATTTTTATTTTTAAGTATCATTAGTAATGTTACAAACAAATGAAGGCCTATGAATCATGAGATAGCCTTTTTTTGTCGAGTTTCTTGAATGACGGCCTCTTTCTGCTGCATTTGTGCATTATTTCGCGATAGTGACGTCCTATGCATACTTTGCTGTAGATGTTTAAGAGTGGATCGTAAATGTGGAATTCTTAAGCGGATGCAAATGACGTCATTTTACATAAAATAAAACCGTGTGCTTTAAGTCTTAAAATTGAAATATGTTTTGTACTATTTATGTATATATATTTGTTTTTCATTGGGGGCGACACTAAATTATGAAAAAACTGAATTTCTGTTTTCTAGTTTTATCTTATTTTTTCAAGCTTCTTCTGGTTTAACCCTTTATCTACGGCATTATGATCTACTGCAATTTTTTTCATGTAATATTTTTTTTTTCAGTTACTACAATGAAAATTAAAGGATAAACATAAAAAAATATTCACCCGTGAGAAATTTAATTATTTAGAGGTAATTAACTTAAGTGGTACTTTAAAGTACCGTCAGTACACTATGACTAAATTATTGTAACAGAAAACACACAAGTTATTTCAACTGGCATCAGAAAATATTTCCGATTTAATAAGTATATGAAATATAGGCTTTTTCTTATTTACAAATAAATCGTTTGTCAAATTCCGGTGCCAATTATTTATTTCAACACTTTAGAATTGAAAATGCTTTGCTCCTGAAAGGGTTTAAAAAAACTATTTTTTTTAGGTTTCGATCTTGTTAGCAGTCCTTTAGTTTTGCGACACCAATATTCCAGAGACAACATGCTCTCTCGCATCTCTACATACGCAATATATGAATTTACATATGCCATTTCTAGCATAGCAAAAACCAGCCGGTGCCACAACTTTTTCGATTTCCTATAAAAAATAACAATGAAACAGAAAATAAATATCAAGGAAATCACTACTGCACTACATTTTAGTAATTGCATTTTAAATTAGATGAAAACGATGGATAACTACACAGACGAAAAGTAAACAAGAAGTTTTTCTCCAACACCCATTGTACTGACGGTACTTATAAGTACCACCGAGTAATTCAACTGTTAAATCAAATACATACACCGTTCAACTAAAATAGCTAGTCAAATTGTATTCTAAGACCATAATGAATGCATAAAAAAAATCCAATACTTATCTTATATCCTTTACTGTGTTTGCAGCAATGAAAAGACGAGCGTGGCAATCTGTACAAAAAGTCGGCACAAAAGACATCGACTTCTTCAAAGATAGCCTCATTCCTCTCTAAAATAACAAACCTAGAACTACCGCTGCCATGTATTCGGATAAAGTGGAGTTAAAAGAGCGATTTTTGCAAAGTACCATTATAATATTAGTAATATTCACTATGGTATAAAAGTTTAAAGTGAGTGGTACTTATAAGTACCGTTAGTAGATAAAGGGTTAATCACCCTTGATCGCTGTAGGGTCCTGCATCGGGTCATGTCTTGGACCGGGTTGTCTTTAAATATTTTGGATTTGGTTCGGTTTCGAGTAGGTTTTGACTCTTTCTGGTCGGGCTCGGTATGACTGGATTTTTTTTTCCTTTTAAGTTCTGAATATTTTTCGAATGAAGAAATCTATATATGAATACAATGAATGTGCTTATTTTTATACAAAATCGATTGATATCTACCGTATACATATATAGATAGATATAATCCTAAAAAAACGATATGACATGAATGTGAAAATATTTTATGAAATTACTGACTAAACGAATACATGTTAAATGCGGTGTTTGTGGAACGCTACTATAACGTAATTTTAATATTTTGTTACAGTCACTTACAGCAATTTTTTCTCCTGACGAGTATGTATCTAGAGTATATGTGTATATAGAGGTTTTTTTTTCTTTTTTACAGCGCCGTCCAAAATAATACGAATATATGTTAGCACATCTTTAGCGGTTGGAGCCTGAATTTGGAAGTTATCAGGAAGTGCAATGGAATTTTGGAATGCAGCAAGGCGACCAAAATCAGAGGAAATTATACAAAGCGTTTTAGGACATACGTTATCCCGTCCAGGACCCACGAGATGGAATAGTTTTTACAATAGCTTAAAACAAATTTCAGCGCTAAGAAATAAAAATTTCGAACTAAGTCGGGCTTTGGGGCACAAAACTTCGCTAACAAATATTGATTACGATTATATTGATGAATTCATTGAATGCGCTACACCGACAGCAGATGCAATTGATATCTTACAAGGCAGTAAAACGTTTTGTGGTGTTGTTTTGCCTTGTCTGTTAGCTCTTAAAAAGAACCCGAAGAAGTTACTTAAACGAGATTTGAAGTATTGTAGACCAGTAGTAAACAAGTACATTGATAGTATTGAAGAGAGATTTTCTGAATTTTATAGACTTTCGGGGAATGTTGCTGAAAACGCTGTAATTGCAACTTTAAGTTATACTAAATTTAAAAATAAATGGTTTTCTTGTATACCATTGAAGAGGCATAAATGGTATATTCAATTATTGATAGCTGCAATATGTGATGAAATTTCTGCAAACACGACAGATTCTTTCTTTCAAAACTGTTCCACTAAAAAATCAAAGGAATATATATATATATATTTTGATTTTGGTTCAGATTCTGATAATGAGTGTGAGGAATTGGGCACTCCTAAAAGGAAAGTCGAACTCATCGTTTTTTTTTTTTTTTTTTTTTTTTGGAGAAGTAAACCTTCTATAAAGTTATCTGTTAATAAAGAAAGTATTTGTGAAATGTAATACCGCAATGTCATCATCTGAAGCTGTAGATGGGATGTTTTCTTTCGCAACGATGATTAATTTATCTACATCTCAAAATTTATCGGATGGCATGTTTGAAAAGAAGGTAGTAATGAAGAATAATTTAAATTACTTTAAAAAATAACCATATGCTGGCTAATTGTTAGAGTAGAGGTGGATAATTGAGAGGGAAAAGTAGTTAGTATTTTTTATTATTTTTTCAGTTGAAACTTGATTAAATTGTGAAGACAGGATGTTTAAGGTATATTATGTCTTGTTAAAAACAGTATCCCTTATTTTAAAAGTCAAATAAAAATAAATCATCTTTGTATGACCAAACCATACTGAATTAAGATATTTTGAATTCTATGAATTTTCAGTCTGAACGGGCATTTCCGTCTCCCAATAGCTAGTATAAATTCGCATTTTGCCATTTTTAACAAGTTATCAAAATTTAAAGAACATACTCCCAATTCTTCTGTTCAACTTTATTGTTATTTCATGATTATAAATTTTATTTATGTAAATTGATATATAGATATTTTGATTTGCGTATATACATATGATATAGTGACTAGTTTAATTCTGTAAATAACAGAAAAATTTATAGTTTTGAAAATTGATACTTAATTTAAAACAAGTAACATAATTTTTTTTTTTTAAGTCAATTCCTACTTAGGTTGAATAATAAGTATTTATTAATGATTGAAAATTTGAATAAGAGAAATTTTTCTCTCCCATATAAAACTAAAATTAATTAATTAAATTTAATTAAAGAATTAATATTTGAAAAAAGACTGTATTAACACCAAGTGTCATTCACTACAAGTTCAAAAAAATGTATTTGAACTTGAGTGGATGAATAATGAGCATTTTATTAACGATTGAAAATTTGAACAAGATATATATAGGGAGAGTGTGAACTAATAGTAGGAATTGAAAAACGTGAGACTGTTTCGAAATCAAAATTCTCTATTCTTTTGCCAATTCAGAAAACAATTTAAATCTGTTTAATGTATAAAACGATCAGTTGTTTTTATTAAAATGCCAAGAAATCGGACAAAATTACTCGTTTTACCAAAAAAGAAAGACCCTTTAAAAAAAAGGTCAAGTGAGTGTTTCGAAAAGATTATTAGAGTGTGAAAGTCACAACGAGACGTTTATTAATTAGTAGCATTAATAATTAATTAGTTGTATTAGTAATACACTATTACCAAACATACATTCAGTTTGAAGAACAATTAAAACGTCGTTCAATTTTTTGGCACATGAATGAAATTTTATGAGTATATTATTGAAATTAACTATTTTGTCCGTATATTTTGAAAGATTCTTTTTGGTAAAAAAAGGGGGTGGACAAGTCTACTGATTTATTTTCATAATTTTATGGCGTAAAGCCAACATCTAACTGTTGAATTTTGCTTATACAATGTTCTTTTTTCTTCAGCTTGTTATAAGTTTCTTATGATATACAAAAATTTAGGATTTGCACAAAATTTGCTGCAACACATTAGTTATCCAAACAGATATTTTATTACTTTAACTCATTAAAATCTTTGAAAAATGTCTGAAAATATGTAAATGTACTGTGAAAATATTTGAGTATTTTAATGAAATTAATTGCTCTGAATATGCTACAAAAATTTGCTTTGGCCAGAAAGGGAAGGGAGGGGGGGGGAGGAGATGCAAAGCATCTCCTATGATTTATTCTTACACTTTTATGATGTGAAGCTGTCATCGAACTGTTGCATTTTGCTTTTACAATATACTTTCTTCTTCACTTTGTTGCAAGTTTTTTTTTATGATTTAAGTATAATTTAGCATGTTACTGTAATGTAGTATGTTTAGCGTAATTTAGTACGTTTATTAAATGCAATTTGCAGCTGCAAATCAGTTATCTGACACAGAAACTTTTTTTGATTTCTTCAATTCTTCAACTGTTTAAAAATTGTCTAAACATAAGTAAATGTGCACTTTAAAAATATTTGTAAGTTTAATAAATAATATTTATAGATCATTTCATTATATTTAATTAGATTAAAATTCCAACAATATATATATATTTATATATATATATTGTATTTTACAAAACAAATAGGTGTTGCTATCCAACGTACAATTTATACACAAGTTTAACATAAAACTCTACGTTTCGGTTTATTCTTTAAAACCTTCATCAGGAGAAAAATTTTCTAAAATATAAATCGACAACAAACTCTTTACATGCTACATTTTGAAATCAATTCAAAATTCAAAACGTTCTAACGGAAACCTCTTACTCCCAAATAAAGAGTTCAGTGGCGCCATCTTTTAATCAAAGATGTAAACGAAGAAAGACTAGCTGAAAAAATGGAATTTTCATTGACTTTTCAAAATTGAAAGCCATATTGCTGGTATGTGAAAGGAAACATTATCATTACACACTTCATGGTTTCTTAGACGAATTTCTAAAGATTCACGAATAATAGCATTGCGCGGAATAACTTGTTTGGAAATAACTTTAGCATGGTCAAAGTCTATAAATGAAATGAGTCCTTTATGGTAGCTTCTTGAGAGTGCAGTAGAAAGTTTACGAAACTTCAAATCGTTTTTATGTTCTTGCAATCTTTCGAAAAATCGACGTTTAGTCATACCAATATAGGACGAGGTGGTCCCATCAGAAAATTTAAAGGGAATTTCATACACCCCAGAAAAAGATGAAAAAGGAATTGGATCTATTTTTTACACAGAAGATTAAACAAAGTCATAGAATTAGAGGCAACAAGTTGAATGTTGAATTTCATGAAAGACTTTTTTAACTAAACTTTTTTACTAACTTACTTTTTTAATCCATTTCGTCCTATCGTTTCTAGGTGCCAAGGCCCGTTATATTTTGTTGAAAAAGCATTTGCATTTTTTCTTAAAAGTATTCTCCCCTCTTCAACTTTTTCTATCTCTTCTACGTTGGAATTCATTAATCGAATTAAGGATTTTAATCTTCCTAATAATGCAATTTTGGCAAGTTTTGACATTGTGTCATTGTTTCCGTCCATCGATGTGGAAGAAGTTATTCTTTCCATAGGCTTATCCATTGATGGGTTACCTCATTTAAGTGATAATATGAAATTTTCTATTAAGTCGGGCTTAAACTTAATTAAGGAAAGTAATGTATTTATTTTTAAAGATAAATATTTTAAACAGCAGAAAGGAGCTCCTATGGGTTCACCTATTTCTAGTATTCTGGCAGAATTCAAATTGCGTCCTTTAGAAGAACTCATCTTTAAGAAACTTTTTCCTATACCTTCATTATGGTTACGGTATGTCGATGACATTTTTATTATCTGGGAAGATGGGAAACAATCCTTAGAAAATTTTTTTGACGAAATTAACCAACTTGATAACAATATTAAGTTCACGATGGAGTTAGAAAACAATAACTCGCTTCCTTTTCTTGATGTTCTCCCTATTAAAGAAAACAATTGTTTAAAACGGAAAATTTTCCGGAAATCTATGAAATTAAACAATGTTATTCCCGTCACTGCAGCTGCCCCATGGAATTATAAGATTGCCGCATTTAGGTCATTTATCCAGCGTGCATTACTTGTTTGTTCCGATGAATTTTTGGATGATGAAATCAATTTCATCGTTAACATTGGATTATGTCATGGTTTTAATTCAAGCCTTATCTATAAATTGGTTGATAAGTATAAAGTTTCCGTTAATCCCCCCTCCCCCAAATTTAATCAAGTTTACCGAAAGGTTCCTTATTTTCCTATCCTATTTGAAAAGTTAAAAAAGTCTTTCATGAAATTCAACATTCAACTTGTTGCCTCTAATTCTATGACTTTGTTTAATCTTCTGTGTAAAAAAATAGATCCAATTCCTTTTTCATCTTTTTCTGGGGTGTATGAAATTCCCTTTAAATTTTCTGATGGGACCACCTCGTCCTATATTGGTATGACTAAACGTCGATTTTTCGAAAGATTGCAAGAACATAAAAACGATTTGAAGTTTCGTAAACTTTCTACTGCACTCTCAAGAAGCTACCATAAAGGACTCATTTCATTTATAGACTTTGACCATGCTAAAGTTATTTCCAAACAAGTTATTCCGCGCAATGCTATTATTCGTGAATCTTTAGAAATTCGTCTAAGAAACCATGAAGTGTGTAATGATAATGTTTCCTTTCACATACCAGCAATATGGCTTTCAATTTTGAAAAGTCAATGAAAATTCCATTTTTTCAGCTAGTCTTTCTTCGTTTACATCTTTGATTAAAAGATGGCGCCACTGAACTCTTTATTTGGGAGTAAGAGGTTTCCGTTAGAACGTTTTGAATTTTGAATTGATTTCAAAATGTAGCATGTAAAGAGTTTGTTGTCGATTTATATTTTAGAAAATTTTTCTCCTGATGAAGGTTTTAAAGAATAAACCGAAACGTAGAGTTTTATGTTAAACTTGTGTATAAATTGTACGTTGGATAGCAACACCTATTTGTTTTGTATCGATATTACAACGTAAAGTCCTTTATTATTATTGTATTTTATTTTTATTCATTTACAGTATTTAATTCAGACACTTTTCTCCGGGAAGGATTTCTGTGGTTCCGCAAGGGAGGGGGAAGAATTTAACTTTTTGACCATTGTAAATACAAAATCTCAAGTCTTCCGGGAGAGGACATGTCATTGCTCCGGGTGTGTGGGGGGGAGGGGGGTATCACCCCTGGATTCAACAATGGTCATTAAGTATGGTTAAAAATATTTTTTTTTTCGTTAGGAGTCACTACACTAGAAACTTATAAAAAAGTTGAGTTGAATCTTTTCTATTTTTAACTTGAAAACTACTGTCATTCGAGAAAATACAAAAAAAATACATTTTTATGAAATTTTCTTTTATTTCTCGTTAAAAAGGCGCTTTTTCTCCCACAGCTTTTTATATTTCAATTAAAAAAAAAATGTAATATGCATATACTTTTGTCTTAAAAATAGCAACCATGTATAATTTCAAGTTTGTATCCTTAACATTTCCACAAAAATCGTAATTTTAAACGTTTTTTGAACGCTTTTGGCCATTCATTTCAATCTTTTTAAATATCTAAACTTTTTAACTGTTCTGTGAGACTAGTCTTAAAAGTAACATCCACGTCAAATTTAAATTTTCTATCCTTAAATTCCCATTGAAATCGTAATTTAGGACCTTCTTAGAACACTTTTTGCTGATTTCACAGTTTTAATTTTCTAATTGTTTAGAAACTTTTCTTACGCAGTATTTAAAACTTTTAAGTAATTTTCTCTTCCCATCAACATCATAAAAATTACAATTTCAGAACTTTTTCGCTTCTCCATCCATTGGAAGTAGTGGGTACCGACATGAAGTATATTCTATAAGGTAGCAGAGACTATCACCATCAATTTGTGACTATCAACAGATTGATAATATTGCTCCTATTTGCCTAAAATAATTATAAAAGAGAATATCAGTTTTATTAAGCAGGTTTCAATTGCCTTAATCCCCATAAATAATTTAAACATATTGACCACGGTTAATAATTTTGTGTGATTCTGTATAATTTCTTATAAGGAAAATCCTGTAGTGACTCTTAAAAAGAATTTCGTAGCAATGAAAGCGAATTTAAGAAAGTAAACAGAGCGATCATATTTAATTTTTGTCTATGTAATTAATGATTAAATTAATCACGATTAAATTAATTCAGATTGAATTCACGCAGATTGAATGAATCATAAAAAAACTTTTTAAAGAGCAATTACTTTTCAATTTCAATCATGATAAATTGAATTAGGCATCAATTTCGTATGATTGAATGTTTAATCGACTAATCAATCGATTAAAAAAGTAATCGATTAATGCCAACACTACATGGTGCAAAGGAAAGTCCCTTTACCACTTCACCGGCGATGGGTATAGTGAAACATTGCTTTTACCCCCGACTTATCTCGGGGCAGCCGTTGAAGTGGTTAACCTGAAAATACTTGTGAACGGAGAGAGCTACAGCTATGCAAGTGAGGTAACGGTATAGTAAAGCGCCTACACCTGATTTAAGGAAAACGACAGCAGCGCCACCTTGTGGAGAAATTTGGAAAATAGCCACTGCAAATCGAAAACGAAAAGAGATAGAGCAAAATTTCCAGTTAGAAAGTTTTAGAGCATCAATTAATAAGTAAAATATGACATTTGGTTTACATGGATAAGATAAATCTTCACCTGTTTACCCAAAAATGTCCGAAATCGATGTACTCCATTTTATTTGAATCGAATAGTCAGAAGTATGAAGAAACACGCACAATTTATGCTATAAATACGTACTTATCTCAATACATTTTGATAATATCACACATAAAAAAGGACAAACTGTAACAAAGTGATAAAAAGTTAATATTCAGTATGTTCGAAAAGTTCGCCATTGCTCACGATACACGTTTGTATTCGTGACAGTAATTCTGCATGCACATTTCTCAGCATGGAACGTCTATTGCAAGTCTCTTCAATACGACGACTTAGATTTAACCCTTTCAAGAGCGGTGGCTAGACGGTCTAGCCACCTAATTTGAATTCCAAAACTGACAAATGGCACCAAGAATATTTTAATAAAATTTTGCTTTTGTAATGAAAGTATAAATTAGCAGGTTTTTGTTTTCTAAGAAATTCGTTTGAATATTCTGGTGTCAGTCAATAATTTCATCAGTTTACGAACAGAATTCTTCTGGATCTGAAAGGGTTATTCAAAAATTTTAAATGCATTGGAAATTAAATCTTTACAGTCATTACAGCACAGTACAACGTCACAATCTGCAATTGTGCCCTGCTACATTTCCGGAATGTGAATAGGCAAAGTAGAATCGTCGCTCATCGATTTCGGACATTTTTGGGTATGCAGGCGACGATTTATCTTATCCGTGTGAACCAAATGTCGTTTCGTACTAATTAATTGATGCTCTAAAACTTTCTAATTGTAAAATTTGCTCTACTTCTTTTCGTTTTCGATTTGCAATGGCTGTCTTCCAAATTTCGCCAGTAGGGGTGCTGTTGTTGTTTGCATTAGGTCGGGCGTAATCGCCTTACTGTACCATAACCTCTCTTGTATAGCTGTAGCTCTCTCCGTTCGCAAGTATTTTCAGGTTAAAGGGGCTTTCCTTTGCACCCTGTATACTATATAGCTATACCCAACCTACGTTGTATAGTTTTTACAAAGTCTTAGTATTCTTTTAGCAACTGTATTTTTTAAATAATGCACTTACTAATTCATATATTATTGTACGGAACCCTCTGTGCGTGAGTAATACTCGCACTTGACCGTTTATTAATGGTAATGCTTGAATTTTCTATCCACTTTTATTACAATCTGTTTGTGTTTCTCTCTTGAAAACAATATTTTAATAGTTGAAAATCGTATCATTTCAAATTGCTTGCCCACTTCGCCTCCTCTTACCACATTTATATTCTGAATTTTTAGAGGAAGCTCAGATCGTACTTTTTCTTCTTTTTCTAAGTATGGTATTGAGATAGTATATTAAAATGACTAAAGCTAGAAAATACAACTAAAAAATACTAGATATCTCCGACTAAAAAAGGTAGCTGTAACTCGAATTTGAATAATGTTAAAAATTATAAAAATCTTAAGAACATTATTGTTCACAGGCTACTATTTTTTTTTTAATTATGTTATAAAGTATGAGAGTTATGAAATAATGTTAAGTCAAACCTGCGCTGAAATTTTAAGTATTGTTCACATAGGGATTTATATAAGTCTATTATAGAATGATTTTGTATATGGAAATAGATTGTCATATTTAATTTCAAGATGAACACTCCTTTGAATTTCCAAGGAGTCTGCCACCACTACTAAAGGTCCCCTTTAAGCGGTTTGCCCGTACTTTTCCGTTTCACAAAAACAACTTAAATCGGCTGCAGACGAAATGTTTTTTTTAGCAGGACTGTATTTTAAGATGTATGTCAAATAAAGGGGCATGAAGTATATTTTAGAAATAAACAGGGAAAGAAAATTTTAATTAACATTAGTTTTATAAACATTTTTATAAAAATGCGGGAAAGTCCTCAGACGCTCAGAGGGTTAATATTTAAATAGCAGACATTGCAGTCACCTCGTTTAATTCCGGATTTAAAAAAAAATGGAATTAAATAAGGCAAGAAATACTTTTAAAAAATTCTGGTAAAACCGTACGCACTCTGTATCTTGCTCAGATTTAATTCCTGTAACTGAAATAATTAATGAATTATGTATTGAATTATTTATTGCACGAACATAACTGTTGATCATAAGAATTAATGTAAGCAGTGTAATCGTAAGGAAGCTAAGCGTAAAATCTAACAACGTGTCCTATTAAGCTACTAACATTAGAACTTTTCTTTTATCGAGCGAATTCAAATCGATTAAAGAAATCTTTGTTTGCTTTTCACAGCACTTCTTTAGATAAAGTTAGCAAAAGAAAGATTTGGAAACAGTTAAATACACTTTGCAAAGCTGAAAAGCGTTACGTAGTTTTAATTCATCCGAAATAAAATCACAACATTGCTTTGTTTTCAAAAGAGGAGGTTCGTAACCCGAGTATTTGTTAGCTTATGGATCTTGTGTGAGCTTGTGAACTTGATTTATTTCAATAACATAATATCAACTCTTCTCTATATATAACTTCTTTTTTTAATTTTATGTATACTTTTTGTTTATTTCCTTGTTTGGCGAACTGCCATGTTACCACAAATAAGATATGAGCTTCCGCAATTCAATTCCTACCTCTCCTTTGTAAAAAGTAGGACTTATTCAAACACACTTGTGCTTAAAACTGTTTAAAAATAAATGTAAAGTTTTCTGAATATCTCGTACGTGGGTGAAGGTTGAGTATTTTTTAACCCTTATAAACATAATTTTCGAGTTTTATTGTAGGTATGTTTATACATGACTCTCTGGCATTTTATTAATAACAGGAGTTTTAACAGAACACTTCTTTTTTTAAACTTAAGAGTTTAAAACACGTGATAAAGTTTTTTTTCAGTTGACGAAGATATTAAGGTGGCCATTTTTCATTTAAATCATACATCGAGATGCTTGTTTTGCGATATCCGTTACTAACTCTACATCATGTGAATGAATTTTAAATCTAAGAAATTATTCTTACTAATAACATGTAATATAGAAATTATTGGAACCTTACATGTGTTATCTAAATAATGTAGTTACAAAAATGTATTGCAAGATTACTTCGCAAGGCACTGTTTGATAAAATATAACATCGACTATATGCTATTACACACCCGTGAATTACATGTCTGTTTTTATATGAATATCAAAATTACATTTATCAAATGAATAAAATAACAGGGTTAGTACAGTGCTTGTTTTTTTTAGCGTCACTATTTCCAGTACTTCTTTTAACCCTCTCGCTGCGCAACCCGAGATATACTCGGGTATGCATTTTTCCGTCTAATTAATACTATTTGGTTATTCCCACCAGTTATTTTTTAGCTAAAACTTTGTCTGATTTAATCAGGACATTTTCCCCGATCACGATAGTAAAAAATTTCTGCTTTAAGAACCGGCGATAAAAGATAAAAATTCTGTAAAAGACGCTCATCGCGAAGAATTACTTACGCAGCGAGAGGGTTAACCCTTTAATGCGTGATTTTTTATTTTGTTTCGAAAAAATTATATATGATTCTCTGAAAGGTTTATTAAACAGGCAAAATAATAAAAAAAAATCAGAGATACATTTTTCATATAATACGTCAATCTTTTCTTCTGTTACACATCTGCAATATAAGTAAAAACTACTGTCGTGTGACTGTTTTACGCTAACATAGTGAAAGTTAGTAAATATTTTAATAAGTATGTCTCCAAATACCTTATTTTACATATTTATGTTATAAAACTTAACCTTTAACCCTTTAATTCCCATGATAAAATACGTTCTAGAAATTACGTAGTTCAGAGAATCTGACTTTACACCAGAAAGTTTCAATGGTTAATTTCAATTTATTTAAATACGGAATGTCTGATATTAATTAAAGCAAATACTGCTATTTTAATTTTATGGTGTGAAATTAAATTCAAAACATTGTTGTTTGCATATGTGCACAGCTGCAACCTAAAGGGTTAATCCGTCTTAGAGCTACAGAGGAAAAAGCCGAGATGAAATTTGGGGAGAAAAGCAAAATTTTCATTTTCTTGGCAACTTTTATTTGTATTTTTAAACCTTATCAGATTGTCATATTAATATGAAATAATTATTAATGAGTCAAACGCACATGTAACTTGTTCAATATTTACACCATCTAATACATTCATTAAGAAGCAATTTATTTAACATATACATAAAACATAGCTGTTGATTTCCACGCTTTTTAAAATCATATAAACATGTTTTAAATTTAAAAAAAGTACTTTATAAAATGCGTGTTAAGTTTATTTAATGAAATTTAGTACATATTTTATTTTATTTGTAAGTAAATTTTCTGGTTTAAATATGTTTATTTGACAAAAAAAAAAAAAAAAAAAAAGCTTAGAAAGCCAGCCATGCGTAACTAAGCCATATAGCAATCCATAAATATTCAAATTTACTTTTAACAAGGCTTTAAATACAGATATTTTGGAAGCGTTGAAGCATTTCGACCATTTCCATGCTAACAATTTTTTCCATGCTAACATTTTTCCATGCTAAATTTAGATTTAAAAAAAAGTTAGACTGAAATATGCCAAAGCATCTATAAAATGAAGTATCCTATTTTCGAATAGTAATATTCGCCTTATGTAATTGTATAATTTGTGATATTACTCTTTCATTAAATAAGGCGAAAGTTACTGTTTCGAAATAGTGCTACTAAAAAATAAGAGCCCTACGAACTCTGAATAAGAAGTTTCTCAGGCTTTAATGAAATAATAGGGCACAAATATTCCTCTAATATTTATTTTAACATTTATAGGATGTACCGAAATAAAACATTATTTGGTTAGAATTTACATTCTCGCTCATATTGAAACATAATTCGGTTATGAAAGCTCGATTTGTGAAACATCTCATTTATTTATTTATTGAACACATACATCTGACATGTGTGCTTGGCACCAGTGGCCCGCTCATAAGTCATATTCAATATACAAGGACGAGATAGCACAAGGAAATTTACAATACCAGAGAATTACATCCGGGAGCTCCACTAAGAGCGTGCAACGGAACCAGCGGGAGTTGAACCCGCAGCCCATCTACGCTCTCAAGCGATTAGCGGTGTGGTGGCTTAACCACTCAGCCACGATGAGCCCGTCTTATTTAAAGAAATATTTATCAAGAAGTGCGATTATCAAGTATTGCTAATTCAGCACGTTTTTTGTTCTAAATAGCTACATCCCTAAAGGGATTTTGCGTATTAAACCTCATACAACCAGCCAACCAACCAACCAACTAACAAAATATTTAAAAGAACTGTTACTGTAATTTTCGGTTTATTTAATAACAGACATTCGTGAATAAATAAAGCAAAGATTTCTATTTACAAATTCTGGTAGATGTTTTCAAAAAAAAAAAAAAAAAAAACGTGCTGTATAAATGACGCGTATAATTTCACCAGTCAACAACAAGGTTTTAACGTAGTTCAATTTAATGTATTTTATTCTTACTCGATTCCAGATAATCTTGTTTACAGAATAATATTTTCGGAAATTTTCTTGATAGCGGTTATAAATGTATTAAATTTTATTCAGTAATTTTCAGTTATTATCAGTTATTAAACTGAACGATACATTTTTCTCAAAAAAATTTGTGAGCGTATCTGTTACTAACTTTTAAACTAAGTAAGTCGTACAAAGATTTAAATCTGAACTTGAAACAACCCACAGTAAATAACTAGAATACATACGATTTGAGCTTGGACCTCAGCAAAAAATAAAAGTAACCAGCGAGTGTGATTAAAATACAGTGAGCAGAAAAAGTATTTGCACGCAGACGATTTTTTGCATAAGTAACCATAGAAAGCAAATTTGATACTATTCTCTTAATTATTCATTTATTTAAATAAGAAGAAAATAAAAATAACTACCCATTTTCCTTAAACAGTAATATTACACATTTTAAAAAATAAATTAATATTTTCTCATACCTAAAAAGTATTTGCACAAGAAGCATTGACTGTTAAAAAAGGCATTAAATGTGAACATTATGCAAATGTTTAGCATATCAGTCCCGCAGTACATTAACCCCGCACTTTAAAGTCACGTAATATATTAACTGGAGCAGGGATTCTGGGGAGTTTTTGTTCTAATGGCGCCGAAAACGTGTGAACTGTCTGTTGCTACCCGTGAGAAGATTAGATTTCTTCACAATTCTGGATTAAGTTACCGAGGAATAGGTAAAAAATTAAATCTAAACTTTTCTAGTGTTCGTTATGTAATTAAGAAGAAAAAAGAAACTGGTTCGACAATAAATAAGCCGCGAACTGGGCGTTCAAGAAAGCTAAATATCAGGCAAAGGAGAGCCATCATAAAAGAATCTTCAAAAAACCCTTTTCTAAGTGCTCGAGAATTGGCTGTTGATGTCGCTTCAACGTCGGGAACAATAGTTACACCACAATCAGTTAGAAATATTCTTCATGATGCAAATATTCGAGGAAGAGCCCCTAAAAAAAAAACATTTATTAGTGAAACAAATAAGATGAAAAGACTTGAATTTGCAAAAGCTTATGTCAGCAAACCACTAGGGTTTTGGAAAACTGTTATTTTTTCCGATGAAAGCAAGTTCAATATTTTTGGCTCAGATGGTAAGGAAACTGTATGGCGAATGCCAAATACTTCTCTTCAAATTAAAAACTTGAAACCAACTGTAAAACATGGCGGTGGTCATGTAATGATTTGGGGATGCATGTCTTTTAACGGAGTTGGCGAAATGACCTTTATTGAAGGCAATAGGAATGCTAAACAATATATTAATATATTGCGAGATCATTTATCTAATAGTGCTCTGAAATTAGGAATTCCTAATTCATATTATTTCCAACAGGAGAACGATCCGAAACACGCTGCATATATATTACGAGGTTATGGTTGCTTTATAATGTAAAAAATCAATTGAAAACGCCACCACAATCACCAGACCTCAATCCGATTGAAAATTTGTGGCATATTTTGGATGTGAAAATAAGGAAAAAGAAAATTTCTAACAAATGAGAACTTAAGCAAGCTCTTAGGGAAGAATGGATACAAATCAGCAGTGAAACATGTCACAAATTAATAGAATCAATGCCCAGACGATTACAAGCTGTAATTGAAGCAAAGGGCATGCATACTAAATATTAGCACTGTTTTTAACTTATAAATAATTCCTCTAGTTCTATTTCTATTGCTAGTGTGCAAATATTTTTTTGGCAGTACAAATGCTACTTTTTTATGTTTTCATATTTTAAATATAATTATTAAGTCAGATATTAAATATGTTTATTTGTTTTGTAAAAGTGTTGGTATTTTTAATTCTTAGTTGCTTTTTATTTATTTATACATATGCTACAACAAATTTACCTTGTGTGCAAATACTTTTATTGCTCACTATAGGTTTTTTTTTTTACCCAGAACTGTGCATATTTTTAAAAATCTCTCTCCCCTCACGCATAGATTTTTTTCGTTGAATATTATATTCAAAATGCTCACAGGTAGTATGCGAACGGTGCTTTCTGTATAATCGGTATTGAACATGTTACCACATGTATATTGTATAATCTATGCTGAACATGTTGTTACATGCACGTTCACAATCAGCAATATGAGGATATAAAAAGAAAGTTTTTGAGATTGCATGGCTTGGTTGTATTTATCATTTGGGTTTAAAAGTATGTGATGCTATTGTATTTCACGATTTTAAATGACCATGACCAGGCAGAGAGGAGAGAAAAGGGGGATTACAAAATGAGTATTTTTTTGCTAATATTATCAGTTATTCAATGGCGTTCAACAAAGTATCATAAGTTAAAAGATATTCAGTATGAAGGGTTGACAGATTGCAGTTAGAGAAACGAAATTGAATAAAGACACAATAAGAGTATTGCAGAATGAAATTAGAGCGGTCAGAGCCCGATTATCGAAAAGGCACATGAAGCACGAGCATCCCCTCTTTAATTTAAGAGGGTTCCCAAAATGACTAAATGAGGGTTTTAATTCTCTTTTTATATTGTTTTACATTGTTTTTTTAATTTTTTCGGAGGAGAAAGTTACCATACAATAGAAAATCTATACTACTTCAGGAAATTTATCAGATAGGGAAACCTAAATGCGATCAATAAACTTTTTACCAATCATGGCATCCTGATATGCTAGCTAGAAATTATTTTGTATCTCAACATACATGAAATAAATGTACCACACTTATACTCTAACTACATTACATAAAGGGGACATAAAAAAGGCTGGTGAAATGTCTGAACTCAGATAAGTCCCTTCTTCGAGTAATATTTTTTGCATTGAAAAGTTTCGGTGAATGCAGAAATTTTTCCAGGGTTAAAGGGGGATGAGGGGGAGGGGGTAAAATCATACTTTGCTTTCCCTAGAATAAGAGGTTAATCAGCCCCTAAGAGGAGTATTTCGTTATCAAACTTTGAGTGAATCGTTTAAAGTGGAATTTAAACACAAAGTTAGTTGGAATATGGTTTGCGAATCCCAAATTTTACCAGAATCCTTCATGCGACAGAATAAAGATTTTATTTGGGGTGTTTATATGAGGAAAATATTTTAGAATACCAGAAACTTCAAGAATAAATTATATTGGAAATGCATGATTGTTTGGATTGGAAGAAGATATCACAAGATCAAAAACTGTCTGCTCGAATATTATGTCCGTTTGTTAAATATGAAATTTGTGAGTCAGTTTCAAATACTTGATGAAGAAGCTATTGAACTATTAAAAAAACATTTGGATATGAAAAAAACCCTGCCGGCTCGGCCTATAGGCGGAGGTAGATTTCGAACTTAAATACTAATTTCACCAACAAAAACTAAATCAAGATTAAGATAAACCCAGTTTAAGTATTTTATCTGGCCACTTTTGACGAATTTTTAATTTCATTTTTCTGTAAGAGCTCGTTTTATCAAAATCATATTAAGTGGGTATTAAATAAAATATTTTTCACCGCTCAACAACTCGAAATTTTCTGACACATTTTCAGACTCATTATTAAAAGTAAAACATGAAACTTGCTCACGTGATTTTTTGAAGAGATTTATAAGCGACCTGTGTTTTTATTTTTTGTTCAATTAGTTAGAACTTGATTTACAAATATTTTCTCAGTACGACCACTTTTTTCGTTGCGAGCACTATCGCTTCGGAAAATTCGGTTCAAAATGCCCACTTTGACACCATTTTTTGAAATATATTCTGCCTTTATCAAAACATCAACCAATACAGCACATTATATTGTTTCTGAATAAGAGAACCTGCCAATTGGATGCGTTTGAGAGCGAAAATGAATTTAAAAATGAGTTAGAAAATACGCCGTTTGGATTTGAGTACACACTTGATACGATAATTTTTTCGTTAACCCCTATTTTTTTGGGGTGGGGGGGGTGGGGGGAGTAGTAAGAGTTGATCTTATCTAAAACTTGTCAATATGAAAGTTGTAGATAATATTGATAAGATGTATAATAAATTTAACCGGATTGGATATCTTGTGAATTCACGAAGTTATGAATTTTGTTCTTCTTCAATGCCCCATTTTTTTTTTCATTTTTAATTTTTTTTGCAGTAAGCGTTTGTCCTATAAAAAACATGTCAATTTAAAAGTTGTAGATAATATTATGAAGATTTATAATAAGTTTAAGTGAATAATCTTAAGCGTTGACGAAGTTATGAATTTTTTCTCCCTAAAATGCTATTTTTTGCGTCCCTTGAGCCCATTTTTAATTTTATCAAAAATCTGTGATACATAAATTTTTGACCCTTTCCAAGAAGTAATAATAACTTTAAACTGATTTGATATGTATAAAAATTAAGAAGTTATGGGGTTTTTTCGGTTTTCACAAAACGTTTCCTTATTCCCCCCTCCCTGGTCCAATTTTGCCTATTAACGAACTTGACCGAGATTTTCTACCCTTGATTTTTTGTATCAGTTTGGAAGGGATTTGTGCAGAATTACGGAGGAAGCAAAAATTGTTCAGAAATTCCAACATAGGAAAGATGGCAATAGGTAGTTAGTATCTCTTACGAAATCTACCTCAAAGAGTTTTCTGATAAAAAGAACTTTCTGAAAGTTTTGTTTTGGAAAAATATTTATGAATTGGAAACTGATGAAAATATATGTGATGCTCTTGCATTGAATGGCAATATATTACAGATGGTTGTGAACGTAATATTCAGACGCTGGATTTTGATTTACTTAAAAGGCATTTGGCAAAAATTATGTAATGCTTAAATATTCGAAGGTATAAAAGTAGGGGAGGTAGGGGAGGTATGATACACTTTTTTTTTACTAATTTTTTACAACCGTTAGAAACCTATTTTTAAACAAATTTTTCATGTTTTCTTATAAAGTGACATTTTATTCATTTATTAAAAATATTGTCAATTTAAGAAATAATCATTCAAAAAATATATTCCAATTATTGTGAATGGTTACTACTGTATCAAACCTCACCATTGCTGGGGAGGATTGATACACTAGCAAGGGAGGTTTATACATTGTCATGTAAATTGAAAAAAAAATGCAGACAATTCAATTTATGTGTCATACAATTTTTTATGATACATCTTGAAATATTTAAGTAGAATTTAAAAAGAAATGACACTGACATATTTTTGTTTCAGAAATGTTTTTTACAAAAATATTTAAACAATTGCTATTATTTAAACAATTCTATTAACACTTTTTAGAAAAAAAAATAATGAAAAAAAAAAAAAAACCTAGAGATCTTGCTGCAAGAAAAAAATGAAGTGAACATTGCTGATTTGCAAACAATTTAACATAAATTTAGCACATTTAAGATTTCTTTAACCCTTTCAGGTCAAAGCATTTTCAATGCTAAAGTGTTGAATAAACGAATGGCACCGGAATTTACCAACAAATTTAATTGGAAATAAGAAAAGGGCTACATTTCACTTTCATATTAAATGGAAAATATTTTACAAAATGCTGGTGCCAATGTGGCGTTTGGGAATTAAAATTAAGTGGTTTCATAAACATACCACCACCCCTGAAATGGTTAAAAAAAAAACTAATAACTCTATCATTTTGGTAAGTAAAATCGGGTGGATTTAATGTTTTTTGAATTTGCCCTTCGTCAATTATAGAAACATCTTCCTTTTCAGGCCATTTAAACTTTCTACATGACGAGCAAAACGAACTAACCATCTATCATCGCATTGCTTTTCTATGTAACCTACATAATGTCTATGAATAGTCTTTTTGTTCTTCCGTACCAATTTCAGTAGCTCTTGCTGTAAAACAATAATGAATATTATAGTTCTATATTAATTTACCACTTAAAAAAACTATTAAATTTCAAATATACAAGTGTATCATTTCTCCCTGCCATGCCTTATTGGATTTTCAATCACTTTGTATAAATGCAGTTGCAAAATGCCAATCTGCTTTCTAGTAAAACTCAACCTAACAATGTGCGTTAAAAAAAAAAAAAAAAAAAAAAAAAAAAAAAATTGCAAGATATTATCTTCACAATAGCAAGAGTTATGAAAGAAAATCAATATTTAAAAAAATTTACATTGACATTCCAAAAGTCTTCAAAATTAAAAGAGAAAAAACGTTGTCAGTTCTTCACTGCTAAGTCCAGCTAATGATGACCTCTGCTAATAAAAGAAGACTTTACATCTGTTACAATGGCTGTTAATGCCATTTGTTGAGAAAAATTGTCAAAGTATCAACCCTTCCTATGTATCAAACCTCCCCTACCTCCCCTACATAAAAGAATACAGCGCATAATGAATACATAAAGGACACAATGAATGCAAATGAAAATTTTTCTTAATTTATGAAAATTAACAGAACGAGAGAAATTGTAAAATCACGATTCAAAATAATACATAGAAAACATGCTTTGTTTTTATTCTATTTTTTGCTTTTATAGAACTAATTATATTTAAAAGTAATTTTTGTAACTTCGATTGTGGCTACGGAGGAAAAGTTAATCTTACTAATACAACCTTGCATACAGTCGATTTACATTAGTAGAAAGCTTTTCCTACATAGCTACGAAAAATAAAATAAAATCGTTTTCGATCTGTGATATTTGTGAAAAATTACGGAAGACCATAATTATTTAATCCCTTAATTCTCGCTACCGTCAATATCACGGGCTGGAGGTGTCGTTCGTTATTTCTCGCTCCCGTCATATTTCCGGGCTGGAGATTTATTGCTGGAAAAAACTTCTGAAACCAGAAAAATGTAACTGGCATTTCGGTGTGAAGTCTTTGAATTTAGCCGTTTGGGTTTGGTTTTTGCGCTGACTGTAATATTGGGCTTTGTATTGCATGTTTCGAAATATGTAACACTCAAAAAATTATTAATAATCAAAATTTAATGTATGTATATTATTTCAAATATTATTCGTAAAAATGTGTGTAATGATGATAAATAAAGATCTTAGATGTGAAAAATAAAGGTTTTATTCGCATTAATTTGTACGGTGTAAAACAAACATGAAGACACAGAATCATCGCATGATGGCTTTTCTACAAATATGAATTTGTTCTATAACATCTTTTTTTCCCGCCTTAAAAAAAAAAAAAAAAAAAAAAAAAAAAAAAAAAAAAAAACTAATTGCATATTTTATTTAGAAACCTTATAATTATTCAATTTCTGTAATAAAATAAATAGGTACTTTTTTGATGGTTTTTCCAAATATTAAGCGACCGTGAAGGGGTTAAAGGCCGATATTATTGGAATGGAAATGACTGGAGAGGAAGTCATGAAATTATGTAACTAATGTGTAAATTAATAAGAAAATAAAATGTATTTCTTTTATTATTTTAAAATGATTTCTTATCTTTGTCTTTTAATATTTTCTAAAGCTTTAATGGCTGTGTGTGTGTGCACGTGAGAGTGCACAAATTACATATATAAAGACATCTATATGTTCATACGCAAACATAAATTAAGAACGCTACTGTTTATTTTATTCTGTTAAGACAATAATCATAAAAATTAAAAAAATGAGGAATTAAAAAATCCTAGCTGATGTTTAATTGTGGGTCTTAGCCAGAGTAGTTAATCAACATTTGTGCACAGAATGATTAGAAAATGCATCTATGGACCACATGTAAACTAGTGTTCCCGATGGGATACGTATTTCAGTTATACGTACCCGGATACGTATAAGGGTACATCGGTTAAACGCATAAGCATACGTGCATAAGCGTATATAAGCATACGTACATTTAAAGTATATGTATATTTCATGTATCGTATTTACTATTAATAACAATGGACCTCATCAGTCTTATGTCACTGAATGGAGAATAAGCTGGAAATCGGTGGTGTTACCGACCGTGGCAATCTGTATATTGTGCTTCTTACATAAGATCTTGTTATTTTCCTCAATAAATATTTTAATTAATTTATGTTTCGTCTAATTTCATCTCATGGTATTGAGATTACATACCCCATTATTTTTATATTTTGTGTGTATAATGTATACAAATTGTATTCGTTGTAAGTAACTAGCAAAATTAAACACTTTTTGAGCAAAGAATTTGAGTATAAATGTTTCAGATTTATTGCGAATCTTTGTTAATTATGGTTTATTCTTTTTAATCTTTTACAAGTTCTTTATTCGTTTGTGTTACTCTCAAGATTGCATGCGGGCCCAAATGTGACTCTTTCCATGGAGCTAATGTTTTCTACTCTGTTAATGTATAATGAAAATCCATTTTTTAAATCATGAAACTCGAGGTTTTTTTTATACAAAATGTTAGAGCATTACGTTTAAGATTTATTAATATTGACAAATATCATTTTTGGTATAAAGTAACTATGAATTTGGATTACTTATTGACTGGCAACTAATCGACTTGCAGATTTTAGAACGCAATTGCACATGCGTAAAATGACTTGCCTTCTCTTTTTTTAGAGTAAAACATATTTTCAAAATATTTTAAATTGGAAAACAATATTCTTAAATACAATAAAAGCATGATTACAAAACTTCCAAGGAGCCGAATTGATCAATGTCACTAAAAATATAAAGCAAATTTAAGTCTGTTAAGTGGCCGCATGCAAAAATGTTTTGCGCGAAGTGCCCATGCCTTAAATCTAAAGAAGCTTTGTGCTGTGCTCCAGATCTGCGAAAGGTAGTTTTTAAGCTACCCACTACCAATAGCAAAACATTTCATAATTAATAGCTTAGTTTTTAGGGAAAACAACCAAAACATAAACTGTGGAAAAGTATTGAGATTTTTTTAAGTACCTGCACAATAACCAGAAGGTAAGGCCACCAGGTCATCGTAGTTTTTTGAACAAAGAATCGGGATGGCCCCTGTAAACTGCGAGAATTCAAGACTCTGGAGGATATTTCTCAATGTCTCTAATCCGCAGACAAGCATTAAAATATCTATTTTCCTGCCTTGAACGGAAAACATTTAGATGTTTATACGTTTAAACGCTTGCGTAAGATCCGTATATACGATGTACCGTATATGCTGTTTTGTATAATACGTATAACCTCCGTAGCTGTATTATACGTATCTGAAATCCATACCTCGTATAATACGTATTATACGTATACTCGTATAAACGTTTAATAGGGAGCACTAATGTAAAAAAAAAAATTAAATGGTGTTACTTCTATCCTGCACTTTAGTTTTTAAAAGAACTTAATTTTGAATTGATTAGAAGATTGTCGTATTGATATAAACAAAATGATCCTATAGTTCTTGATGACTTGATGCGAAATATAAATGAAAAAACTGCTGATTTCAGTACCGGTGCATAATGGTTAAATAAAAGTTTTTTTTTATTTTGCAAATATTATTTCCTTGCATAAAAGTTATGCATGATATGTCTGAATGCTCACTATATTATTTTACTTCAGACTTCCAGAGGCGCAAGCCAAAGGAATTGTTTATCATTCTAATTATATCCGAAGAACTCGATTTTTTAAATTCATACATGGTATATCAAGAAAACAAAAAGAAAACCTTACAGTTATTTAGTTGGATGGTTATAAATCCTACAACAGCAGAAAAGTATCGTTTAAGAGAAAGCTTGTTCCCTACCGTGCGTGTATTGTATTAGATATTTCGTTCAAAATGATTTTTTTTTTAAAAGCACTACCATTTCTTCAAATGCTTGCCTGATCTCACCCATCACGAATAGATCATTGCTCTGAATAGCTGATAACACTCAAATTAAATTATTGTGCGAAATATGTTTAATCATTTTACATGATAGCGTACCTCCTAATGTAATATACATATACATATATATATATATGTATACATATATATATATATATATTTTTTTCTTTTTTTGAGAATGTTTAGGAAAAACTTCTAATATCAAAAGAAGGGAATATCGATCAAAGAATCAGGTAGATTTTTACAAGGCTTTACGCATGCTATAATATCTGATGTGTGTGGTATTGTCTGACGTTTAATTAGTAAAAAAAATTGTGAGATTAGTAACAGTTTATCATTTTGCGAAAATACTTTCATTATAAAAGACGATAGCAAAAAGAGTTGCTTTAATTTCGGAGAAATTAGTTTCATCATACTATTTGCAAAATTTTGAAATACGAATTGAAAATGACATTGAGACATCATTAGAAAAATCGAAATTTCCCGATGACTTGAAAGTGAAATTGCTTGGTCACCTTATTACGCGTTATCATAAAACAGTGCACATTCCTCCAGATCCTATCTGTGTTGGTGTTAGTGTTGGTATTGGGAATGATACATCGGAGATAATTCAAGAAAGTGTTAATTTATTCCACCGAATGCAAATGCTTATCCTATTTTCAAAGATTTAATTTTATCTACGCTTCATCGCTTTTTAAAATTTATACTGTTAATTGTTGAAAAGTTAAAAACAGAGCAAGATTCGTGGAAGGAGTGAACAGAGTTGACCCAAGATAAAAAAATTATAAAAAGATCTAATTTAACAGATTTTCCTCTCCATCTAATCACAAATGCAAAAACATTAAATGAACCGAAGTATTTTAAATATTTTCTCAAAGCCATTAAAGATATTAAAATTAAAACCCCGAATAAATGGATAGAAAATAAGAACGTGTTACAAAAGTTACGATAGCCAGTACCCCATTAGACAAAACCACAAAGCGATTCAGAAGAAGAGGAAACCCTGTCTTTAATAAAAGTAAAAAAAAACTAAGAGTGTTCGCAATCCTTATATTCATCGCACTGCTGTGCAAGAACGATCACGCAGTACATAATCAAATTAAAAATGGTTGGAATGTTAAATGAAGAAATGAAAAGAATATAAAACATTATTATAATGTTGAAGATCCTGGATAATTTGGTGGCATGCACAAATTATCAAAGTTAAGTGACATATCACTGGTTATCAACACAGGATACTTATACATTAGATAAAACAATTCGGTGTAACTTTAAACGTCAAAAAGGTATGTGATTGTTATTAACGATTTGTTACAACACGATTTGACTGATATAAAAAAAATGTCCAAATACAACAACGATGTAAAATATTTACTAACTGCTATAAATGCATTTTCTAAATATTTTTATGCCGTTCTAGTAAAATAAAAAATAATGCTAATTCTGTGATGCACCGATTTAAAAAAACTATTCCCCCGTTCACAGTTAGTTTAAAATCTTTACACGCATTTTGGGAAAGAAATTTGAAATTTAAAAACTAGAAATTATTTAAAACTATATAATATTAATCGCCACTCTTCACAGAAATTATCACCCATAGACGGCATGTATCTAATTCCTTGCGTGGCCCTGTATATTATTTTATCTATATTCTACAAATATTCCTTATTACACTAAATTCAGTTCAGCGTAAAAATGCATAACTCCTTTAAAACCCACCGCTAAGCAATTTATGTTCATATAACCTTACCGAATTCATTTCTGTAACTCTGTATAAGAACTATAACATTTATACGCACTTTATAGTATGCATAAATATAGTGAATAAGTAGGTAAGTGTGATCACAGATCGCACAGAGGGTTTCGTTTAATATTCCTTTCAAAACACTTCATCCTTTTGAAAAACATGTTAGTTCCACATTTCGCAACCAGGGGCGCACTCTATTCTAAACAAACCTCTATCCGAACGATACTCCGTTTTATATACTATCCGTAGATATATTAGTCGAGGGCATTGGGCCGATAGCATCCGAGATAAGTAGGTGCCCCTGGCGGTAAAAAGTGGAACTACAATATGTAAGGCTATGGTGCATAATATGAAAGCATGGTCAAAGGGGTGTCGGCAAAAGTTGAAAAAGTGCTCCCCGGGTGAAAAGGGCGGAGGTTAGAAAAATTGCTTAAAATACACAAGTTAGAGCCCGGAGGAGTAAATAATATAAGACTTTTTGAAAATTTTATGATTTGCCGTGTGGTCTGAGGTATTCAGCTATACGTATGCAAAAATTCACGTCTCCAACTTAATAAAGGGCTCTCTTAGAAAGAATTGCTTAAAATACATATTTGGTAGCTCAAAGGGTTAAACATAAGACTTTTTTGAAGATTTTAAGATTTGTCGCCTGGCCTCAGGTGTTCTGCTATAAGTATGCAAAATTTTTAATCTCCAATTTAATAATGGGCTCAGTTAGAAAGAATAGCTTAAAATAAGCATGTGGGAGCCCAAAGGGTTAAATGTACGATTTTTCAAAATTTTATGATTTGTGGTATGGTATGTGGTGTTCAGCTATAAGTATGCAAAATTTCATGCCTCCAACCTAAATAGGAGCTCACTTAGAAAGAATTTTTAAAAATACACATGTGGGAGCTCAAAGGGTTAAATGTACGGCTTTTTCAAAATTTTATGGTTTGTCATTTGATGCGAGGTGTTCATCTATAAGTATGTAAAATTTCACGCCTCCAACCTAACTAGGGGCTCTCTTAGAAAGAATTGTTTAAAATACACATGTGGGAGCTCAAAGGGTTAAATGTACGTCTTTTTCAAAATTTTACGATTTTTCGTATGATGTATGGTGTTCAGCTATAAGTATGCAAAATTTCAAGTCTCCAACATGTATAGTTTCTGAAAAGTTCCAAAAAATTGAAAATGGAAAATTATTTTTTCTTATGTATTTGACCTTTATACAAAGAGTCTGGAGCAGTTTTTGTTTCGTCTATATCTTAAAAAATGGCTGAGTTATAGCATTTTGAATTTCTAGCGTGGCTGGCATTTTGAAACGTCCTGAAATTTGTCACGCGATAAAAGGCGTATTTATGAACCGATTTCTATGTAATTCGGTGCGTACATAGTAAATACCAATGTCTTGACCGAGTTCGTTGGCCAGCATCATCCGCCATTTTGTTTCAAAATGGCGGCCATTTAAAATTTTTAAAAAAATTTTAAATTTTAAATGTGGTACCAAAAATTTGAAAATGGAAAAATATTTTTTTCTTATGTATTTGACCTTTATACACAGATTTCGGAGCAGTTTTTGTTTTGTCTATATCTTAAAAAATGGCTGACTTGCAGCATTTTGAATTTCTAGTGTGGCTGAGATTTTGAAACGTCCTGAAATTTGTCACACGATAAAAGGCGTATTTATGAACCGATTTGGATGTACCTTGGTGTGTACATAGTACATACAAATATCTCGACCGAGTTCGTTGGCCAGCTTCATCCGCCATCTTGTTTCAAAATGGCGGCCATTTAAAAAAATTAAAAAATTAAAATGCGATACCAAAAAATTGGAAAATGGAAAAGATTTTTTTTGTATGTGTTTGATCTTAATACAAAGATTCCGGAACAGTTTTTGTTTCGTCTATATCTAAAAAAATGGCTGAGTAATAGCATTTTGAATTTCTATTGTGGCTGACATTTTAAAACGACCTGATTTTTGTCACGCGATAACAGGCGTATTTATGAACCGATTTGGATGTAAATTGGTCTGCACATAGTACATACCAATGTCTCGACCGAGTTCGTTGGCCAGCTTCATTCGCCATCTTGTTTCAAAAGTGTTGCCATTTAAAAATAAATTAAACTTAAAATTTAAAATGAGGTATTAAAAAATTGGAAAATGAAAAAGATTTTTTTTATGTGTTTGGCCTTGATACAAAGATTCCGGAGCAGTTTTTGTTTCTGAAAATTTGTTCTTTTGTTTATATCTTAAAAATGTTTGAATTATAGCACTTTGAATTTCTAGCATGGCTAACATTTTGAAACGATCTTATATTTGTCATGCGATAACACAAGTATTCGCCTATTTCGATGTAAGAAGGCATGTGGATAGTATACATCAATATCTCGACCAAGTTCGCTGGACAGATTCATCAGCCATCTTGTTTCAAAATGGCGGCCATTAAATTAAAATATATAAATATATTTAAAGTGAGGTGCAAAAAAATTAGAAATTGAAAAAGGTTTCTTTCTTAAGTATTTGACCTTGATATAAGGATTCAGGAGCATTTTTTGTTTGTCTTTACCTTAAAAAATGGCTCAGATATAGCAGTTTCAATTTCTGTTGTGGGTGACATTTTGAAAAATCTGATTTTTTGCATGCGACAGCACTCGTATATATCAACCGATTCCGATGTGAGTGAGCATGTGCACAGCAATTACTAAGGTTTCGACCAAGTTCACTGGTTAGCCTCATCCACCATGTTGTCTTAAAATGGCAGGCACTTCAAGAAATCGCCGAATTTTGCAGCCAAATATAAGTTACTTTAAAGACAAGCAGCTTGGATAAAGCTGACTAATTTCGCGAAATTCTCATTCATTACATTGATAAAAATTAGTATTGAATCTCCTATATTCTGTTTCCAATAAATTGAGCTTCGTGTGTTTGAATGACATAAGTTGGCTTTTTTAAAATAAGGAATATGAAAGCTACCTCTTCCTCCCGGCACTGGCCGGAAGGACTTTTTTAAGATATAGACGAAACAAAAAATGCTCCGGAATCATTGTATCAAGGTCAAACACATAAGAAAAAAATATTTTTCAATTTTAAATTTTTTGGCACCACATTTCAAATTTAAAAGTTTTTAAAATTTTTTAAATGGCCGCCATTTTGAAACAATATGGCGGATGAAGCTGGCCAACGAACTCGGTCGAGGCATTTGTATGTAGTATGTACACACCGAGTTTCATCCAAATCGGTTCATAAATACGAGAGTTACAGTGTGACAAAAATCAGATATATATATATATATATCAACTTTTGAACGGAGGGTGGTTTCGGGGTCTGTGGGTCATGATCGATGAAAATATACCAAAACTTTTTGAAATCGCTTT
Source organism: Maratus speciosus (assembly GCA_963932465.1). Taxonomy (NCBI): domain Eukaryota; kingdom Metazoa; phylum Arthropoda; class Arachnida; order Araneae; family Salticidae; genus Maratus; species Maratus speciosus. The sequence goes on along the minus strand of OZ010787.1, from coordinate 164,072,033 downwards.
CCTCCGAACGGCTGCAATAGGTAGCTTTTTGTAATGAAAGCTACCTAAAAGCTTTATTAAAAGGTCTTTTAGAGAAATACTTAAAAAATTGCCATTAAAATAAAAACAAAAGAAATTAACTTAACATCCATGAATGCAGAATAAACGTGCGCCCCCCCCCAAACCCGCAAAATAAAATTTCTCAAAACATAAAAACAGTAATACCTGTATAATGTTTCTCACCCGTCAACAATAAACAAATAATTTTTCTTCCAAAGCCATTGTCAAATACCAGAGTTCCAGGTCTGCAACTTTCTTTCGTTTCAATTCATCAATACACAGCCGTTCTTTTAACAAGACTTTAGGATGCCTATGTCATACAGAAAGTTCCAGAAAGCTGCCATCACATGTTCATGCCGCTAGTCCACATCGTTGCCATTCACTTTTTAGAACTGTCTTTAAATAATATTTCAAAAACTTTATAGGGTAATAATTATTGTAAAATAAATTAGTCAACAACTTAAAGATCTGTTTATAAAAATTATTGTCTCTGCCACAAATTTTATTGAAACGTATTAATTGATTAATGATAATATTTATGTAAATTTTCTTACGTAAATTTGAAAACCAATGTGGCATGCTTCTAGTAAAAAATTGAAAACTATTTCTCTTATCGTACAAATCCAATATCAATTTATTATCTATAATTTTAAATAAAATATCCAAAAATTCTGCATTACAATCATCACTGTTTGCTCTATTCAATTTTAAACAATTTGGATATATAGTATCATATTATATATCCAAATTGTTTAAAATTGAATAGAGTAAACAGTGATGATTATAATGCAGAATTTTTGGATATTTTATTTAAAATGATTGATAATAAATTGATATTTGATTTGTACGATAAGAGAAATAGTTTTCATTTTTTTACTAGAAGCATGCCACATTGGTTTTCAAATTTACATAAAAAAATTTACATAAATATTATCATTAATCAATTAATACGTTTCAATAAAATTTGTGGCAGAGACAATAATTTTTATAAACAGATCTTTAAGTTGTTGGCTAATTTATTTTACAATAATTATTACCCTATAAAGTTTTTGAAATATTATTTAAAGACAGTTCTAAAAAGTGAATGGCAACGATGTGGACTAGCGGCATGAACATGTGATGGCAGCTTTCTGGAACTTTCTGTATGACATAGGCATCCTAAAGTCTTGTTAAAAGAACGGGTGTGTATTGATGAATTGAAACGAAAGAAAGTTGCAGACCTGGAACTCTGGTATTTAACAATGGCTTTGGAAGAAAAATTATTTGTTTATTGTTGACGGGTGAGAAACATTATACAAATATTACTGTTTTTCATGTTTTGAGAAATTTTATTTTGCGGGTTTGGGGGGGGGGGGGGCACGTTTATTCTGCATTCATGCATGTTAAGTTAATTTCTTTTGTTTTTATTTTAATGGCAATTTTTTAAGTATTTCTCTAAAAGACCTTTTAATAAAGCTTTTTTGTTTTTGTATGATAATTTTTGTATTGTTAACATTATGTTAGTTTTAATTTGAGTTATTTTAGTTTTTTATGGAATTTGGTTAATAAAATGACAATAGTTTTTGAATATTGAATGCGGGGTCAGCGTGTGTTCAGAAACCTGCAAATTTTAAAAGTGGGGGTGGAGTTAGTTTTTTGTCTGTCCTCCCACTGATGAAGAACAGACTGTTTTTGTTTTTTTACCTGTCTTTCTTGTTCTTTTATGTATTTTACAGTTAAAAAATTTCTGCAGATATACACCTTCCTTTTGGAGTTATGGTGTTTAGGCATTTTGAAATGATGTAATATTTTTTATTGCATTCGATATGTGCTGCTGTAGCGCCATTCATGCGGTAATTTTTCATTAATTTTGAAATAATATATATATATATATATATATATATATATATATATATAAGTCAGCATTTCAACTGGGGGTGGTTTTGGTATCTGGGGGTCATGATCGGCGAAAATATAGCAAAATTTCCCGAAGTGTTTTCCTTCGGACGGCTGCAATAGGTAGCTTTTTACTTTTTGTAACGAAAGCTACCTAAAAGTGTCCACAATTTTGGCCACCACTGTAGATTTTAATTATAGATTTTTTTAGTGTTTTAAGAAATCAAATGGATTTTATTTAGGCAAATTCCCTTTAATGACTAACCGTTTACTCATTACCGGGGAAAACTAGTAAAAGTATCAAGAATGACTTCTAACAGCATCTGACAAAAGAATGATGTCTTTTTTTTTTTTGGTTTTTACTGATTTACCTGGTGCATTCACAATTGATTTTCTACTTCTTCAAAGTATGATGACGTCTTGTGGAGAAAAAAATGGACAAAAATATGTCTCATGAGCTTATGAATGTGAAGGGCTTCACAAACGCAATTTGATGTGTATTTTTATCTCATTTGATACCATAAATAATCACGTGTCACGACTTTTTATTTGTTTATTGAAGATACAGAGGAAAAAATATTTCTGATGACGAATTTTAAATTGATTTTATTTAGAAATATTACAAAGTTTTCTCAAATGAGAGCACATTATGAGGTAGGTTTTCGCAAGTCACTGAATTTGATACGTGCAGATTAACATTTACTGATAAAACAAACACATGTAAGTAAGCTCAACGTGTCCACCATCAGGACATACACTCTCAGAAATACTTTCTGCAATTCACGGATGCTGCCAGGATTTTTCCGTTAATTGATGAATATCCGTTTATTAAAGAAAATAGTCTATAATAACCAATTTCCACAGCTCTAATGCCTTTTAGATAAACAACAACAAGAAAAAAATAGTCAACTTTTACAGTTATTTTCTCGGAAGCTTTCCGTAAATTTAGTTTAAAACATACAAATACAAACTCCTTAGAATCTGACCAAAATTAAATTTATGTAAATTTATAAACAACAGAAAAACACTCATTGTTTTGAGATTTTTTCTGAAAATAGAGAAAAGATCTTTGCACACACTTAAAAAAAATGTTGCACAAAGAATTCGTTATTTAGGTTCAATTATACATTAAAATAATTCCATCAGAAACTTTCTTTTTAAGAATTATTTTTAGACATTATTACTTTATAATAAGTTAATTGAAAATTAATTTAATAAGGTTACTTCTTTTACTAACAAATAAAATTTATTTTCAGTAAAAAAAAAAAAAAAAAAAAAAAAAAAAAAACTTTCATTTGAATTTTATCTTTATTATATAATTTATTCAACTTACGAGCTTTAATATATTCAAGTTATTGCTTACGAGTTGCCGTAATGGTAATAAGTTGAATATAATCAGCATACTACACAGTATTAACCATTTATACTCACATAAACAACATTTAGCATAAAGAATTACCTGATGCAAATCTTATAAACTCAGTTTAACTTAATGTCACATATATTTCTAAATATTCTAATACAAATTTACATTTTAATAAAACAAAATATCCAAATATCTTTCCACCGTAAGCTTAAGATTGAAACCTTTCTATATGACACGTAATATACTTAGCAATAATAGAACAAGAAAAATGATTTTGCGTTATATTTGTTTCATTCCTGACACAGTTTTTAGCATAGTAATTTAAATTATAATTTTTTACCGAAACTAAGAATTAAGTACTTATCGTATATACTATTTCTGATGTGAAAATCCCTTTTCTATGCACATACAAAACGCACAACGATGAATGAGGTATCATGCGAAATGTTTTAGTTCGGTCTTTTGACATAATGCACTCAAATTTCGTTAAAACACGCTGTTTTATTAAAAATTGCTAATAATTAAAAATTAAGGGAAAAAAATATCATAGAATAATCTTAAAAATTACAGTGTGAAAGCCTCGGGTTCATTGATTAATCATTATTCCAATATTCTATTAAAAAATTCTGTATCATATTAAAAGAGAAATATACTCTGAATATCCACAACACAAAGTACATATGAATTTCAGAGAAATCACAAATTACAGTTAAATACATGGAATTTTAGTCGTATTAACGCATATCAGACAACTATAAATATTTTTAGTGACTAAGTCATTCGATATGCGAATCTTATTTTTATTAGTTCTTAAAAATCCCATTTTTCCGAAACATTGTTTGAAAATACAGTTTCGTAAAGGCAAAACCAGTAGCTGACATATCAAAAGAAATAGTTAAAAAAAGAGAGAAAAACTAAACGTTTATACTGCAATAACTTTTGCAGTAATATAACTCTTGTATTTTTTCAGACTCTTTCCATTAGATGGAAAACGGTAATTTTAGAAAGCACGCAACGCTAAATACAGCGGGTCGTCTTAAAAGTCGTCCAGCATTCATAACCAGCTTTTTTCGAGTTTAGATCACGGAAGGGATAAAAGTTAGTGAGGTGAAACAAGTCAATGACTGAAAGAAACGTCAAGGTGACGCTTCCACCATATGATATTACTAGAAATATTACAATTCTTTTTCTTACGCCCAGAAAGTGCCCGGAAGACAATATACAAGTATATAGCGTCTGCAGTCTACTTTTGGTAAACTCTTAACCAAACCTCTTTTTAGGCAGTTAATAAACTTAGCTGCATAATTTATGATTTTTGCTTTTCTTCATGATCGCTATAAATGCTGCTGGGAAATTTTGATAGAAAAATAACAGAGAAAGATAAGCGAAATAGTTATTGAACGATTTCGATTGAATCATTCACGGAAATGCTAAAATAAAGATAAAAGGGAAGTTATCCCTTGCATAATATGTTTTAATGAATACTCCTTCCACTACCAGGTTAAGAAAAGTGTTCACCCGGGCGGCATATTGGAAGGAGGGGAGACAGGAGGTTCATAATATGAAAGACTTGTCGAAGGGCTGTCCAATGACATATCACATGAGTGGATCGAAAAAAAGCTAGAAAAATGCCCCTCCCCGGAGTGGCAAATTGGGAGGACGGGAGTTTCATAATATGAAATGGTGGTCAAAGGGCTGTTTAATGATATATCATATGGGGGGGTCTGAAAAAGTTATAAAATTGTGCTCGGATGGGGAAATTGGGGGACGGTAGGTGCATAACATGAAATAGTGCTCAAAGGGCTGTCCAATGATATATCACATGAGGGGGTCGAAAAAAAGCTTTTTGAACTCGAGCCCATAAAACCCGAGAAAAGAATTCGCTCACTGGTGCTGGAAGATGGCACTAAAAACTTTAAGAGAATCGTAAGCTAAGTTCAATGAATCAATTCCCGATGAAATCGGACCCATAGAACCCGAGGAAAGAATGTGCCGTTAATGTTTGAAAATGGTCATAACTGAAGTCTATGTTTAGAAAAAAGTCCATATTTAAATTTTAATAAAGGGGGAGAAACCCTTATGGACAAACTCTTAACCCTTTGAGACCGGAAGATTTTTGGTAGAACTGAAAAGATTGAGGAGGTTCCCCTAATTAATAAGATCATATATGATTGAAAAAAAATATTTATAAAAATACCTGATGTCAGGGAGGATCCACGCAATTCCGTGGGTGCAGACTCGACTTTAAATCTCACAAAAATGAAAATGCGTTTTCGTTTTCTTTAGGATCGCCTACACAATTGTATAGGTCAGGTCTTAAAGCGATACCTCTTATCAAGGGACTCTTGCTACAGAACACATTAATAATCTTCGATTAAGTTGATAAAATCCTTTTAAATTATGTTTTTAGAATTTGGCAACGTTTAATATTTAACATCCTTTCATATCCTAAATTAGATAGGTTGTCGGCTTATCTTCTGAAACCCATCTCTTTTTAGTTCAGTTTTTAATGAATGCTTGTGTCCCTATCTCGTTCTTTCTTGGAATTTCTGTACCGTCGCCGTCAGTTTTTTGAAAAAATTAAGAAAAATTACAGATCAATTAAAAAAAATTACGTATCCGGATTTTAAAAAATTTCTACATTTGCTCTGAAATTTTCAAATCGATATCTTGATTAGTTTTGTTAATTTTAGCTAATTAGTAAAAATTGTCATTATCTTTCATTTTCACTTGAAAATCAAGTCCAGCAGTTTCGTCATTTTCTTGTCGTTTCGGGGAAAAAATGCTTTCTTGATGAATCTTTTAATAAGCTTTTAATTAATATCTGGATTAATTACGGGCGTATTTTCACGAAATAAACAGTATAGAAAAAAAGACAAAATTTTCTATATTGGGTTAAAAATTGAAATCGGATTATTTTTTCAATGTAGAAAAATCGCCTCAAAACGTGAAAAAACGCTAAAAATCGGTAAAAAAAGTTAAATAAAAAGCTAATAAAAAATCTAAAATCGTGATTCGTGGTACAAAACTTCATATATAGAGGTATGTTCTTATCAAATTTTGTAGCTCTACGTGCAGCGGCCTCTTTAGAACACCGTCGACACACTCACTCACAAACTTCTTTCATTATTATTATAGAAGACCTCTCCTTTCAGGTAAACGTATGCGTAAGCGAAAGTCGTAACAATAATGTACTATCCTGAATATTCTACGACGGGAAGATGTAATTCGTACCATGCATTTCTAGTAGGTGACTGTGTAAATGAAATTTAGTAATTACCTTCTAATTAAATTTTCACGATTTTCCTTGCATAGTAATGATAATTCAGGTTACTTTCCAAAAGTACTTACTGGAGGCAGACTGTGTTGGCAGTATGGGCAAATTGGACTCTAATGAGATTGGAAATAAATATTGCATAAAAAAGTTTTTTTTTTTTTTTTTTTTTTTTTTTTTTTTTTTTTTTTCAAGCAAAACAATTTTCAACGCAGCAAATTTCAAACTCGAACTTATTTTCATTCTTTAATTTTAAGAGAATTATTATTCTAAAAAGTATTATTTTAAAGTAATTTAAATCTACCATTGACTTTTCTCTAACAAAGAATTTCTATTATGCACAAACATTAATAAAATATTATAAACAATGTGTTAAAAGAACATTAAAATTAATAATGTTACGTTGACAACTTGTGCACGTTTACATTTAACAAAAAGGATAAAATATATATTCATGCGCATTCCTTAAACAAAATCATGCAATAACATAGCTATTTAAACATTATTTAATAACTAAGTAATACATTTCGGAGAATTTGTCACTAAAAGCTTTACGGTACCATGCACACATTATCCAAAACTGTTGCATCGCATGCACATCAAGAAAAATTAAATACGAATATGTGTTTGCGCAATCATTGTCATCGGATACTTTTTTGCGGCCCATAAAAGTGTGAACAACATAACTTATTCTCCGTCATTGTCATGCAAAGCGAAGAGTTAGAAGCATTGCCATAAATATTCAATGCTACGATTGTACTAGAAATGTTCTGTCATTATATAGGTTTCTGATGCCACAGATGGCGGATGACATAAAAAAGTATCTATTCTTGACAACGCCCGCTCAGAAATATCAGTATTTTGAAAGAAATGTTAGCTTCATTCAGAGTTAGCTTTTCACTGAAATAAGAAATTCAGTTGTGTAAAGCTTCTCCATAAATAAGCGGCAAGAAACATACAGAGGGATTTAAATACTTTATAGGGAAAGTTTTCTTATCTAGAATAAAAATAATTAGACTAACGATTTAGCCCTTTTATATTATTTCATCCGGTATAAAAGCAGGGTCCGACTTAGAATATATATAGGGCCCTGGGGCAAGCATCATTCTGGGGGATTCTTCTATCTATCCATACAAATTGTTCGTGAATCATACTGAAATGACTAGTACTAAACTTCATACCTAATGTATGAAGTTTATGCATGTATGCATAAATTTCGTACCAGGTATCATTCACATCTGTATACAGGGAAAGATGGTCACAACTGTAAGAGATGATAAAATACACTACTTAAAAAAGTAAACGGTTAAGTGCGAGTATTACTCGTGCTCAGAGGGATCCTACAATAAATATATGAATTATTAACTGTATTATTAAAAAAATCGTTACTAAAAGAAAAATAAGACTTTGTAAAAAACTATACAATCTAGGGTTTGGTATAGCTGTATATATATTCAGGGCTTAATTTCTAACAAAAAAGTACCGGAACCCTAATATTCTACAGTACTAACAACCGTAACAAACGTGCTCCCTCCCCCCCCCCCCCCGTCACTCCAATTTTCATATTTATATTTTAGACATTATTTGAAAAATTTAAAGCATTTTTTTTCTTTAGCAAAATAAAAATTTAAAATATATTTATCAGCATATACTTAGCTGACAACTATTCCACTTTGTAGTTATCAATCCTTCCGAATAAAAATCTTTGCCTAGTGTTAATTCATTGCAAAATTCTGGGATTAAATATCTGCATTTTTATGAAAAAATGAATGAAATTTACAGAAATTAATATTAATATGCTGAAGAATGTAATAAAATTTTTCGATTTTCCATAAAAGGTGCATATCTTAAACTATGACTGATTCCTACCGATTAACAATCTTTTGTGGCGAGTCCCTGAAAATCAGATTAAATTAAAAATTTGATACCGTTAATGGAAAGATTCGATGCTTTTATAGAAAAAGGAGAAACAGTGCTCCATTGATTTCTACCAGAATAACAATGCACGGCAATTACATCGACTTACAAATGAAAGTGACTTCGTATATGTGTAGAGCAGAGCTTACAAATGGGCAGTGTTCATGATAGAAGAAAGTGCTATTGCACAGGGCTCCGGATTCCTGTATCTATGAGCTCCGGTGAATTCCAACCAATATTTAAATATTGACTAAGAAGAGAGAAGTACCGAAAGTGAGCTCCGATGGGCTCCGGCGCAAATTAAGCCCTGTATGAATGGGTATACCGTAAAAGTTCAAAGAGATATGAAGCCTAAATAATATCAAACATTGCTATTCTGTATAACTCTTATTTAAATCTTATACTAGTCTGTTTAGGATGAACTTAATTCGGCACTCACAATAAAAGTAGTGCATATTTAAACTTCACTTGGCATTTCATAAAACTAAATTCCGCGTCGTAATAATCTTTCCTTTTTACAGTGTAGCTAAAACAAAACACTTGTTCAAAGTTTAAAAAACTTGGCATCGTGCTAAGCGTGCTTCGAAAGGATATCGCAAAGTTGCAACGCCGCCTTGGTCCGTGCCGCGTTTTTCCGGATAGGTTTTTTTAATTAACTTTTAAAGACACGGGAGGCGTATTGAGAGATCCACTCAATGCAAAGTAGTTGCGAATACCATAATATTTATGTGATTAATTCTAATCAAAGTAGTCTGTTTTTAACAATTTGACGTTTATTACTTTTATACGGCTACTGGGCATTGCACGACACAGATATATCATTAAAAGTTGTTATCTAGGCTTTAAAAACCAATGGTACATAGAGTATGCCGCCCCTGTTATTTTGTATGTCCAAACTGTTCGTATATTTAAGGTGAAATATATCGGCTAATTACCGACGATTTTTTTCAAAAATCATTATCAACAATTCTTTTATATTTGTGCTACGGGGATAGATACTTCCAGCGCTTCCTCAAAATCTTTGGTGAATGCCCGCAAATTGAAATTTGTGTGTAACACAAAAAAGCGCTTATCTCAAAAACCATGTGACCTAGAATAATCGCTACAATTTTCCTGCAAGGTTTAAATTAACCTCTACTATCTCTAATTTTTTCATAATTTTTGTTTCAGTAGATTCGGAAATATTTTTTTAAAGTAACATAAGTAGCCCCTCTACATTTTCCCTAAAAATATTTGTAAATGTTTAATAATCTGTAAATATGTGGGTCAATAGTCTTTATTACTTCCCCCAATTTGAACTTTCCACGTTCCATAGTTTACGAGTAAAATGGCTGTGACAGACGGACAGACAGACACAGGAGTGATCTTGTAATGGTTCCGTTTTTACTTTTTAAGTACGGAACCCTAAAAAGGAATATAAGGGTTCGTGTGAGCCTTTGAAGAGTAAATAAAGGTCTTTTAGTCACTCTTGAGGACGGGAAGGGATGCACTTCCTTCCTAAATCTTTGTAAATGTAAGAAATTTGGTTACGTTTGGCCATTTTAACCATTTGGCATCCTTTTAACAAAATTCCTAATTATGTCCATGGAAGCCCCTCAAATGTGTGGGCGTGGGGCAGCTACCCTGCATGCCCCTGCGTTAGTCAGACGCTGTGTAAAAGAGCTTTATTCAATTTCTAGGATAAATAGATTCTTTAATTCCGATTTATAAAACTTACTGTTACTTTTGCTGAGTTGTCTATTGCGCTTTACGTGTGTATTTATAGCAAAATGATAGTTCGTGAACGTAATTGATAAAATAGTTCTTACGCAGCAACCTTCAAAACAAAAAAATTAAACACTTATCATGTTCAAATTGCGCACTGTTTGCTAAAATTCTATCATTATGACGTCTCATGTTTTTACAAAATAAAATTAATGTTGCAAAAGTTTTAATACATTAGTTTCAAAATTTCATATTCTTCAAACAGTTAACTACTGATTATAGAATTTTGATGGAAGTATTGCTAAGAATTCAACAGATTTAAATATAGATGTAGATGTGGATGTCAGATGCAGATTCATGATAAGCTTTAATTTCATTAGATAATTTGTTTGTATTGGATCCCGAGATAAAATCAGTTTAAAGAGGATTTAAATTGAATTTTGATGATGACATATTTTTAGCATTTGAGAACTAATCCATTCAATCTGCAACTTTTGTTACATGTCTAAAATTCATATGGATGTAAAATGCGTATGCAACAATATTTGATATATAATACTACTTTTACTGATAAGTAAAAATGTATAAAAATTTTTAATGCAAATTTTTATCGCGTTTATAAAAAAAATTAATATGCTTTTTGCATATTCATAATATACATTTATATACATTTATGAGTATGTGTGTTTAAAATTTTAAAACTATACATTTAGGATACTTAATACATGTAATGCTTCTCTCTATCTCTATTATAACACCAATATGGGACAATTTTAACACTCTTTATGTAATCAAAGGACGTTATTTTCTGCTTATCATCCATCAGTAAATCCCCCCTTCCCCGCCTTTAAATTTATCTGTTTTCTTATCTTTTCTCTTTCTAATTTTTGTACTACTATAGAATTGCGATTTATAATAATTGTTATGTATCCAAATTTTATATTTATAATAAAGCATAAATTCACTTACAAAATTTTCAGTGCGATTGGACTTATTAAAAAATTCTAGATATTTTAATTAATTGATTGCATGATAATAATAATAAATTATAACTGGAGATGAAAACACAGAAGTAGATCTTTTTTCGCTAGAAATTGATTATAAAGCATACAACTATAGTTTCGAGAGAAATTAATTAGCAGCTCTTTACATCATGTGAGTATAAGCAGAGAGTATTTATACCAGAAGGGGTAAAACAGATTCTGTAATAAGATTTAATGCTTTTATGTTAGTCTGAAAAAGGAAAAGATAGGGAGGACGGCGGTGAAGTTCTTGAATAAGAAAACTATCAATGCGAAATGCGCATTGGCAGTTTTATTACACGGGGTGTTCACCATCCCCTCTTTTCTTCTTTTTAAGTGCGTTCGTAATTATATAAATACCTAGCACCTAAACCCTTAGTCGTCGACCTGTCCGTTCGCTTGTCCGCATATAACAGCGCAAAAAAAAAATACCCAACCGAATGGTTTGAAATTTAATATGTATAATCTTTGCACAATTTTGTCCAGTCATTTTAAATTTTATGATAATCTAATCAAAACTAAAAAAAATATATATAATGATAAAAGTTTTCTTCATTCTATTAAATCCTATCATACGTAATTAATTCATGATATTCCATGGCAGGTAATGATTCTAGGTTGCCATGGTGATTACGTCATATTTAAGATGGAGTCATATTATTTCCGTATTACTGAATTTAATATATATAATCGTAATAAATTTTGTATTCATGCATTTTTGCATAGGAGTGCAACAGCTATTGTACCAAGATCTGAATATTTATAAAATTAGTTATAGTACGAACGCACCACATTTGCCACGATTGACGTACAATTTCCAACTTGTTATATATCATTTATTGTACATTAAATCTTTTCTTAATTGCAGTAGCGTATTTGTATGAATGCACGGTTAATAGTGGTTACAAAAGGCTAAAAGTTCAACTTTGTGACCAATCAGGGACCACATTATACGCAATCTTTGTGGTATCACGTGTTTATATTTACAGTTTTTATTAAAGCAGGCGTAATTTTAAAAACATCTTGAAATTATATATTTATTATTCTATATTATTATTATATTATATATTTTATATTGGAATTATTGTATTTTAAGACTATTTGATCCAAAACCACAGCCTTTCATACAACTGCACCTCAAGAATCTGTGTACAGGCTTTCAATGTAGATCGACTAGCACAATTAGTTTATGATATTTGTAAAACATCTGGTGTAATTTTTAAAATGTTTTTGCATTTAAATCTTATTTTTCTGACATTTTTTACTGGTTAGGAATACTCAGCATTCCGGTTTTTCTTATCTAACTATTGTTTTATATCTATGGAACCGCTCTTTGATCTCGTATACACGTTAAAATTGATCGTGTTGAAACTCTCTTTGATGAAACTGATCTCGATCCTGAAGACATTCACAATAAGAAGAGTTTTGTGTTTTAAATTAATAAGTGAATTTGATTTCAGGGGCTGACCGTATGAGAAACCATATAAAATCACAATAAGGGATTATCGCCAGTCCTAAGATTCAGGATGCCGAAATACCAGGGTATCGGCTGATATATAGTTCCGAAAATCCCAGAATTTTCCAGATTAAGTAATATACAATTTTTACGAAAACATATATATATAAATATATATTTAATAAAATGAAGAGTTTGTAAATAGAGAGTGGTGAATAAAGAGTTTGTTTGATACGGACACTGAAATTGGACACGGAGGTAATCCAAAGTATTCCGGAGAACAGATTTCATGAGAATTTTCAAAATCGCTTCAGTGTGATACACAATTTTATAAAGATATACACCAACTTTTCAACGCAACGGGGCAGTGCATCAATACCAATAACTGTAACAAATAAAACAATAATAACAAAGGAAAATTTCTGGAAAAACAAAACAAACATAGTTAAGTATTCTCTGTATTTTCGAAAATTTCAATTTTTAACATTTCATTTTTAGAGATACTTTCATGTACAGTCTGAGATTTATTGTGCATGCCATCACATTTTATCGTAGTTAAAATATGTAAATATACATTTTAAAAATATGTAAATATATAAATCGTAGTAAAAATATGTAAATATACATACAGTTTGCTGCAAATTTTTAACAGTGTATACGTTGTAAAAAATGACAAATGTTTCTTAATCTAGGAAAATATAATATAACCACAAACGAAAATAAACAATAACCTATTCTAAGTTACTCAGATTCTTTATGTTTAGAAACCTCAGAAACCTATATTTCAAGACTTAAAGAAGCACATAAGAAACTAAAGTTTCTTTTGCTGATTTTCTTGACTTTCAGAATCGTTGCCGAGAAGCTTTTATGCGTATTATTCAGTTTTCTCAGCTGTAATATTGGTTCTTCAGATGGATCAATTCTCAAGAAAACTTTTTTATGTTCAACGAACATGTTTTACAGACAAACATGAAAAATTAATAGCATTGACATGAATATAAAATTAATATTATTTTGTTACTCTTTCATATAAAAATTTAGTTACGCAGCCGGAAATTTTTAATTGAGGGTTGGGTTGGGTTGATTTTTGACGGCCGATTATCTTCACGAGGGATATAGGCCCGTTTTTAATTGAGAATTGCTAGCATCCAAAAAACCTATATCCCGCGTGCATAAAACTAATTAATACACATTTCTTAAGTAAAAATTTTCAGGTTCAACAAATATGTTTTATAGACAAACATGATAAATGAACAGCATTAACATTAACTGAAAAACTAATATAATTTTGTTACTATTGCATTTACAAATTCAGTTACGCAGCTGAAAAGGTGTAAATGGGACTTGATACCATCCTAACAAATGATATTCCGTTTTGAAAAATCTAATTAATATACGCTATAAAAACTACTCGGAAACGTTTCCGAAAATCAGTGGCAGTAAAAGAAACTTTGTTTTTATAAATGCTTCTTTAACCCATTAAGATTGTTCTCAACTGCTCTGCGCAACAAGCACAAAACGTTTTGACACATTTACAAATTCATTTTTTAACGGAAAGATATAAAATAGGAAAGCTTGACCATGAAAGCGGTTTGGAATTGAACTTTATTTTCCATTTTTTGATCAATAAATTACCTATCGAGTTATAAGCGATTTTGATCACGTGACAAAAACGTTTTTCATCCTTTCTTGAGTGTTTTTTTTCCTTTCGAGCGGAAATTCGGTTAAAAACGCCCACTCTGACGCTATTTTCTGGAAGATCTATTGCGTTTGCAAAAAAAAAAAAAAAAAGGAAAAAAAAAAGGAAAAAACAGCTCGATTACATAGTTTCTGAACAACAACAACTGCTAGTTTCATGCATTTCCGAAGCAAAATAAATTAAAACTTATGTCATAAACTTGCCCTTTCGGATTTGAGAACACCCTTAAAGACTGACGTTGCGTTTTCACAACATTATATTTGTGATTTTTTAAATTTTTTTGATGCCAGTAAAAGAGAAAAGTAAAATTTGTCTTATTTAATTAACACATTTCAGTGATTCATAAAGTAAAAGTAAGTGTTTAAGAAAAAGTGGTGTGAACTGAATAAAATTCCTGTAAAACATGCTGATCCTTAATGGTTAAATCCGGAAAATATATTGGTTTCGTTTTTCGGAATAGTGTGGATCTCGGAAGAGGTTATTGTATATTTTCATACGTGGTTATATTATATTTTCATACGTGGTTATATCATATTTTCATACGTGGTTATATTATATTTTCGTAGATTAAGAAACTTTTGCCTTCTTTAACATCGAGCGGTTTTTTATTTTTGATATTATGTAATTAAACAAAGTAAAAAGTCTCACAAATATAGCGTATGTGCACATTATTATTTTTGTTGCATCTGAACTTAATTTTCTGACATGACAACAATATATATGTATATATATATGAAGGAAAACAGAAAAGTATGCTTATCGTTTGCAAAAAGAAATGTCTCTTTATTTAAATATATATAAGTAGTGAATTATTTCTGTCTTGTTCTTATTTTATTTAAATGCGGGAAAGAAGACCCACATTAACATTTATTATGTCCATTTATTGATAATTGTGGGTCTTCTTTT
This sequence comes from Maratus speciosus, assembly GCA_963932465.1. Taxonomy (NCBI): domain Eukaryota; kingdom Metazoa; phylum Arthropoda; class Arachnida; order Araneae; family Salticidae; genus Maratus; species Maratus speciosus. The sequence goes on along the minus strand of OZ010787.1, from coordinate 164,056,775 downwards.
CCATATTTAAATAAAACCACAACCATTTTTAACAGAAATAATTCACTATTTATGTATCTATATTATAGGACAAACGTGTCTATGCGTAAAGCTGACGTCATTTTGACATTGGCAACAGCAGACGATTCAATTTAACTTTTATTAACTTTTATTCCATTTTTTAAAACTTCTAAATACCACACATATTAAATTTTTATATCTTCGAATAAGGAAAAGAATGTACTTTTAGATGCAATTTGTTTCAAAAATACATAGCAATTTGTTTGTAAACAGAATCGAATTAACGTACTTCTTATTGTTTTTAAAATAAATTTCAATCATGATTTTTTTAAAAATCTATCTCTATCGCAGACGATTACAATAGCGTTTGCACTTAAATTAATATAAATAGATCATGATTTCGTTCCAGCTTATATTCAATAACGAAGTTAAAACATTAATCAATCAATAAATAAAATTATAAAATATAAATAAAACACAAATTTAGGACATGTAATCGAATTTCGTGCTTAAACCACAGAAAATAACAGAATCAAAAAGGCTGATTTTAAATAGGGATCTTTGGCAATTTCTTCGCCTGTTAACTCCTGACGAGTAATCAATATGAAAATATGGCTTTTAATACGTTTTAAATCTTTATTTGAACATATTGTTGCTATTTTTCATATAAATATGATTTCTGGTATTGTAAGTGGGTATTCTAAAAAAATATATTAAATGTAAACAATCTATTAGAGTTATTAATGAAAAAAAAGGCAGACTACCATTGCCGAAAACTTTGAGATTATTTTCCGATGCGTTTTTTCATCAATTTTTGATTAACTGCATTTTTTTTAAATCAAAAAAGTCCTTCCGGCCAGTGCCGGGAGGAAGAGGTAGCTTTCATATTCCTTATTTTAAAAAAGCCAACTTATATTATTCAAACACACGAAGCTCAATTAAGTGGAAACCGAATGTAGGAGATTCAATACTAATTTTTATCAATACTAAATCATTATGAATGAGAATTTCGCGAAATTAGTCAGCATTATCCAAGCTGCTTTTAATTAAAGTAACTTATATTTGGCTGCCAAATTCGGCGATTTCTTAAAGTGCCTGCCATTTTAAGACAACATGGTGGATGAGGCTAACCAGTGAACTTGATCGAGACCTTAGTAATTGCTGTGCACATGCTCACTCACATCGGAATCGGTTGATATATACGAGTGCTGTCGCAGGCAAAAAATCAGATTTTTCAAAATGTCACCCACGTTAGGAATTGAAACTACTATATCTGAGCCATTTTTTAAGATAAAGGCAAACAAAAAATGCTCCTGAATCCTTATATCAAGGTCAAATACTTAAGAAAGAAACCTTTTTCAATTTCTAATTTTTTTGCACCTCACTTTAAATATAATTTTTTTTTAATTTAATGGCCGCCATTTTGAAACAAGATGGCTGATGAAGCTGGCCAGCGAATTTGGTCGAGATATTGATGTATACTATCCACATGCCTTCTTCCATCAAAATAGGCGAATACGTGTGGTATCCGGTGACAAATGCAAGATCGTTTCAAAGTGTTAGCCATGATAGAAATTCAAAGTGCTATAATTCAACCACTTTTTAAGATATAAACAAAAGAACAAATTTTCAGAAACAAAAACTGCTCCGAATCTTTGTATCAAGGCCAAACACATAAAAAAATCTTTTTCATTTTCCAATTTTTTAATACCTCATTTTAAATTTTAAAATACATTTAAAAAAAATCTCAACCCTTTTGAAACAAGATGGCGAATGAAGCTGGCCAACGAACTCGGTCGAGACATTGGTATGCACTATGTACAGACCAAGTAATATCCAAATCGTTTCATAAATACGCCTGTTATCGAAAGACAAAAATCAGGTCGTTTTAAAATGTCAGCCACAATAGAAATTCAAAATGTTATAACTCAGCCATTTTTTTAGATATAGACGAAACAAAACCTGTTCCGGAATCTTTGTATTAAGGTCAAACACATACGAAAAAATCTTTTTCATTTTCCAAATTTTTTGGCATCTCATTTTAAATTAAATTTTTTTTAAATTTCTTTAAATGGCCGCCATTTTGAAACCAGATGGCGGATGAAGCTGGCCAACGAACTCGGTTGAGTTATTTGTATGTACTATGTACACACCAAGGTACATCCAAATCGGTTCATAAATACGTCTGTTATCACGTGGCAAAAATCAGGGCGTTTCAAAATGTCAGCCACGCTAGAAATTCAAAATGCTATAACTCAGCCATTTTTTAAGATATAAACGAAACAAAAACTGCTCCCAAATCTTTTTATCAAGGTCAAACACATAAGAAAAAAAATATTTTTTCAATTTTCAATTTTTTGGTACCACATTTCCAATTTAAATTTTTCTTAAAATTTTAAATGGCCGCCATTTTTAAACAAAATGGCGGATGAAGCTGGCCAACGAACTAGGTCGAGACATTGGTCTGTACTATGTATAAACGAAGTTACATTCCAAATCGGTTCATAAATACGCCTTTTATCGCGTGACAAAATTCAGGACGTTTCAAAATGTCAGCTTCGCTAGAAATTCAAAATTCTATAACTCAGCTATTTGTTAAGATATAGACGAAACAAAAACTGCTACGGAGTCTTTGTATAAAGGTCAAATACATAAGAAAAAAAATATTTTTCCATTTTTAATTTTTTGGTACCACATTTCAAATTTTAAATTTAAAAAAAAATTTTAAATTGCTGCCATTTTGAAACAAAATGGCGGATGAAGCTGGCCAACGAACTCGGTCGAGACATTGGTATGTACTTTGTACACACCGAATTACATCCAAATCGGTTCATAAATACGAGAGTTACAGTATGACATATGTCAGATATATATATATATATATATATCAATTTTGAACGGAGGGTGGTTTCGGGGTCTGGGGGTCATGATCGATGAAAATATCCCAAAATTTTTTGAAATCGCTTTCCTCCGAACGGCTGCAATAGGTAGCTTTTTTGTAAAGAAAGCTACCTAAAACGTGTTTCAATGATATATAAGTATACTACGTCAAAAGCCGCTTGCGGATACTTTCGAAAAATACCTCATTCATTGCCGTGCCTTTTAACCCTTAAATGCATAGTGATGCATAGCTACATCACTATTAATCCTGTAAAAATTACAAAAATATAAAGTTAAAAATCTATCTTAAAATGTCTGATTTCTAACCTTTAATATAAGAGTAAAAAACATAATTATAAAAAATAATTCATGCATTTAAGCGTACAGTTTTACAAAATAAAAAATTATATAAAATAAGGTGTTTAGATTCATACTTATTAAAATATTTACTAATTTGCAATATTTTAGTTTTTACCTGTATTGCAGATGTGCACCATAAGAAAAGGTTCACGTATATACGAAAAATGTATATCTGATTTTTTTCATTATTTTTCCTGTGTTATAAACCTTTCAGAGAATCATATATAATTTTTTCAAAGCAAAATAAAAAATCATGCATTTAAGGGTTAAATCGTGCAGAGAAAAAAAGGATGTTAAAATCAGGTATAATATAATACTAGCAGGAATGACCGAGCTAAACTCGGTCAAAATTAGCTTTCTGTTTATCTCGAAATATTTTTCCCACTGAATCATTCTTGCTGTTTTAGATGCAATTAGCTAGACCGTGAAACATAGTGACACAAAATGACCCACTAATCGAATTTTTTCGAACATGCGACCTACCACAATGCTCTCTTCGAGCCTGAAAATGATGGAATACAAAATTTAGTGAAAATCGTTAGTCGTTTTTTAGGTAAAATAAGCTTGATCCACGTTGATTCAAAAAACCACTAACCGAAATTCATCGACAGATGTCACCTATTTCAATGGTCCTTTTGTACTGTGAAACGGTATAACAAAAATAATTGCCAAAATTGTTTGAACCTTTTTGAGATGCCGTTTGCTTGACCCCGACCCATTATCACCAAAATGACCCACTAATAGAATTTTCTTGAGCATGCGACCCAGTCCAATGGTTTTATCTTGTCCAGAAACGGTGTAGTACAAAGTTTTGTCAAAATCTGAGCGGATTTTTAGATACAGTTAGCTTAATCCTGATCCATTAGGACCCAAAATGACCCCTTTATTGAATTTTCTTGAACGTGCGACCCTGCCCAATGCTCTTATCATGCCCGGAAACCGTATTATACAAAATTATGTCAAAATGTTTTGAAGCGCTTTTTAAATACAGTTAGCTTGACCCTGATCCACTGTGATCCAAAATGTCCCCCTAATCGAATTTTCTTGAACATGCGACCTAGCCCAATGGTCTTCTCGTGCCCGAAAACGATAGAATACAAAATTTAGTCAAAATCGTTTAAGCCGTTTTTTAGATACAATTAGCTGGACCCTGACCCATTGTGACCCAAAATGTCCCACTAATCGAATTTTCTCGAACATGTGACTTAGCCCAATTCTCTTCTCATGCCCAGAAACGGTATACGTAATATAAAATTTGGTCAAAATGTTTTGAGCATGTTTTTAGATTCAATTAGCTTGACCCTGGCCCATTGTGACCCAAAATGACACACTAATTGAATTTTCTCGAACATGTGACTTAGCCCAATGGTCTTCTCATGACCAGAAACGGCAGTATATTAAAAAATTTTGTCAAAATGTCTTGAGCTGTTTTTTTAGATATAATTAGCTTGACCCTGACCTATAATGACCCACTAATCAAATTTTCTCGAACACGTCACCCATCCCAATGGTCTTTTCGTGCCCGAAAACGATAGATTTCGTCAAATCGTAATGCCGTTATCTACATAAACTTAGTTGGACCCACGGTGACCCAAAAATGAACCACTAATCGAATTTTCTTGAACACGTTACCCATCCCAATGGTTTTTTGTTGCCCGAAAATGGTTAGATACAAAATTTAGTCAAAATCGATTGAGCCGTTCTCTAAATATAATTAGCTTGACCCTGACCCATTATGACCCAAAATGACCCACTAATCAAATTTTCTCGAACACGAGACAAATCCAAATTGTCTTTTCGTGCCCGAAAACAGTAGGGTGCAAAATTTCGTCAAAATCGTTAGAGCCGTTATCTAGATAAACTTAGCTTGACCCATTGTGACCCAAAAATGACCCACTAATCGAATTTCCTCGAACATGTGACTTAGCTCAATTGTTTTCTCGTAATCCAAAACTGTAGAATATAGAGTTTAGTGAAAATCGTTAGAGCCGTTTTTTAGATAAAAATAGCTTGACCCACAGTGACCCCAAAATGACCCACTAATCGAATTTTCTCGAACACGTGACCCATCCCAATGGTCTTTTCGTGACGAAAATGGTTAGATACAAAATTTAATAAAAATCGATTGAGCCGTTCTCTAGATATATTTAACTTGACCCTGACCCAAAATGACCCAAAATGACCCACTAATAGAATTTTCTCGAACACGAGACCCATCCCAATGGTCTTTTCGTGCCCGAAAATAGTAGGGTGCAAAATTTCGTCAAAATCGTTAAAGAAGTTATCTAGATAAACTTAGCTTGACCACGGTGACCCAAAAATGACACACTAATCGAATTTTCTCGAACATGTGACTTAGCCCAAACCTTGACCCATTACGACCCAAAATGACCCACTAATCGAATTTTCTCGAACACGTGACCTAGCCCAATGGTCTTATCATGCCCGAAAATGGTAAAAGACAAATTTTCGTCAAAATCGTTAGAGCCGTTTTTAAGATAAAATTTACATACAAACACACACATACACACACACATACATACACACACAATTTTTGCTCGCATTATAGTACAAGATATGATGTTTTTCGCCTATATTTGGTATTCCGGGCAGATTTTTCTCGTGTTTAAATAAAGATACGTTTCTTTTTGCAAACGATCATGGTGGAAAGAGATAGATGGAGATGCAGTATGCCGTAAAAACGGTTTGTAATAATGATGCGCGTTATCGCTCAAATTTTAATGCTCATTCGGCCCAAACAAAACAAGCACGTGGAACAAGGACCGAATTCTTTGACATCTCTCGTGTATTTTTTTCTCTAAATGAAAATGATCTGCTTATATTTAAGCATTCTAAAGAAGCATTTCATTGTATTATAAATTAAAAAATATATTACTAGAAGTTTTCTTTTTTTGCGAAAGCACGTGATTGTGTTTGGGCCGAACGAAGCGGATTTTAGGGTTACATTTTTGTCGTCACCTCCAACCACCACACTTCATCTCTATTCTTTCTTTACTCTATGGCAAACGATAAGCATAATTTTCTTTCTTTTTTTTTATATATTTGCTTGTCATATAAGAAAACTAAATTTAGATGTAACAAACATGATAATGTGCAAGATGCTACATATCTAGCAATTTAGTTTAATTCTTGGTTTCATATTGCATTAAAAAAAAAAAAATACTGTATAGAAATATGTTTCTAGTAAGTCTTTTCAACAATCCTTACAAATGTCTTTTCACATTCATGAGTTTTGAGATATTAGGGATTCAATATTCACGATTTTCAAGTCTTGCTTTACCAACGATATTTTGAAAAATTAACACCGGTTTCATGTTGCTGAAAATGAAAATTTAAATTCACGAAATAGATATTAATGAAACTTTAGAATGCCGCTTAACAGTTTAAACCTGTACTTGTATACGCAGCTCACGGAAAAAATGAAAATTGTACTACTGTCTTTTTATTTCGTGTAACAAAAAAAATCACGTGAAACGACAAAATTAAGCTGTAGGTTTACGGGAAAATTACATTTTTTTTTCTAAATTTGTTGAAATGTACATTGATTCTATTAAAAATAAAATACAATTTCGTAAACTAAGTAGAGTTCTGGATAGGGTTGGATAACTCGTTTTACCCACTAGAACCTTCGGGTCGCGAAGCAGGTTGTTTCGACGCCGACGGTTCGACGCCAACGATTCGACGCCAACGTTTCGACGCGTGGTCAGTTCGACGCCGTACTTTTCGACGCCGGGGCAGTTCGACGCCATATATTTTTTTCCGTATTTTTATTTATTTTTAGAATAAATATGCAATATGCCTGATATAATATATATATATTTTTGTTATGTATATGAAGCGTGATTCAAATAAATAAGCAATATGACTGATTTTTATTTATTGAATTATCGATTGTTTGCATGCATATTTCTGTGCAACATTTCTTCCCCCCTGAGTGGGAATGTCACGGTTCCTTTGTACATTTACGTGCGCCCTCATTGTCCCCTTTATGGACGCTCCCTATCCCTTTGTCAAGGTGAGGACAAAGGAATTGCATGTGAATTCTAGTTAATACGTTATGGAAGCTGCTTTACTTACACTAAAGGTATTTCCAAATTCTGAACAAATAACGTTAACAGTTTTACTGCGTTTTAGTCTTTAAAATTTACACAACTATTCAAGGATTAAAAATTACAAAACAGGTCTTTATTAAAGAGTTTCATTTAATTAGTACTTTTAAAATGTGGATATTTGTGAATTATATTCCTATAGCAAAAAATAGAATAAAATACATTGTAAAGGAATTTAAAAGTTTTGAAGAAAATAGCTCATTAGCAATTAATTTAAATAAGAATGGGTGTTTTTTAGTAAGAACATAAAAATAAAGATATTTTACATTGTAAACATTTTTTCTTTTCTTTTTTTAACACAGAAAAGTAAAAAAAAAAAAAAAAAAAAAAAAAAAAAAAAAAAAATATATATATATATATATATATATATATATATATATATATATATATATATATGCTGTTAGAAAGTCTAAATAAGCTGTGCAAACGTAAATAAAATCGGAAGTTCCTAAGTTTCATAAAAAATATATGGCGTCGAACTGCCCCGGCGTCGAAAAGTACGGCGTCGAACTGACCACGCGTCGAAACGTTGGCGTCGAACAGTTGGCGTCGAAACGTTGGCGTCGAACTGACCTGTACCGTCGGGTCGGGTTTACATTTATTGAGGCTGTTGTATTTGCGGGTCGCATTTAACAATGTTTTACACCGAAACAGTCTTAAATCGGAGTGAACAGTATCTTTATTTATTTTTTTTGGGGGGGGGGAGGGGGAGTGAATATTTGAATATGAGTTATTCACGGAATAAAGTCTCATAAATTTAAATAACAATAAATAAATATTTGTCTTAAATTTAAGGTTTTACAATTTTGCATTTTGAGATTAATATTTCAGGTATTAGTTGCTACTATTTGGCGAAAATAAATAGATGTATAGATAATGCTACAGAAAAAAGAAATCTACGAAGAATTTGAATTATCTGTTATATATGTAAGCTTCCGACTTTTTTTCAAGTTGTTATTAAACATGTTTTGAACCAGAAAAAAATATTTAGGAAAATTTATATTGTTTCTGTGTGACTCTTATTTGATTGAATTCATTGTATACAATTTCTGGTAAAAAGTATGTGTATTTGACGTGAAAGAAGTTGACAGCTATGATATGGCAATGATGATTAATTTAGTGCGCGTGCACACATATGAGTATGAATTCTACTAAAAAGTATCAGAAATATTCTAATGCGTGTTTTACCATTTTTATAGTCTTTTAATTATGAATATGGGTCGTTATTTTTCGAATCCTTGTTAATAGACGTCTCCATATACAAATGACTACGGAAAGTGTTGTAAAATTAATTGAAGAGCTAAGTGGAAGAACATGTTAAGTAACAAAAATTGCATTTGAAGAAATTTGATGTGAAAGTTTTTGTTGTCAATTTTAATGATTTATTTTCTGTTTTATACCATGTCTTTAAAATATTAGCAGGTGTGGTACTAAACTCTATCAAAAAAACTTATTTAATTTTTAAATATAAAAGAATTTTAATATTATTTGCATCATTAAATATTAAAATATTAAATATTAATGAATAATGTCTCAAATCTTCAAGGCTAAATAGAACTTTGGTATTTAGCTTTACCATGTGATAGAATACCTGATAACACCTTCGTCCAAAAGATAAAATAATTTTTAAGAAAATGTAGCATAACATGTTCTTCCACCCAGCTCTTCAATTGTGAATGAATGCAATGCAATTCAGAAATTGTATTTTATAATAAAATAGCTGACCCGCCCGGAGTCGCTGGGTCAGTGATTATATATACCTTAAATATACCTAAAGTCAGTGTTGAAAGATTTTGTATTATTAATATAAAATATTTCCAAACGAACCTAGGGTTAGGTTCTCCACTGACTTCGACAGCGTAGAGTGGGAGAACTGTGCCCTCTGGACTATCTACGGGCGTATGGGCCTTCAACCCTTAACTGTCTTCCGTTATTGTGATAGCCGATTTAATTTCTGACATTAAGGCATATTATACTTTCAATTCTGACCAATATTTCCTTTAGGAAACATTAGAAAACATAAATAATATAAAAAACACCACCCTCTAGGGTAGGGGTGCACAACCTTTTTAAGTGGTCTCAGGACTCTTAAAATTGGAAAAAATGAAAAAAAAGAGACCATTTTCAACATATAATATCTTAAAATGTATTGGATTTTAAGACAAAATTTTAATTGGAATAAAATATATAAGTATGTTCTTTCATTTCATATATTTAAAAAATTATAAGATGCAAAATTAGCATTTACAGGGGGCTCCAAACTGTTAGACTTTTTTCGAGGAAAAAATCGGCATAACAGCTTACGCGCACGATTACAAAATAAGTGTTGCAACTAGAATGAAAATTTTGGTTCCTACTTATACTTCAGATTATAATAATTACCCTGAACCTAAATAAATTTGTATTTAAAGCTTTTTTATATTTTTAATTCAAAGTTGTACTTAGCTAATGCAAAATTAAGAAAATTTCAAGAGTATAATCATCTAAAAAAATATTGTTTTGAACAATAAAAAGGAAATTTTAGGTTCAGTTTATACAGACTAACATGAAACACATGTTTGAAAATTTCATGAAAAAATATTCATAAGTTTTTGAGATATCGTGCACGTTATGCCCAAAAACGTCATTTGGAGAAAAATGGCTTCAAAGTTTCCGAAACAAGGCTTCAGCTATTGAACGTGTATAAATGTAAAAGCCATAACTTCAGTTCTAATAGGAATTTCAAGGAAACAATTATATCAAAATGTTCAGAAAAGATAGGAGTTTAACAACTAAAAAAATTAAAATTTCGAAAATTTTAAAGCTTTAAGAGTCTTGAGACCCCTTAAGAGAAGGGCCACTTTAAAAAATGTCTGGGTTGTCGAGGGCCACATCAGTCACACGAAGAGAATTCTATTTCGGGAAGGTGTGGGGGCGGGTTTACCACCCTAGGTTCCCCTACCCAGACAACATGTCCAATTCAGTTGGCAAGGATATATCAACAGTTTACGTTTGTATATATTACAAGGATTAATTTGAAAGAGTGATAATATTCCTGTACTTTATTCGGGAGAGTAAATTTTATTTTATTAAAAGTGCTAAAAAACAAACATAGGCATGAAATTGGCTGGTGCCGAAAAAAATGCGAACTTTATGGACGAAGGGGGCAGGAAGAGCCGATCAACAACATTTGAGATTTTTACGGGCCTGATCAACGAAATTTGTGATTTTCCCGCGTTTGATCGACAAAATTAGCGATTTTTCCTCACCGGATCGACGAAATTCCCTATCTTACCGTTCCTGGTAGACGAAATTCCTATTCTGCACCTGATCGGCGATATTTGAGATTTTTCCGCTCCTTATCGATAAAATGTGCGATTTTTTCGTGCCCGACCAACGAAATTCGCGATTTTTCGGATCCCGATCGGCAAAAACTCACGATTTTTTTCGTGCAAGAACGACGAAATTTCCGATTTTTCCACCTCTGACCGACGAGATTCCGGATTTTTCCGCGAACGATCAACGAAATTCGGGATTTTTAACTGACTTTGACGAAATTTGCGATTTGTTCTAGCGATAATCTGACGGAAGTCGCAATTTTCTCCCAGCCAATCAATGAAATTTTCAATTTTTTCGCGCATCATCGAAAAAAGTCGCGTTTTTTCTGTGCCTGACCTAAAAATTTGCAATTTTCCCAAGTCAGATAGACAAATTCGCGATTTTATCGTGCCAAACCAACGAAATTTGCGATTTTTCTGAGCCCGATTGACAAAACTCGCGATTTTTCCGTGTCCGTTCGACGAAGCTTGCGATTTTTCCGAGCCCAATCAACGAAATTCGCGATTCTTAACTGACTGACGAAATTTGCAATTTTTCCCGCGGCAATTTGACGAAATTCCCGATAAACAGACGAAACACGCGATTTTTCCGCAGCTAATTGACAAAATTTGCGATTTTTCCACACCCGATAGACGAAATTCACGATTCGCAATTTTTTCGCGCATCATCAGCAAAATTGACGACTTTTTCGTGCCCGATCAACGAAATTTGCGATTTTTCCGCACTTGATCAACAAAATTCGCGACTTTTCCGTGCCCGATCAATGAAATTCGCGATTTTTCCGATCCCGTTCGCCAAAACTCGCGATTTTTTCTAGCCCGACTTTTCCGTGCCCGATCGACGAAATTTGCGAATTTTTTCCACGCTTCAACAACAAAATTCGCGATTTTTCGGTGATAGATCAAGAAATTTGCGATTTTTCTGCGCCTGACCGACAAAATTCGCGATTTTTCCGTGTCCGATCAATGAAATTCGCGATTTTTCCGAGCCTTATCGACAAAATTTGCTATTCTTCCGCACCCGATCAACGAAATTTGCGATTTTTTCTCGCCCGATCTACGAAATTCCCAAATCTTAACTCACTGATGAAGTTGGCAATTTTTTCCAGCTGCTAATTGACGAAATTCGCGATATTTTCTCGCGACTGACGAAACTCACTATTTTTCCGCAGTCGATCAAGAAAATTTGAAATTTTTCCTCGCATCATCAACAAAATTTATGATTTTTTTCGTCCCTGATTAGCGAAATTTGCGGTTTTTTTCCGTGCTTCATTGACCAAAATAGCGATTTTTCCGCACCCGATCAAGGAAATTTGCGATTTTTCCGAGCCCGATCAAAGAAATTTGCGATTTTTCCGAGCCCGATCAAAGAAATTTGCGATTTTTCCGAGCATCATCGACAAAATTCGCTATTTTCCTGCACCCGATCAACGGAATTCGCTATTCTTATTTGACCAACAAATTTTCAAATTTTCCCGAAGCAAATTAACGAAATTCACGATTTTTTCCTGCGACTAAAATTGCAATTTTTTCCAGTTATAAATTGACGAAGTTCGCGGGCCACATGTTACCCCATCGCAGGCCACTTTTGGCCCGCGGGCCACAGGTTGTGCATCCCTACTCTAGGGGCAGAGTTGAAACCTACGTTCAATTTAATTGCTGACATTTAGACATATTACACTTTCAATTCCGACCAATAGTTCCTGAAGAAAACTTAAATAATATAAAAAGCAACTAACGCCCTCCAGTAGCAGGGTCGAGACCTATGTTAAATTTAATTTCTGAGATTTAGATATATTGCACTTTCAATTAGAACCAATAGTTCCTGAAGAAAACCTAAATATAGAAAAATAGTGCCCTCTAGTGCCAGTGTCTAGAATTATGACGACTATAGAGAATATTGAATTATGTATCCAACTGTAGAAAGCACTTTAAAATTGTCCAACGAGGGGCCGAGTTTATACAAATATCCATAAGCGAAAGAAAAGGGGGAGACGGGGCTGAAATCGTGCTATATGTTGATAATCATCAAAATACAAATGTAGGTGTACTGTTGTACAAAACAACATAAAATAGTAAAAGAGCATTCACCTCCGATTTCAGAATAACTTGCCTTATTGCTGTGTCACGCCTGTTTCTATTGGGTTGAAATATTTATCAACTATACCCCATTCAATAGTTCCATATTTTTGGGTTGGGTTGGGTTGATTTTTGACTGCCAATTATCTACACGAGGGATATAGGCCCGGGGGGAGTGCCCTCCGTGGGGGTCTTTCTAAGGGAACCTAATCCGTATTAACGCATGGAAGATCCACGGCTCGAAGAAAACCACGAAAACTCCGAACGATTAGGCCGACGGGCGCGATTGGGATCGAACCCAGCACTTCCCGTCTACCAGCTTCGAGAGCAGAACCTCTCGGCCACTGGCCCATATTTTTGCAAGTGACCAAATTCTATTTTAAGTTTGGCTTGAATATTAATTATTTCTGAATTTTGTCACCCCTGTTTTCTGATTCGGAATGTTGAGTGTTAGCTCAAATCGAAAGTAAGTAGGATTTTATTCTAAATAAACTGCATAACTCGAGAGTGGTATTTTGAAAACAACTGAGAAAAACATTGAAAGTCTAGCGAAATCGCGAAGTGACTCCCAGAAAAGATTTTTTGATAGGGTTAATATTAATATTTTTTTAACCGAAGACGTTAGAAAGGAAATTGTACGCAGGTTATGTGGGTACTTTTTTTTGTGTTTTGATTTTTACGGCCGATGTAGATTTTTAAATATTACAGAAAAAAAACGAAAATTGCGAAAGTTGCTTTCGAAAAGGAGTTCTTTTGAATGGATAAAGATAATAACCTATCTTTAAATCAAAAGCATCGTTTAAAAGGAAAATGTATGTTGGTTAAGTGGGAATTTTTTATTTTTCGTATTTTGATTAAAAATAGCGGATACAAACTTTTAAAAATTGCAGATTAAACGAAAAACGCAAAAAGCGAAATTTTAAAAACGTTAATATTAATATATTTTTTAACAAATTACACGGGCAGAAAGGAAAATCAATGTAGATATAGTATTTCGGTATTATTTTCTTTTTTCGTTTTTCGAATAATTAAGCTGATGTGCACTTGTAAACTTGCGGGAAAAAAAAAAAACCACGAATTCGAAATTTATAAAACTTTTTTTTGAAAGGGTAAATATTAATGTTTTTTAAATGGTAGACACCATTAGAAACAAAAACGTATGTGGATGTGGTTTGGTATTTATAATTTTTTCATATTTTGAGTAGTTAAACCGATGCAGAGTTGGAAAAACGCGAAAAAATTAGAGGCATTTTCCTATCTTGGATCTTTGCTGCTTGGAGAACATCGGAAGACAGAATATGCAAATTCATCGTTGGGGGCCACCATTTTGCAATTTTAATTAGTTTTAAGATGATAGCCTGACTAATTATCAAGAAAGGAAAAATATGAGCCTTGGTGCATTCGGAACTGCCTTGGACAATCCTCGTCCAAATTTTCTGATGTCTGCGTGCCTCAGATTTTCCATAGCCATCACACACACACAGATAGACACACGGACAAGCATCTTTATAAGTATAGATAACGTTATAATCACTTAATACGATATTAATTTTTATCTTCCATTTCGGGTTTCAGGTCGCGTTCAAGTTTATACATTTTAGTTTAAAATCGGTTTCTAGTTGAAGATCTTCAGGTACAATACGATTCGGATTAAGGCTCCTGTCCCTGCAGGCGAAGACACTCACGAGCTAATGCTAATCCTATGGGGAGGGATTTTTCTAATATCTCGTTTGCATTTCGACATTTTTAAATAATTTTTTTTGCATTGGATAGCCGAGGTCCGTCTCTACATCGCACCTTTTTTTACTTTTTCGATTTTGGTCGCAGATGTTTTTTATAAAATTACTTTCACTTTCAAAACCGGTTCTGAAAATGAGAGTGTCATTCTAAAAAATATCTGCAACCAAAATCGAAAAAGTAAAAAAGGTGCTATGTAGAGATGGATCTCGGCTATCCAATGCAAAAAAAAAAAAAAAAAAAAAAAAAATATTTTAAAATGTCGAAATGCAAGTGAGATATTAGAAAAATCCCTCCCCATAGGATTAGCATTAGCTCGTGAGTGCTTTCGCCGGTAGGGACAGGTGCCTTAAGGCACTCTATATACAGCAAGTTTCCTACCTTCATGTAATCATATCATCAGATTTTAAAGTAAGACTTATTCAAACAATTTGAGCTGTTACTTTATATGAGTATTACGAAATTAACTGCTACATTAGCGAAGGAGGAAATGCTTGTTTTTGAAATTATCTTTATATTAAAAAAATAATTCAGTGAAAAAAAAATAATTTAGTGAAATGCTAAGGATAAATGTTCGTATACGAACATAAAATATAGAGTGTATGGGAGGGGACGATATACAAAAATCAGCACAATAAGACAACTCATCTTTTCACACGGAAGATTGTTTTTATTAGTATTATTTGATTTTATTTAAAACTGAAAAATCATTTTTTTAAATAAATAAATATCCCCTCAAAATGGATTAGCCATGCGTTATTTTTGTCAAGCCTCATGTAATAAAAATGAGAACACTTTTCATGAAAGAGATCTATTACTTAAACTTCATCAGTTCTATAAATATCTAGGAAATGTCTGAAATTTTTACTTAATAAAAAAAAAAAAAAAGGAGTCGGTATTTTCTCAAATCATACTAACCGTATTTATAAAAAACTTCGTTTCATTCTGGATTTCTTAATTTTTACGCAAGGATTTGGTTTTTACGTAACAACTGCTATTTCATGGCCATTCTCTCTCACCCCCCTTTTTTGTTATTTTTCCCTCTCTTGTTTTTCTTATTTCATTCTCTTTCACTTTCTCTTTTCATGTGTTTTCTAAGCTTCAGGTGACTCTAGTTTCATTGCATTCTTTCAGTTTTTTTTTTTTTTTTTTTTTTTTAGATTTATATGTAACTTCCTACTAAGCGTTTTTGTTCCTTTCAATAACTGAAATATTTTCCCGAAAGCGTACATTGATACAACCATAATAATAAGAAACATTTGGAAACTCTTTTACCCTGCAAATGATCGTAATTTAAAAATATTTATGAAAAATTTAATTTATCCGACAAATGAAAATTAGTTTTTTTTGTAACATTTTTAGAAAATGAATGGATCGATAATTAAGACATGAGTGGATAAAGATATGTCCTATAATTAAGAGAAGGAAATAATTTTTTTTTCAACACGATAAATCATATTCATAGTTGGAGTAGCACAGTTGAGGTTTATTCCAACAGAGTAAAGGTGTCCTGGTCTGGACATTTTTCACTCTGTTGGAATAAACCTCAACTGTGCTACTCCAACTATGAATAAGATATGTCTTATTTATCCGAAAAATTCTTTTATTTTATGGCTGAAAGTGTTATGTGGCACGGTTTCAAAGGATAAAGCTAGAATGCTAAAATTCTTAGTGTTGAAGATAATAGACTTTTTAATATTTTTTTTGTTTGATAATTTAAATGCTATTAATAAATTTTCATGAGAAAAAAAACTAAATGATATATTTTCCTTAAAGAGTTTAGTAACATCTGTTAACCTTTTAAACATATGCTACAAAGAAAAAAAATAACATTTATAACAAAAAGGTTTCACTTCCATTTCAACAATTTTTGTTACATAACATTTTCTTCAAATCAGGCCTTCAATTATGAAAATAGAGACAGAAACATCTGGTAATTCTCATTTTTATAACACATTGTTTCCGTGTGACTAATTATGCAATTATCGATTTGAAAACGTAGTTATTTTGCTTTTTTTTTCTTATTCCAATTAGGGGGCACAGCCCCCTGCTCGTTAACGCTCGCCAACCCCCGTGAATTGCTACGCAAATCACATTGGGACAGCTACGCGATTCCAGCTCGCTTCGCTCGCTCGCCACTATTTGTGCCAAATGTAGCCAGAATGAATGCTATCATAAAGCATTATAACATATTAAATTTACAAATCTTGTTAATGCATAAAACAGTAATGGAAAACTTTGTTGAAATTGTAAATAAAAATGTATTTAGATGGCGCTGCTAATGGTTTTAAACCACTGTAACGTTATGCAGTTAAAAAATTTTTTTGAAATGCAAAATAATAAACTGAAAAGAGTTCCTTGGAAGTAGAATTAATTAAAAAACTCAGTGAAAACACAATTAAAAATATTTTTAGTTGGACCGCTATGCGATCCCAAGCAAGTTACACGGGTTTACGTCATCTAGTGATTTTTATTTCGACGTTTTATTTATATTTTTATTAATGTTAGACTAATTTATTTGTTCTCTCGTTATTTAAAATAAAAATTATGTCAATTTGTATAATTTGGCGAGTGGTTAGGCGATTTATATAATTTGGCGAAATTGGTCGACGGAATAACTAAGTAAGTACAGATAAATCATTATAACATATGAAATTCACAAATATTTTTAATGTATAAAACCATAATGGAAAACTTTGTTGAAAATGTAAATAAAATTGTATTTAGATGGTTATACTAAACAAATTTTATCAGAAGTTTGGCAGTGTTGTTGTCTTGTCGGAACTTGTTGATCGTCGTTGAGAAATCTAAGCTGACTGGAAATTGACGCCGTTTAAATTTAAATCGCATGTTAGTGTCAGGTGGGGTCCTTCTCCTTTCATTTTACCTATATTATTGAACAACACGACTTAAATTCATTTAAAATTATAATAAGACGTTATAAAAGATGCTACGTATCATTCTAACGAACTGTAAACAAAACGTTTTCGGCTGTGTCTAAATACAATCTTAAAAAAAAGCTGATTCACCGAATTCAGCACGTCACCGTAAAACGGACCAATACGAATTGTTATTCATGCATTGTTGAAACGGTTTGTGTTAAAAGAGAGATTCTGTCTGGATTTTGATTTGCTGAATGGGTCGGGTCATGTGACTGTAAAATAACCGCTGAGAATCATTGCTATGGTTGTTGCCAAATAGCAAGCTTCAAATGCAGCCCTTTTTTCGTGCTACGTAACAGAAATATATATATATATAGATTTTTCTCTAATTTTCTATGCTAGTAGTTGTATTCTTCTTTAGCTTATTGACTAAAATCTGAAGCGTGACATAGGATGCTTTGTGACTGTTTTTATGAATTTATTGATTTTTATTTATTCCAATTTTTCTCTAATTTCTATGATAATAGTTTTATTCTTCCTTAGCTTATTGACAAAAATCTGAAACGTGACTAAGATGTTTTGAGACTATTTTTATGGATTTATTTTAAGGTAGCTTTCATTACAAAAAGCCACCTATTGCAGCTGTTCGGAGGAAAGCGATTTCAAAAAATTTTGGTATATTTTCATCGATCATGATCCCCAGACCCCAAAACCAACCTCCGTTCAAAATTGACATATATATAAAAAAAATTTAAAATTTGAAATGTGGTACCAAAAAATTAAAAATGGAAAAATATTTCTTTCTTATGTATTTGACCTTTATACAAAGATTCCGGAGCAGTTTTTGTTTCGTCTATGTCTTAAAAAATGGCTGAGTTATAGCACTTTGAATTTTTAGCGTGGCTGACACTTTGAAACGTCCTGATTTTTGTCACGCGATAACAGGCGTATTCATGAACTGATATGGATGTACCTTGGTGTGTACAAAGTACATACCAATGTCTCGACCGAGTTCGTTGGCCAGCTTCATTCGCACTCTTGTTTCAAAATGGCGGCCATTTAAAAAAAAATTAAAAAATTTAAAATTTAAAATGAGGCATCAAAAAATTGAAAATTGAAAACATATTTTTTTTCTTATGTGTTTGACCTTGATAAAAAGATTCGGGAGCAGTTTTTGTTTCGTCTATATCTTAAAAATTGGCTGAGTTATAGCATTTTGAATTTCTAGCGTGGCTGACATTTTGAAACGTCCTGATTTTTGTCACCTGATAACGGGTGTATTTATGAACCGATTTGAATGTACCTTAGTGTGTACATAGTACATACAAATATCTCGACCGAGTTCGTTGTCCAGCTTCATCCGCCATCTTGTTTCAAAATAGCGACCATTTAAAATTTTTAAAAAAGTTTTAAATTTAAAATGAGATACCAAAAAATTGGAAAATGAAAAAGATTTTTTGTATGTGTTTGACCTTAATACAAAGATTCCGGAACAGTTTTTGTTTCGTCTATATCTAAAAAAATGGCTGAGTTATAGCATTTTGAATTTCTATTGTGGCTGACATTTTAAAACGAACTGATTTTTGCCACGCGATAACAGGCGTATTTATGAACCGATTTGGATGTAACTTGGTCTGTACATAGTACATACCAATGTCTCGACCGAGTTTGTTGGCCAGCTTCATTCGCCATCTTGTTTCAAAAGAATGCCATTTAAAAAAAAATAAATTTAAAATTTTAAATGGGGTATTAAAAAATTGGAAAATGAAAAAGATTTTTTTTATGTGTTTGGTCTTGATACAAAGATTCCGGAGCAGTTTTTGTTTCTGAAAATTTGTTCTTTTGTTTATATCTTAAAAAATGGTTGAATTATAGCACTTTGAATTTGTAGCGTGGCTAACATTTTGAAACGATCTTGTATTTGTCACGCGATAACACACGTATTCGCCTATTTCGATGTAAGAAGGCATGTGGATAGTATACATCAATATCTCGACCAAGTTCGCTGGCCAGCTTCATCAGCCATCTTGTTTCGAAATGACGGCCATTAAATTAAAAAAAAATTTTATTTAAAGTGAGGTGCAAAAAAATTAGAAATTGAAAAAGGTTTCTTTCTTAAGTATTTGACCTTGATATAAGGATTCAGGAGCATTTTTTGTTTGTCTTTATCTTAAAAAATGGCTCAGATATAGCAATTTCAATATCTATGTGGGTGACATTTTTTGCCTGCGACAGCACTCGTATATATCAATCGATTCCGATGTGAGTGAGCATGTGCACAGCAATTACTAAGGTCTCGACCAAGTTCACTGGTTACCCTCATCCACCATGTTGTCTTAAAATGGCAGGCACTTTAAGAAATCGCCGAATTTGGCAGCCAAATATAAGTTACTTTAAATAAAAGCAGCTTGGATAAAGATGACTAATTTCGCGAAATTCTCATTTATAATGATTTAGTATTGATAAAAATTAGTATTGAATTTCCTATATTCGGTTTCCACTAAATTGAGCTTCGTGTGTTTGAATAATATAAGTTGGCTTTTTTAAAATAAGGAATATGAAAGCTACCTCTTCCTCCCGGCACTGGCCGGAAGGACTTTTTTAATTCCAATTTTTCTCTAATTTTCTATGATAGTAGTTTTATTCTTTAATTTATTGACTAAAATCTGAAACGTGACATATGATGTTTTGTGACTGTTTTTATGGATTTATTGAGTTTTTTTTTTCTATTTTACTTATAAAATTCTTTCCTGCCCGATTTCTCTATACAGTAAAGAAGCAGCCGTAATTTTTTGGGAGTGTTTCCAAGTTCTGGAAAGATCAACACAAAAGAGCTACTGGACATAAGAAAATTTTCGAGTAAACTTGCTTTTACTCGGCTTTGAAAACTACTTGAATTTACAGCTATTTCTTAAAGTAAAAAAAAATAAAAGTTAACTTAATTTTTCTACTCTTTTCCGATTTTGCAAGAAGTAAAGTGAAATATGAGCTTGATATTTCATGCACATATATATATATGAGTTATTATTCATAAATAAGCTTATCCCGTATTTGTTTGTTTAAAAAATAAAATGTAGAAAATCTATTTTAATAACATACACTTTTTTATCTGGAATATAAGAACTTCATGGTTTAAACAAATAAATAGATACACTGTAAAACAAACAAACACACACAAAAAAAATAGGACCAGATTTCCTGTAGGAATCGGAAAAATAGTTGCCCTTATCGTACCGGAAAAATTTCCGACCCAGCTCGGAATAAAATCATTAAAATCGGAATAAAATCCGTAAAATTGGAATAAAATCCGTAAAGTACCGTTTTAATGAATGTTTCCCTTTTTTTACGGATTTTATTCCGAGCTGGGTCGGAAAATTTTCCGGTACGATAAGGGCAACTATTTTTCCGATTCCTACAGGAATACTGTTCGGATTTTTTTACAGTGCATGTAAAAAATAGAGTTGCTAAAACGTGATGCATACTGTCCTAAATCTTTATGTTTGAATATAACTATTTCCAAATAGTAATGTTCATCCTATTGAACCGCAGAATTCGTAATAATTTCTTGTGATTAATTAACGCGAATAATACTATTCAGAAATAGTGGCATTCATAAGTTAGGCTCGCACACATTAATTTTTGTCCAAAATATTCCCTAAGAAATTATTGAAAATTTAATAAAACCTTTTTCTTTGAATGTCCTATAAACACATTTCATATTTTAAAATTCAAATAAAAGCAAAATACATGCCCCTTGGTATTTATGTGTAATTTTTAATCACGTGAGGCAAATGAAGGAAATAAAGGCAAATGAGGTACATCATTCTCAGGCATCTAGTTAGTCTCAGGCATCTTACGTAATATTTCTTCGAAGACATAACAAGTTACTGCAATAGTTTGGGTAAGAAAATTACACTATTGAGACGCATTATCCAAAATAGCAACTAGCAAAACAAAACTAGAATGCAAATTTTGGGTCAGAACCAGGAACTTTGGAAGTCAGTGTCCTTTGTTTAAGAACAAGCTCAAAGGATAATTTAAAATGTCTCTCACAGTAGCTCATTTAGAAAGGAAAACAAAAATTAAAACCTTGCAAGATTTAAAATGGTTTTATTTTCAGTGGAAATATCTGAAATTATAAACGTAATAAAGTAATTCATGCATTTATATAAATATCCTCGTTTTCTAAGAAAAAATTATTAAGCTTAGTACAAGTTTAATTATTTATAAGTATGGTATGTTTCTTTAAAATAATTATTTGATTAGTAGTTTAATATTATTAAAAGTATTGATAAATAGTTTGATTATTTTAACTGCATAAAATATTACTAATAAAAATAAATAGTGAATTTTTAATGTATTTGGAAGACATTTTTGCAAATAAGTTAAAGGTTAAATTGGAAGAAAAGAATAATTTTCTCTTAAGAAGTAACTTATTGACTTGTTCAGCCAAAAATATTATTCTATTTGCAAACAATATATAAAAATTTAGAGGTTTAACCCTGTAATGCCCATGGTAGAATGCGTTCCAGAAATTACGTAATTCAGGTAATAGGAATTCATAACAGAAAATCTAAAAAGTAAATTTCGGTTTATTTAATAATGAAATGTCTGTTATTAAATAAAGCAATAATTTCTATTTAAAATTTTTGGTGTGAATACGAAATATGTTAATAAAAAATTCCACTAAATAGGGAACCCTGATGGTATCATAAATGCTACCATGTGGGCATTAGAGGGTTAAACGATCTACATCTATACCAATATAAATAATGACAAAAATAAAAATAAAAATAAAGAGAGAGAGAGAGAGAGGTTTGATTCTTTTAGCTATTATTGCGTTAAAAAAAATCATTTTGATCATTGAAGAGTCTACTTTCCGACATTTAAAAAAACATAATCCTTAAGATTTCTTCATAAAACGAACAATTGTGTATAAGGTTTTAAGGTATTATTACAGATATTTTAGAAAATTTAAGCAATTTACAGAATTTCTGTCACTAATTATAATTAATGACTTTATGAAAAAACCCAGGTTTGAAAAAATTAAATTACAAATATGTTGGTGTAAATAAGTATTAAAATAAAAATGAAAAATATCTGCAATTTGCTGAAAATTCATGTAATTAAAAATATCACAACTCAATAAATTTCTGTAGTAAGCGAACAGGATATTTCCTTTATTTTCTTTTGCTTGCTAGAGCAGGGATAATATGTTTAAAAAATAACTTACAACGTATAAAAATTTTAATTCAGAAATTTTTACAAAAACTGCTTTGACTTAAATGGTTTCTAAGATAATGGAAAACAATATTTGAATCACATTTTCACCTGGAAATATACCCCTAAAATTAGCTGTTAGCAGCGATAAAAGTGGACATCCTGTATATTTACGAACATAAAGTTTAATGCATTTGAAAATGTTTAATGACCTATCTAATGTCGATCAAAAATATTTAAACTTGGCATATTTACGGGGAATTACAGTTATGAAAGAATTAAACTAAAAGCTTGTTTCCCGTAATTAAATGTAAATAAATACAAAAATTATCATTGATTTATATGAATCAATAAGTACTGTATAAATATTCCGCCATATTACACTGTAAAAATATACAAATGTTTCTTAATCTGGAAAAATATAAAAGAACTGCAAATGAAAATGTGCAATAGCCTTTACCGCGTTATCCACTATTCTGAAAAGCGTTCTTTATCACGAGAAACATCAGAAACTAATGTATTTTCGGATTTAAGGAACAATTTCTAAAAGTATTCTTTCTTTTGCTGCCACTGATTTTCGGAATCATTTCCGAGTAGTTTTTACAGTATATTAACCAGTTTTCACGAATCAGATGATAGGTTTTTCGGATTCTATCTATTTTCAAGTAAACATTTTCACTAGATTCATATATCAGAGCAGATGCAATGATCAATAAGGTTAGCTGGGTGAATTAGGTCTTCCAGATTCGTCCGGGACAGCTCAGTGGCAGAGCATTGCTACCTTCAGCCAAGAGATCCCTGGTTCGAATCCTGGCCCGGACATTTTTCGCGAAGTTGGAAAATTATAACTCATATGATTTATTTACCAATTAGAATAACTGTGTCAAAATTAATCTAGTGTAAACATTTTCATGCTCAACAAACATGTTTTATAGACAAACATGATAAATTAACAGCATTAACGATAACATTAAAATTAATATTATTCTGTTACTCCTGCATGTATAAATTCATTTACGCATCTGAAAATATTTAATTGAGAATTGCTAGCATCCTAAAAAACATTAAATAAAATACATTAAATAAAATACCTAAAAAATACCTATTAAATACCTATTAAATAAATTACTTAAAATACATTAAATAAAATATTTCATTCATAACCGAAGTTATTTTTCAAGTTTAGAATTTCAGAAGGGACATGTGTTGAATACCTCTTGAAAGTTGTTTTATGCAATGTAAAAGAGAAGTTTTAAAATGCATTTTAACACATATTTTACTTTGACATAGAGAAATTTGAGTTAAACTTTACCCTTTAAATGCTCTTTCTTCTCTTTGACAATATAAAAGAAGGTAAAGGGGGAAAAAAAAAGCATGAAAACCAAAAATCTACAGAACAACAAAACGCTCAGAATCCATGTAGCTACACAAAACCCACATTTAATTATGAATAAATTTCATCTAATTTTAAAATGTTCTAGAATATTAAAATCAGATACGGAACAGCAAAACTTTTTTTTATTTAATTTAAAAGTGATTTTCTTTCTTTAAGCGCAAAGCAAATTTGTAAAATTTTATGTCTAAAATTAAGTACTGAAAACTAGAGGTCTGCACGGGCCGAAATTTTCAGTCCTGGGTCCGTCCCGACTCGTAGAAATTTTTTTGGCCCGGCCCGGTATAAAAGTTAACAGATGGGTCCGTGTAAAAAATTTACTGGCCCAGCCCTTTATGAAAACTAAAATCTCGGCCCGAGATCGGCCCGGTATAAAAGCTGAAAGTTCGGCTCGACCCTGCCAAGTACCAAAACTTAATTAACCTTCCCGGGTCTATTGAATTCCTTCAAAACTCAGATGTTTACGCCGATATGGTTAAACATTGTCTTGTACGAAAAATTCTGACCTCCCCCCCCCCCAAAAAAAAAAAAAAAACCCTTAGTTTTTTTCATGTTTATATTTTTCATTTTTAAAAAGTGTCCTGGGCTGTGATATTTATTTTTCTAGAAAATCTATATTTGAATGTAAATATCTCAGTTACTATTAATTCGTTAATTTATATTATGGAGATATAAAAATTTGAAAAATGCTATACAGTAAAATCTTCTAAGACGGAATCCCATAGTAGAGCAGATAATTCCGTTTAAGACAAGTTGCGTTCTTATCAGATGCATCGTCTGTTCTAAATGTATTATATTCTTTTCGCACGTATTATTATATTAATTTTGCATGGATCAATACATTTTTCCGTTTAAGACAGGATTTCCGTCATAGGCAAGTTCTTTTTCACAAGTTTCATCGTACTTTGATTTTATTGCCTAGAAATTATTATCGCCTATAATATTTATTGCCCAGAAAAGGTACTATTTTTTAAAAAAAAGAATAAGTTAAATATTTTAATTGTAGAGCAATGGCGATTAAAAAATATATGCATTCGTTTGCAAAAATTGTTGGACCGGATAAAATTGTACTGATTTTGCTTCGGCCTGATTGGATCGGGCCAATGATTTTCATACGGGCTGGGTCAAGATTCAAGACAGAGCCTGAAAATTTCGGTCTGTGATGCCGGCCTCTAGGATGAATGAAATCCAGTCCCTGATCGGCCCGGTAAGAAGTACCCAGGATCGGTCCTGCCAGGACCGAGTCTGCAGAAGAAAGTCCTGGCTCGAGTGTGGCGAATGAAACTTGACCCGAGCCCGGCCCGGTCCAGTGCAGACCTCTACTGTAAACACTATCAAGTCTTATCTAAAGCAATGCAATTTTTTTTAAATATCAACAACAATCGACATGAAGTATTATTGAATAATCTTACATGCTGAACATTTTTAAAAACAACTTACATAATTTTTTTCGAAAATACTTATTAAAAATTGCCATGACATTGAAAAAATTCACGGTGTTTCTAAATTAATGGAATAAACTTTCCGGGGTCATAATACTCTTCAAGACAACAATTTTTATGGAGGAAACTAAGATAGAAATCCAGTTATTCAGACAAAAATGCCGGCTATTTCACTACAAGATGAACTCGGATTTTCGTTCATAACTTTAACAATAATAAAAATATTGTAATATTTTCAGTAAACATAATTTGCTTTATGATGGAATCGCTAGAAGCGTTGGAAATGAGTATTGTTCGCGCCCAAATAACATTGAGCGATAATTCGGCATATTCGGCGGATAATTCTCTCGTTAATTCGGCATGTAACTGACACTACATACAGTGTTACAACCAAATTATAGTTCACTTCCAGCATTTTACGTAATTTAGTCACATTCTGTGCAACAAGAAAGAAACTCCAGCTAAAATAGCTTAATTATTGTTAAAGTTTTCAAAGAAAATTACAGCTCAGTTTATAGAGGGATATCTGGTATTTTTAAATGAATAAGTAGGCCAAAATCTTGGTATCCTATAGCCAACAACTGGCATATTTTTACATGCATAATCACCTCTGAAAGATGTTCCTTTAGTTTTAAAACACTCTCTTAAACATATCAAAGGTTTTTTGGCATCCTTTATTGTCAAGGGACGTAAATAAGAGTAAAGCAAGTAAAAGTAAGATCTTTTAAAGACGCAATCTGTGTAATTGGCTTACATACTCTCTTTTCACGAAAAACGAGAAAATCAACTGCAGAGAACAACAAGTTTATCTTTTATTCATCCCAGCGAATTGGACAAGGAAAGATTCTTTTCAAGAATGCCTTCTTTTGCTTCCTAACTGATAATGAATGATTTCTGTGTTGTTATTTAATTCATCCTGTCATCAGAAGCAATAAATATAAAGATTTTTTCACTCTGATTTTTGTGCGTCTAGGACCTAGACTAGTGTTGTAAATTCGCGAATTTTCTTATTCAGAAATATACTACTATTTCCGTATAGTTGTATTCGCTTTATATAACGACAGATTAAGTAAAGCGACTATTACTATTTGGAAATAGTGATAGATTTTTGAATTAAAAAAGAAAACTCCCAACTGGCAACACTACCCTATATGCTATGTTTTTCATCTGGGAATACGATGCAAAAAAATACTCAAGATCAACTTTTACTTCAAAACGTAAAGTACGCCCTAAAATAAACTCTTTACGTTAGAAAATTTCAAGGTTCATAATATCTTGTGATACAAGGTCCATGAAAGAGTTAAGATTAAGGACACGTATCCTCTCTCCATAGACGTTGAATAAGTACAGGAGTCAAAATATAAATACCTTGTTTAACACAACAGTATGCTCTTCATATGTATTTCGGTTCCAGTCCCATCAATTGAGAAATACTGAAATAATTCTCGAATTTGTATGATCTTGTAATTTTAAAAGAAAATCTTTCTAAACGAAATAAACTCCTCCACTCTCAGCTGTTATAGTGATTCCCGATTTAATTTCTGACAATTAGGCATATTGCACATTCAATTCTGATGAAACTCTCCTGAGAAAAACCTAAAAAAAAATGTAACATCTTATTCTTTTCCTCTCTTTAAATAAAAAAAATGGTAAAAAAAATCATTTAAATCAGCCGATTAACTGTGGAGTTATTAAATTGCGACATTTTTAACACGTTGTAAAAGAAAATTGCTCAATTCCCATCTTTATTTATTCCCATATTGAAAATAGTTATCAACCCTCCTCACGGGAAAATAAACGAAAAGCCCTGGCGCAATTATCTTAAAACGCGAAATGATATCTTTGAAGCCACTGAAGGAAAGAAAAAGTCCATGACGATTGCGATCAACGACTCTAAAAAAAGAAAAAAAAGATTGAAATAGCAAATATTAATATTTTTCTAGACAAGAAATACCTTTACAACTGTGAAGGTATCGTGGAAGCGTTCGTAATTTTTTTCCTTTAAACTGTAATTCCAAAGGTGACCAAGCGATTACGATTTCAAAATGCAGAAAAACGAAATCAATCCAACATCTTTTGCACGGATATACTTGACCAGATTGTGGTGTGCAATGTCCAATCTTTTTTAATTTGTCTAATTTTTTAAGTTTTTTAAAATTTTTTTTATTTAAAATTTAATTATATGAATAGAGATTTATTTCATAATTTGAAATAACTGTTTTTATCTGCTGTTGTTTGTTTTTTTTAGATATTTCGCGATATTTGTATTTATACATGATCTCTGTCTTTTTGGTAAACTAATGACTAATTATATTAGAAATATAAGAATTTTAAGTTTGTTATATGCTATGTTACTTTTTAGAATGAAGTCTGTTTTATAAATTTTAACAATTATTTATCATTTAAACTTATTGTCACATTCGTGTGGCTCCCAAACACTCACAACCTCGCACCCCTAAAGCATCTCTGAAATTTTGAAGTGGACTCTTCGTGGATGGGAAATGCTAGGGGTTGGAGAAAATAAACATTGGACGGGGAGAGCAAGATCGAGCCCTTGAGCTCAGAGGGAAAAATAATGTTTTGGCCGCTGGTCGCCGAAACAGCGAGTTTTTTTTATTATCGAATGCTCTGAAACCACGGGATAGATGGACAATGAGCCTAGCCCATTGATGTATTAGAAAACTGTAAATATATTTTTCTCTATTAAATGTTCTTTGTTCTGTTTAGAGGCATGAGTCATCATTGGTCTCATCAGTACTAATTACTATCGGGAACCATTACACGAGAAGACGCCTCGTGACACTTATTTACCTTTCAAATGATAGGATCAAAGAGGTATTTACTATATTTGTTTCACACGCTAAATAAGTTTGATTTGAATGAATTATTTTTTCAGTTTTAGTTGATCAAACTTATACTTTCTACTGAAAATAATTTCAAAAATACCAGTATAAAACAAATCTACATTATTTCTATACTAAAATAGTTCTTTTAAACTCACTTAAGATGGAGTTTCTTTTATAAATTTTAAGTATTACTAAAAATCAATGTTATATCTCTATTCTAAAACAAAGTAACTAACGCTGTTGCTGCGGTAATTCAATTTATTGTGACTTTTTTACTTTCTCGGTTTACCCTGCAAAAGCTAATGCATATACAAACATGAAAATTGGTAGTTTTATAGAAGCAGCAAGACAATTAACCTGTAATGGTTTAGAGAGGGGGGGGGGGATTCGGCTTCAAAAGCCTGACCTTTCTGGATTTTCTAAAAAGAAGAGTAAATTCCCAAAAATATCAAGAGACGCTGAAGGAACATTTCCTTCCATTCGGTGACCTTTTGGGGGGTCCTTAATGAATCTTTGAACAAGGTAAGGTCTCAATCTAGATATCGCATACTACATAATTGTGGCATTCACAAAAATATTTTAAAATTCTTGACTTGCCCAATTTAAGTCCTAGCAGAAACCTGATTGAGAATGTCTATCGCATTTTACCTGTCAGATTTATGGCAATGGAAAACAATATGACTCTCTTGAAAGATTCAAAGAGGCGATAGAGAAAGCATGGTACTCGTTACCACCAGAAACTGTACAAAGACTAATAATTTTGATGGACGTGAGTTTAGTTGAACTAATCCGAAATCACAGAAAAATAATTTGTATGTAACAGTTTTGTAAAAATGATAAATGTAATTGTTTTTGCCATTGTGCATAAACTTTTGAGACAGCTTTGTTTGAACATAGTTTAAATAATTCTAAGATATATATACATTTTAACGTCTGAATTCAAAATATTTAAATAGGAAACAGTAGACAGACTTTAATACAATTACTAAAAACATACAAAACAATTAAAATGAGATAAAATCATATAAAATTATACACTATAAAATAAACGTTTCGCTATGCACCGCATAGCCTCATCAGTATTCGAATCAACTTACAACAAAACAACGTGCATACACCGGACCCAGTCAAAGTTAAAGTCAATGATTTAAGAAAACAAAATATTCATTCGGAACAGGACTTGATTCATTCAGGGTTAATGGATGCAATTTAGTAAACCATCCCTCCATAAAAATTCTATAATAATAGTCTATGCAATTACTTCTCAAAATTGAAGAATCTGTGAAGGAGGGGGTGTGATCCTTGTCAAGTGCATGTTGCACTACCCTGGAATTTAATTTACCTTTTTTAAATGCACCGATGTGCTCTTTAAGACGAATTTCCATGGATCTGCCGGTTTCACCTATGTAAACATTATCACAATCATTGCATGGAATCTTGTACACAACGCCGCTTAATTTTTCTTTTTCATATTTGAACTTGTGGCTATTCAGGAAGGAACTTAATTTATTTAATGGTTTATAAGAAACACCTATGTTAAATGATTTCAAAACTGAAGAAAATTTTTCAGAAACATTAGTATAATATGGTAAACACACGAAATAATTTGGTTTAACCTGTTGAAAAAAAGGGGGGGGGGGGAGTTGAATTAACCAAATCTAGAGTATTCTTGAAAACTTTTTTAACGAGATTTTTTGGGAAGCCGTTATTCCTTAAATCTTCATAAATTTTATTTCTTTCAGTTTCGAAAGCTTCAATGCTGCTGCAATATTTTATAGTTCTATATGTTAAACTTTTAATAATAGAAATCTTATGACTGAGTGGGCAAACAGGCACCTAAGCCTACACTACACAGTATGAATTCAAACAAATGGCTGGTGAATCTATCTTCAAGAACTTTGTCCAATCAAGAAACTGAACTTTTGAGTAAGGGCTTGAATTTCTCGTTGGGTACAAATGTAAATATTCCTGATTTATTGGCTTCTGCTGAAAATGTTATTGCAAGAATCGATTCCTCGTTTAAGCATAAAGTGCGTACTGATATTTCTAAATGCATATTAAGTTCGAATTGTTCTGCAGCTCAAACCACGAGTCATAATTTAAATATTTTGAAAAGTTTGGGTTCGGATAACTCTAGTTATTACTAAAGCAGATAAAGGTAGAATTACAGTAATTATGGATAAGGATATGTATGACTCAAAAGCTAAAGAACTTCTTAATGATCCGAATACCTATGCTATTTTAAAGAAGGATTATACACAATCAATCCAACGTAAAATGAACTTAATTATCTCGAAATATGCAAAACTTAAAAAAATCCCAACAGTTGTTGCTCAAAAATTGAAATGCTCTACCGGTTTAGTTTCGAGATTTTATGGTTTACCAAAACTTCATAAACCGAATATTCCGTTACGCCCTATCATAGATTTTTCAAAATCCCCCCTCTATTGTTTTTCGAGTTACTTGGCTAAGTTATTAAAACCCCTCACAGTCCATTCAGTTTATGGTGTAAATTCAGCCTTCAAGTTTTTGGAGGATTTGAGAAATCTTGAATTCCCAAATGACTGTGTTATGGCGTCATTAGGGGAGACCGGGGGAACGGCGACACCTTGAGGGAATTTAAATTTTTTCACCTCGAAAAAATGTTTATTTTTTAATAGTAAAAATTCTAAAACTGAATCATGATCTTTAGTATCTGTATAAATTTAACCGTAATCATAACTGTAAAGTAAGCATACATAAAAAAATATTTTTTAAATCTTT
This sequence comes from Maratus speciosus, assembly GCA_963932465.1. Classification (NCBI taxonomy): domain Eukaryota; kingdom Metazoa; phylum Arthropoda; class Arachnida; order Araneae; family Salticidae; genus Maratus; species Maratus speciosus. The sequence continues at coordinate 164,025,726 of OZ010787.1, read as the reverse complement.
GCACAGTGGCGGGATTACCCAGGACACTGGGGTAATTCCGCCACTGTACCGGGGTAATGCCGCCACTCTTTAATGACCTAGTACATGCATCAAATGGATACTAGAAAACACACAACTTACTGAAAATAGTTAGAAAGCAATGTAATTGAGCAAAATAAGGGTTAAGCTTACAATTTACTTCATATTGCAAAAGTCACTCTGCTGAATCGGCTCCACAACATTAAAATGAGGCCATTTCTCACCCGATTTGCATTGTGGCGGCATTACCCCGAGAGGACAATATGGCGGAAATCCTCAAGCAAAGCCGAAACAAGAACCGAACTTGTTCAACACATTACATCAAAATGTCGGCGAATGCATATAGTTTACGGGTCATATTATCTTAAATACCTAATGTTACAATAAGAGGTGCTTATCTCTACTCATTTGAAGCTCCAAAATAACAAGCAACTAGATGAAAACTACATTTTTCACTAGAACAAAAGAACGACGTACAGCAAAGTCACTCTCACTTTAGGCACTGTTTATATTGTTGGCCGCTATAGTGCAGGCACATTCACTATCTCAAACTGCCCTTAGTTTTTAAACTAGGTGGGGTGGCGGCATAACCCGGGTCGGCGGCATTCCTTCGGTCTCCCCTAGATGTCGTGTCATTATTTACTTCTATACCTATTGAAATGATTTGTGATACCGTTGAAAAAATTTGGCCTGAGACTGTTCCTGATACAGAATTAAATGCTAGTGATATTATAGATTTATTGAGATTTTGTTTAACTTCAAATTGTTTTATTTTCAATGATTCCTTTTATAAACAGGCGTCGGGAACCGCTATGGGCTCACCTCTTTCTCTGGTAGTTGCTGAAATAGTGTTGCAGTTAATTGAAATAAATATTATTAATGCACTCGATCAACGTTTAATTTTCTGGCGTAGATACCTGGACGATGTTTACATAATAGCTAAAGATTGTGATTTGAATGACATCCTCTCTACTGCGAATTTGATTGCTGTACCTTTAAAGTTTACTATCGAACGCGAGTAATGGAGTGTTACCGTTTCTGGACATCCTCATCCAAAGAACAGAGAATGATAATTCACAGCAAATTTCCACTTCTGTCTATAGAAAACCGACATCTACAGGTCAGTACACCAATTTTAATTCTGTTTGCCCACTCAGTCATAAGATTTCTATTATTAAAAGTTTAACATATAGAGCTATAAAATATTGCAGCAGCATTGAAGCTTTCGAAACTGAAAGAAATAAAATTTATGAAGATTTAAGGAATAACGGCTTCCCAAAAAATCTCGTTAAAAAAGTTTTCAAGAATACTCTAGATTTGGTTAATTCAACTCCCCCCCCCCCCCCCTTTTCAACAGGTTAAACCAAATTATTTCGTGTGTTTACCATATTATACTAATGTTTCTGAAAAAATTTCTTCAGTTTTGAAATCATTTAACATAGGTGTTTCTTATAAACCATTAAATAAATTAAGTTCCTTCCTGAATAGCCACAAGTTCAAATATGAAAAAGAAAAATTAAGCGGCGTTGGGCACAAGATTCCATGCAATGATTGTGATAATGTTTACATAGATGAAACCGGCTGATCCATGGAAATTCGTCTTAAAGAGCACATCGGTGCATTTAAAAAAGGTAAATTAAATTCCAGGTTAGTGCAACATGCACTTGACAAGGATCACACCCCCTCCTACACAGATTCTTCAATTTTGAGAAGTAATTGCATAGACTATTATTATAGAATTTTTATGGAGGGATGGTTTACTAAATTGCATCCATTAACCCTGAATGAATCAAGTCCTGTTCCGAATGAATATTTTGTTTTCTTAAATCATTGACTTTAACTTTGACTGGGTCCGGTGTATGCACGTTGTTTTGTTGTAAGTTGATTCGAATACTGATGAGGCTATGCGGTGCATAGCGAAACGTTTATTTTATAGTGTATAAATTTATATGATTTTATCTCATTTTAATTGTTTTGTATGTTTTTAGTAATTGTATTAAAGTCTGTCTACTGTTTCCTATTTAAATAGTTTAAATAATATTTAAAAAAAACATGTAATTTATTTTTTTCTACTTTTGATAGCATTTATTTAAACGAAGTTGCGAAATCTACAAATGAAAAAATGCTACTTATTCTAACTTTTTATTATTAATTAAAAATCAACATTTTATGCGTGTGCTTAAACTTTTGAGACAGACTATATATGAATGATTAACTGAAAAAAAAGTTAGCAAATCAAATAAAATTTTGGGGTAAAGAATAAATTTACGAATGAAATCTAGCTTGGATTCTTTCGTAAGGTTTTAGTTAAACTAATAGCTGTCCTATGGCCAGTATCATAACCAGTGGTAAAAAATAAAAAAAAAATAAAAAATACCAGCCATATTGCATTTTGAGCAGTTTAAATTCATTAATATTAATAAAATTAGTAACGTGCATGATTTCAATGCAAATCTGATATCCACACCACACTAATCGCTGCGTCTCTAGCGACTAGTTTATCAACCAAATTTTAAAAATCGCTCACATTAATCCTTCAGTCTCGAGCCCGGTCCTTTTCTTTCTACATTTATAGTTCTCCCGCTAAGGCAGCCTTTTCCTGATAAAAATCCGTTTTTTTCCGACAATAGAAACTATTATTTCTTACGCACACAAAACATAAAATTCACTTAAGTGATTAAATTCATTAAAGATTAAATTCATTGAAGAGATTAAATTCATTCGATCATTTTAATTAATAGATAGTTGTAAAAGAAAAAAAAAAGTCATATTTATTTTAGACCCTATTCCCCTCTCTCCCAAAGGAATTACAACTTACTAAACTTAATTTAACATCGTGGATTTTATCATGAAATATTTAAAGAAACCTCTTTCACCAAATTCTGTTAATATATTATCGAGATAACATGTATTAACAAAATTGATGAAATAAAAGTTTCTACGGGAAAATATAACAAAATTAAAGACAAAGTAAAAATAAAAATAAGAATAAAAATAACGCATCATGGATGTTGTAGATAAGTCAATATTTTGCTTATTTTTTTAACTATAGGGTAGAATATATCAAACCATACGCAAGCTTTTGCTAATATTTATAAAAGCGAACTAAAAATAAGATAACCTTTTGTCATTATCTTATAACATCAATCCCCCGATGCCTTTATATAGAATAACTGCCTACGCTCAGAATAATATCCTTGAGAGCACGGGATTAAACAAACTTGATCGATAAAATTTTTTCATGCAAAGGTTTTAGTTAAAATTGTAGAAAAATAGACAATTTAGAAGTTTATTGTTTCAGATCTACTTTAGAGTTTATTTGCAATAGTTATAATGCTTAAATATAACGTGTTTGTTCTGTTCTAATAATACACAGGATATTTAGATAACACATATATTTCTATAGAGGCATAGTCTTGAAAATTGCAGTTTTCATTTTATATCAGTTTCAGAAGGCGAAACTTCATTTCTGATCAAGCTATAAATTTTAGGAGAATGACATTTCCTAAGTAAAAATATTTTTTCCTGAAATGTACTGATATTTTTGCCATAGAATAAGAATAAAAATCTTCTCTACCATTTAAACCGAATAAAAATTCCATGTATATATATATAAATAATAAAACTTTTTGTAAATATTAACCATTTAAACAAATGAAAATCGACCAAAATAATAAATAAATATATATTTTTTTGCTATATTATAATATTATAAATCCGCTATAAAAAAGGAAAAACAAAACTGGAAAAATGGAGTTTCAAAGAGAGGAGAAACAAAATATGTAAGAGGAAAAATTTACGAAAGGAATGCGAAAACACAACAAGACGAATATTAATTCTTATATTATGAAACACGTTATCAAGGGCAATATCCCTTAATATAAGAAAAATACAATTGATTTATGTTTGAGTGAAGCATGCTACTAAGCATTACGTACTTAACACTCAAATTGCACGATTAATTGTGATACTAAATTTATAAGAAAATTAAAAGAGAAACAAAATCAAAACATTTAAATTCCAGAATTCCATCAAATACAGTGAATAAAAATACTTATGAATAAAAAAAAATGACATAAAAAATTATTTACTAACCAATTCCAAACAGATAAGAAGGACATACAGACAACCAACATATTAACTTGAAAACTGAACAGCACATGGAGTTATTGTAAAGTTACAGTTTACAGTTAATTTAACCAATTTTAAATAAGAGTATTAAAAAAGATATCCGGACTATTACAGGGTTGCCACGCTTCAGGTAATTTTCCCTGAAAAGTATCAGAATTTCTTTATAGAAAAATAAATCTAGGTTAAATGCACGAAATTTTGACTTATTTACACAGAGGTTTTCTATAAGAAAATACTGGTACCGAAGAATTTCCTGGTCTGGAAATTCCCTGAAGCGTGGCAACCCTGTATTAAATAAAAATTAAGTAAAAACATATTAAATCTCCAAATATAACAATCCATGGAAGTATTTAAAGAAAAGGGAATAAATAGAATAAAATATTTTTCAAATCTATACTGTTGAAATATGCCAACTCCATGGACAACATGTAACCTCAACACTGTCATTTATGAACTAACTCATTTATGAACTAACTAATGTTTATTGTTATGAATCGCATTTAAATAAAGCAATTGGATGTGATACCATTTTTAGTTTAGAATTTAAGTAATAAAAGATCAGATAATGTAGTAATCGAGTTAATATCGATATTGGTGGTATATCGTGATAACTACCTTAAAGTGTGTGGGGATAGAAATATTGCTAATTCCAAAACATAAATGGTATAGTAGCAGCAGTTAAAGTACAGTACAAAGCAACGAATCAATGTTTTATACCTATTTGTTCACACAGACTCCTTAAAATATATCTATATTCATACAAAAAAAATATATATATATTTTAGAAAAAGGAACCAATGTTCGATATCTGTTTGCACTTATACTATTTGCGTGCATAGTATTTTTCTTTAAAAATAGTATGTTTCCTATTCTTCCTACTTTATCAATTATTTATTAATAACATTTTAACTGTTTAATTTCTTCGCATACAGTTGGGAATATTATAAAAAATAAATTAAAATTAATATTAGATAGTGTCCGTCAAGATTCGACTGTAAATAACTTGAATGTTTCATTAAAAAAATTCTTGAATTTTTAATTAGTTGCTTTTAAATTATTGAATGACGAATTACGTGACGAATTTCTATATCACATAAGTGATTCCTATTTCATTAAGACGTTAGATGGTGCTGTCAGTCTAAACTATTCATTGAAGTGAGAGAATTTTAAGTTTATAATTTACAACCAATTATGTTTGGCTTTTTATCAGAAATTTTATCTGTTTTATTTTTATCTGTTTCATTCTCTAAAAACTTAAATTTAAAACTTGATGCAGCTAACGATTTATAATATGTATATTTTTTATTACTTGAATTTTATTTTACATTTTTATACATTTTTTAAATATTAAACCTGGATATCAAGGTAATTTCTTTTATAGGTCTTATACGAATATTTTTCTTTCTTTTCGTTTTATTTTTTACGCAAATGAATGACAAACTTTTCTTTCTGACACACACATATATATTCCTGAAATTAGTCAGAAAATATAACGGAAATTGTAGATCAGCTCAATTTATTTAATTGATAATTATTACATGCAAAATATTTTAGTTTAAATATTTTAAATATAAGATCATTATTTTTTCAAAATATTATTGAATGTTAAATTTTATTTAATTATAAAACATTCAAATAATAATAATAATAAAATAAAAATCCTATCACTTCTTTTCCTAATAAAATATGTCATTATTCAAATGAAATATCGACAAAAATATTACACATTTTGCCAGGCTTGGTCTCAAACTTGCATCCTCTACAAAAATTCAGAGCTTTAAACTGATGCTAAACCGCTATGCTAGCGGGAACTCCTTTTCCTTCCTTCTGAATTGAAGATGTTCGAAAAACTGTTGACGCATATGCAATTGTCTCGAATTTGAGTTCTGACCTTACAGAAATAGTTTTGCGTTTAATATTTATGATACCTTATTTTTTCAAAGAAGTAGCTACAACTTAACATGCTAGTTTCTCAATCTTCTTGTGTAACTATTGGTATCATAAGACGAATCACCAGCCATAATTTTTAGCCTCAAATAAATGTGTTTATCTTCTGTGTGTAATATGATCAAAACAATATGACACCCCTGAAATAAACCGTATCTAGCTCTTAATATCGACACAATAAATTTTTCAATTGTTAATAAGGCTGAAAGAGCCAAATAATATTAACTATGTAAGAGAAAGAAAAGTTTGTTTACAGTAAGATCGAATAGCAGACTAAGTTAAAACAACGTCTACCTGTGATGTGATAGTTCAACTGAGCATGCATCTTTGCGCATGTGCAGTGCGTCACTCCAAAGGCAGGCTTGTACTTAAATACTGCGCATGCGCAACTGTAGAATTTTAATTTAAAATTATGGTTAATTAATAAAATATTTGAACAAACGAATGTACGACAACAGATCCGAGGCCAAATATCTTTCATTTAAAAAATGATTGGTGTAATTTGATGCAGTAGTTTCTTCTTACGGATTGTAGAAGAAAACGCTTAGCGTTTTAAATATATAGATTCTTAAACGTAGGACGTTGATGATTTTAATATAAGTAAATAAGTGAAAAGTAAAGGAAATGCTAAAATTAATTTAATACCACATGTCATGCTAATAGACAGGTACTCGTAATTAAATATGTTTCTGTGGATGATGATGTAGCAGAAATGTTGTTCTCCAATCTTTCTCTAAGGAATCAATGCATACTTAACAGAAAAAATTTCCCTATATTTATACCTTCCTATCTATTTACTAGAAGAAAACAACACTGAAACTTTTTTTGTTAATATAATTATTCAAGTCACATTTTGGAATAGTTATATAGTAATTTAAATTTAGTTTTTTGATAAATATTCATTTTAAGCTGAAATATCAAGACAGGATATACTAAATTCACACGAGAAAACTTCGCTCTAACGATAACACCGTGTAACACAATATTTGTTTCTGAGTAATCAATATCATTTTCTAATTGGTTCTATCATAAAAACATGAAAAAAACTTTACTTCCCTGCAAAAACTTTGTTTTTGTGGTCAGAACAACGAAAAGTTAAAATTTGCGTACTGTCATTAAGGAAACTTACAAATTTTCTGTTTTATCTTTATTTAAAGACAAAAAATGAACATTATATTTCAAATCAATAGTATATTTTAACCAAAATTCTGCAAATTATGACAAGTAACCCAGAAATGTGTAGTTTTTCGAGTGCATGTCATATCACTTAAACGGATAAGTATCCAAATATAATCCTTGTATATTCCCTGGTAGTGACGTTCAAAATGATGTATGTCCTGATGAAAGCGCTCTTCTTGCTCCTCGGAATAGGCACCAATGTTCTCGTTGAATTTGAAAGTATCAAGGTGGACATCAAGGATATGTTGGCAGCTATGTAAATACCAATGTGGAAACCACAAAAGCGAAGTTTCAGTGGTATAACTACTCTTTTCTATGTACTTGCTCCTCAATTAAACAGAAACCAATACTGAACCAGAAACAGACCTTTTTCGAAAATTTGTTACATAGTGTAATATGACAAAGAAGAACGACGATACAATGTGAATAAGTATTGAACACAACGTACTGAATGGCACGTTACTAACTGGTAGGCTCTTCTCAAAAGAAATCGATAATCAGCAGAGAGACTTCCACCTTGTGCTTCGCCAACGTGACGAGAAAGATTTAGCGGTCTCTTATTGGTTGCTCGCGAGCCGAGCTTCACAGCTGCTGAACTGCAGACTGGATGATAACTAGCTATTTTCTATCGACTTGACAATAACCACCGCACGTTAAAGCTCATGTGATTGTTAAAGATAAATCAATGTCTGGAGTTATCCAAATACATGTATGGATCAACGACAGCTGCGAAAGAAGAAAGACCGATAAGTGTTATTCCGTATTACGCTGCAAGACAGTCAAATGAACTTGAACTTTGCAGCAAGGGAATATATTGCAATAATTGGGATATTTCTAACTTGGAGATAATCAGCGGAAAGAGAGATAATCACAGGAGGTAGATTGTATGTTTTGAAGGAGGAAAAAGTGTGAAGACATTGAAATTGATTATTCGGCGCTGTTTTCCGGGGCTCGGGCTCGAAATCGTGATGAGAGCAAAACATTATTTCATTGGGATATGAGATATTCGGAGCTGTTTTTCGGGTTTCGGGGTCGAAATCGCGGTGAGCGCAAAACATTATAATTTTGTAATCGTATTCTTTTATAATGTCATATATTAATCATAATTTTCATTTGTTCTACCAATTTATTTACAGACATTAAAACACACTAAGATATCGTAGTTAAACATACACCAAAAATAGTGTACATGTCAAAAGTTTAACAAAACACATATATACTCTAAAAAATACATTTAAGATGGTTTTAAAATATTTTCACCTCTTTTTTACCGATGCATCTTCAGTTACTGATCTTTTCGTCTCTCTCTCTCTCGCTAGTCATTGCTTTCTAAATGACAGCGATTAGCCTGGGTCACATAGTTTTTCAGAAAAGCGCATTTTTCCGTTATATTCAAATTTCGATTTGCGGGCATTCAGCAAGTGCGTGAGCGCTGGAGGTACAGTCGTGGAAAAAAAAAAGTAAACACCCCCCTACTAACTCCTCAACAAATTATCCTAGAAGAAAGTTACAGGTACCGAACGATTGGAAATAAAGTCTACTTTTAAATGATATATATAAAATTTGCTATGGGGAAAATCTACATATTAAAACGAACCATAACTTTGTTTTTTTCAATAGCAGCACACAATTCTGACAGCATAAATGAACTCTACACCCTTCAATTAGTCTAAAAACAAATTTTTATGCAATTCGTGTTAGGGATTAGCACCAGTACCAATTCCCCAACATCTTATACTTGTAAAACTGATTAAAAATTATGTGTTGATTAAGCAGAGTTCAACAGTGAAAGTAGATCTGAGAATGGATTTCTAAAAATATGCAAATGAGAAAAAATAATGAAGTACGTTGAATGAAGGAATGTTAAAAGTGGATGAAGTAAATGACAGGTGAGATAAAGCTCCAGGCTTAAACTTCTTTTATTAAGTTCCAAAGTTCACAGTAAAAATATCTTGATAAAAACAGTCTTTAAAATAAACCAAATATTGATGAATAAACAACGAATCACTTTAAATCAAAACAATCATTTAAACACTTTAACTCAGAAGCCATGAAGAACAGAAAAGACTAAATATCGTAACTTTAAAAGATGATTTTAAAACAAAACGAAAATAAAAATAAGCCGCATGATTAAATATTTACCACAAGATCAATACAGCATCCCGGGAATGCTCAAAGCAATTCTCGTATCGAGAGCATTGGTAGATAAAACAAGTAAGTATCCTTTCCTTCCAAATAACCCCTTTAAATACAGCAGCTGGAACGGCACGTGTCGACACGCCCACTCTCCAGAATGATCTACGAGATGGTGATTTGCCGATGACGAACTACGTCAACTAATTCATTCATAAATCCGTTCCCGCCATCTGTCGGGAGAAAAATACACCACGTCATACGCTCTCGTAAATTCTACTATGTCGCGTGGCAAACGTAAACATCTGAAGTTGTAAAAATAAAGATACGGCGTCATCAATGAACTGTAACTAAAGAAACGTAAAGCTGAATAAATAACTAAAGGATTAAAAGAATGAACGCAAGATAAAAGGTGAGTTTAATTTCAGAATACTTTATATTTAAATGAAATGATCTTAATAAAAATAAAGTTTATAAATAAAGAACTGTAAATTATACTACCAGGGTTAATGTACTATTGAATGCAATTAGAGGCATTGAGAACTGGGAAATGGGCTTGTTAATATTTCCTAACAATTCGTACCATAAGTTTCCGAGAAATTAATTATTTTAAAACGAGCGTATTTTAAGGTATCCAAATTGAAGTTCGGTACTCGATTGTTAACCGAGAGAGCCCCCTTCTTGATCAAGGCACCTTAAGCACCACTCAAGCAGTCAATGAAGCTCGCTAGATTACAGGATAGCATAAGAAATTTCAAAATATCTAGTCACTTTTATCATAGACGGCCCCTTAAACCGTCATTTTGCCGTTTTTTAAGAATAATTTGAAAACTACTTGGAAGAAAAATGCGAACATTTGGAATTTCATAAAGCAAGAATTAATAAATCTGAATCCATCAAAAAAATTGTAGGTTGCAATTCATAATTTTTTCGAATATTAATTTCATAATTCATATCATAAAATTATAAAAATTTCAAATTCAACGTATTTATGTTTGGGTATATTAGTTTTATTGCTACACAAAAAATTAACACATTAGGAGGATAATTTCAAGAGTTATAAATAAAAATATGAAAATGTAATTTAACATTAGAAGCACTAAATTTTGAATGTTTATAATTCAAAAGACTTGAAATTTGGTCTCTAGGCATAGTTTGAACGAAAGATTTGAAATATTTCGTTAAAATTGGGTATTGCCATTGAAAAAAATGAAGTTTGGATTTGTTTTAATATGTAGATGGCCCCCTAAGCAAATTTTGTATACGTCATTTAAAAGTAGACCACTTTATTTCCAATCGTTCGGTACCAGTAACTTTCGTCTACGATAATTTATTGACGAGTTAGTAGGGGGTGTTTACTTTTTTTTTCCACGACTTTACCTATCGTAGCAGAAATATAAAAGCATTGTTGATAATGATTTTCGGAAAAAATCGTCAGTAATTAGCCACGGTATTAACCCTTAAAAACACGAACAGTTTGGATATACATAATGACAGGGGCGGCATACTCAATGTACCATCGGCTTTTAAAGCCTAGATAACAACTTTTAATTATATATTTGTGTAATGCAATGCCCAGTAGAAGCATAAAAGCAATAAACGTCAAATTGTTAAAAACAGACTAATTTAATTAGAATTAATCACATAAATACTATGGGATTCGACGCACGTTTGCATTGAGTGGATCTCTCAATACGTCTCCCGTGTCTTTAAACGCTAATTAAAAACCTATCTGGGAAAACGCGACACGGACCAAGGCGGCGTTGCAACTTTGCGACCTCCTTTCGAAGAGCGCTTAGCACAATGCCAAGTTTAAACTTTGAATAAGTGTTTTGTTTTATCTACACTGCAAAAAGAAAAGATTATTACTACGATGAATTTAGTTTTATGAAATGCCAAATGAGTTTAAATATGCACTACTTTTATTGTCAGTACCGAATTAAGTTCATCGCAAACAGATTAGGATAAGATTAAAAAAGAGTTATATAGAATACCAATATTTGATATTATTTAGGCTTCATATCTCCTTGAATTTTTATGGTATACCCATTCATACTTTTCTAGTGTATACAGCTATACCCAACCCTACGTTGCATAATTTTTTACAGTCTTATTCTTTAAGCAACTATTGTTTTAATGATACAGTTTATAATTCATATATATATTGTATGGAACCCTCTGAGCGCGAGTAATACAATAACTTGACCGTTTATTAATAGTTTATAAAAAATTAAAGATGTGTCGATTATTAATAACTTAATTGAGAGCAGTTTAAATAAATAGTACTGGGGTTTATTGCATTAGAAATTAGCTGTTTGTAATTATATTTGCAAATAAAGGTATAATTATTAGATGATTTATCAACATAAGTAATGACAAATTCCTTTTGCAAATTTCCAATATGACTTTTAACCGTGTAGCATTTAAGTTACAATTATTGTTTAAATGTTTGTAAAGGTCTAGATTTAATTTGCTTAATACATTCAATTTCCATTCATTGAAAAAATCAAGAGGCTTATTTTAATTAGTAGGTATTTTACAAATAAAATTATCTAAATCTAAAATAAATAGCTTTAATATTGAATTAGCTGTATATTTAGAGGGTGTACGAAACTTTGTTCCATAAGACATAAGCGTACGCAAATTATCTTTTTCTGGAATTGTGATAATCACCAGTTATTATATGTCCATGAAAAGTGCATATACATATTTGCTATACTTAGGCTAATGTCAGACGAGCGTCTTTTTGCACGCTTTTTTCGCTTTTAGTGCCCCCCTACCCCTTCGCTAGCATGTGTAGGGAGGAACTAAAAGCGAAAAGAGAGTGCAAAAAGACGTTCGTCTGACATTAGCCTTAGGATCATTACAAAAACAATGAAGGTTATTGTTTGATGTTAAAGATTTGGCAAATTTATTATAATTGAAAATAACGATGCCTTAGTGCAACATTGTATTTGTAAGATTTTTGTATAGTCAAATTTTCACTTGGAAAGATGTTAGTGTCATTGTTAATAATATTCTGGAGATTCATTTTATTTAGCATAGGATTGTAAAAATTTATAATTAATTGAGTTTTATTCACTTTTTTGTAAGGTTTTTTTTTGTGTTTTACATTAAGTAGATTAGTTCTATAATGTAGTTAATAAAGAAAAAATCACTAAAATGTAAAGAAAACTTAACAGAGATAAGACTTTATAATAAAGATAAAGGTTTTTCTTTTAAGAAAAAGTATGTTTTTTAAACTAAACCAATTATATGTTTTATTAAAGTTAATTTCCAGATTTATTAATCCCTTTCTGATTTGATTTCTTGAAATGTATTCAGAAGGAGTGCTCTTTTTTCCTCACTGTGACCTAGTAGATTTTTTGTGAACAGGATGATTTAAATTTCTATAATGGTCATGTTTAGAAGTGTTTGTGTAAACATGGTGTTGTCGATTGGAAACGTTAGAATTAAGGCCACATGGACATAGAGAGTTACGAGATTTATTATTAATTGTTTCATAAAGCAATCTACCATTTAAATATGGTTCTGAAAATGTAAATATTCTAAATTATTAGAGGTATTGTTATGAATATCAGTTCTATTTTGATTCATTTTAATGTGTAAAGGAATGCAAGCTTGACTAATATATTCCATATTACATAAATTGCAGTTAATAGAATAAATGATGTTATATGCCTTATAGGAAAATACATTACTTTTAGATCCGTAATTCTGATCAATTTGTTGTGCATCTGCATTTGGGAAAGTTAAATATCTAGAGGATGAACATTTTTTGAATTTTAATTCAGCATTAGGACAATAAGATAGGTAACTGTTTGACTATCCAAAGAAATCCCTGTCAATTTACATGTACTGAGCATTAGACCTATTTTATTGTTATAACGGCCTAAAGTGCCAGTCACTAACAATTTACTGTAACTTACCATAATAAGAGTTGTATATTAATATAGTTTATTATAATTCAATTATTAAGACAGAATTATATTAATTAATAGTAGTATCGTTAAAAAAAATGCACATAACTCGCTTAAAGTTATCGTAATTGATTTTTTTTCGGCAATCGGAAGCTATGGAACATTGTTTGGAGAGAAAATCGAGAGTTTCATTCGTTTCATTCAGTAAAATAAAAGAGGTTGTGTGTAAAATAGTTCTCTTGAATAATTACGGCCTTGTTACGAATATAGCGAGGGTAATAAAATTTCATTTAACTATAAATACCGTTTATATGAATCATGCTTTTGATCAGAATTCGATTAAATTAAGAGGCTGATTCTAATAAACGGCAAAAACTTTTTAATCCTGTTTTTATCCAAATGATTTTATTCATAAAAAAACTCGATTGCGAAATGATGCCTACTATGTGTCTATTACATCTATAAATGAACGGCGTGATGAAATTGTATAGTGAAAATTACTGAAATACAGAATGAAACTGCCTCTCAAAAATTTAGAAAAGAAAAAGACAATGTCATGTTTTACATGAGAAAAAATTCTTTTAGAAAACAGTCAATATGATTGATAGATAATTTGAATGTTTATCCTTTCCCTTTTTTAGAGCAACTAACACTTCATGACAACATTTTCAGACATCAAAAATCATTGAAGAGTGATTGATGCAACAGTACTTTCCGATGAGGAAATTTCAAATGACGCAAATGTTCCTTTAGGCGATATCTAACCCAATCTATGTCTGACGTAGCTTTTGTCAAAAGACAATCGTTCTTTAGATGAAAATGAAAGAAAGCATTTGACGGCTTAGACATCTTAGTTTATATTGTATTTTCAGGCAATCCAATTTCTGAAAATGCATTGATCGGTTATGTACAAATGGAAAAATTACTTTTATCAATGATCTTTTTCTTTTTTTATATATACAGCCTTGAACACTGTTTCAAGACTTACATTTCCTTTCATTTGTTGATTTTACGTTCATTGTATCACTTATTTTTTTCTTTTTATGTCGATCTTTAGTTTTTGTAAAGTGTTTTATGTCGACTTTAGGTGATTTGGATATGCAGAATCTTATCTGTCTCAATATAATTTGCTTTTTTTTTAAATTACCGAGTCTGCACTTTGATATTTCCTTTCAAATTTTGCCAAAAGAACAGTGAAAAAAGTAATAATGATTAGTCAAAAGTATTTCGTAGAAATATACCTATACTTTTGAATTTGTCACTTATTAATTTATTATTTTACTGAATTCACTCTTACAAAATAGTACAGAACTGTTTCAGTTTCACCCGAGCCGGTTTTTTTCTTCTGCCCCCCCCCCCCCCATCACCCCTTTCTAACCAATTAATTGAAAGGAATCTCAGGTTCAGAATGCAAGTTTAAAAATTAAAATAAATAAATTTAAATGATCTTTTATAATTTAGCTTCGCACGAGAGTATCTTAAATAATTCGGCTCTTCTTTTTTATAGTTATTTAACATAAGTATTTCGAAGCTCTTCTCATTGTACGTTAAGTACCATTTTGTGGGTGTCTACTAGGGTTTGGATCCGGACAACGACCCAGACTGAAAGAGATTAGACGGTTTATGTGTGGTCTGATATGACCCGAATCGATCCGGGTTGGTGCTATTTTTTTCCCTTTGTGAGTGAAATTTGGGTCCGATTGATTTTAATTGTTTTGCATTCGGGTTGGTTTCCGGTTGGGTTATGACTCTTAAGTGTCGGATTCGGATTAACTCGATTTTCCAAAGAAAGTCCAGAATATTTTTTTGGTATGAAACACGTATATTTGAATATTCCATAATTGTATTAAAAAAGGGATTGTTTTTCTCATTTCGGATTTCGGGTCGGTTTCAGATTGAAGTGTGTTGGGTTCAGGTGCACTTCAAATAGAATTTTGAGATTCGAGTAGAGTATAATCGGACACGTTGAGGACTCTGTCGAGGGGAAAGGGTCCATGAAATGTTTATCATATCCCCTGAAGAGAATTCCTTTTGTTAATTTTATTATACTTGCTTGATGATCTTTGAAGAGCAATTATTGAAAAAAGTTTGCAACTGACAACATAGCCTTTGGGAAAGGAAAGTCAAAATAAATGTTTTACGGATTTTGTCACAGTACACGGTGTGGCTGTAGTCAATAGCTCCGGAATAGAAGAATGTTTTAATCGCACATTTTCTTACATTTTTAAAATTTTAAAATAAAATAATATATATTTTGAATTTAGTAGAATTATGAAGTAATAACCAAAACTTCCATTATTAATACTGTTGTTATCAATATTTGTAACTATAAGAAATTATTTCCAGAATTAAGTTAAGTATCAAACTTTCTCATCGATTATACTAATTAAAATTTATGAATTATTTAGCTCTATTTTTCCTATAGGTCAATAAACATAACATACTTATCAACAAATCCCGCTTTAAAACACAAGATAGATATATTTTCCATAACTGAATACGGTAAATAAATTAATAAATAAAAATATATAGGCTAATTTGTAAAGGGTCGTCAAAAATCCATCGGGTCCAGGATCCCCGAATACATTAAGAAGGCCCTGTTTATGTTTACATTTCTGATAGTAAACTTAAAGGACATTATTAATTTAAACCTGTTTCAACCTGCGGACCACTGTAGCCTGCGGAGTTTTTATGCGCGACTTGAATTTTAAACCTAACGCACGTCAAAATACGTGGAAATACAAAATTTCATAAATTTTGAACGATTAGTTTGTGATATAAAAATATTGAAAAATTAACAAATTAATTTTAAAGAGAAACATCGGTTATTTAGACATAGACTTTCGAACAGTTTAAGTATTTCAATATTTTTAATTTTATATATAAAGTATATATTATTTAACTCAATTCGAATTTATGGATTTCATTACTTTTTGTTTTATATAATACTTTATAAATCCCAAACATGACGCGCATGCCTTTTTGTATTAACCCTTAACTGCTGTGACAGAAATTGTCGCATAATTACTATAAGTCGTCTCTGAGACCTCTTGATCGAAAGATGACTAAAAGACTTAATTAACTCAAAGGATACTGTTTTTGTATAAAATTCATCTACAGGAACTATTATAACGAATATTCACTTATTCAGAAGTCGACAGTACTTACTAGGGTTCCAAGCGAAACAAAATTTCAGTAGTATCTATAGTTAAAATTCACGCAATACTTTATTATTATTTTTACTTACAGGGAAAGGGCAAACCTTGGTAATCACAGATTTTGATTATTTTTATGTATGTATCCCCTTAGTCTCAGGTTCAAGGGATTTTATACAACGTTCTTTAGTTCTCGAGAAATAGGGCGTCTAATAGTATAACACAATTTAAATACTTATTTTGTAACAAAATTATTGCGTTGGTCGTAGATCAGTTGTTATGGCGTCTGCTCGTTGATCCTCGGGTTCGAGACCGGAACGCGTTACATTCAATTTTCTCATTTTTTTGTTTTATAAATATGTTTGTAATTATAATTTAATAATTTCATTGTCAATTAAAAGTTATAATATTGTGCATTAATTATAATGTTAACCTATTTATTTTTTTATTTGTAACTAAATCGTTTTATAGAACATCATTCAAAGGTTATTTTCTTTTTTAGTCACTTTTAAAATGTATTTCATATATTCTTTATCGATGCAATGATATTGAAAAATTGTGTCAATTCGTGATTTTAAAGAAAAATCCTTTACATATTGCCTTAACAAAGGAAGTTAATGCGGCGATAATACTACGCTGTTCTTAAAGTAAGAAGCATAATTACATTAAAAATTAGGATAAGAATAGATTTAGATTTGCAATAAGTATGCTTGCGCTTTGAATTATTTTGCTTTATTATTTATCTTCTTTTTATATTATAATTATAATTAAAATTACAAGTATATTTATAAAACAAAAAATAAGAAAATGAAATGTAGCGCGTTTCGGGCTCGAACCCGAGGATCAACGAGCAGACGCCAGAACAACTGAGCTACGACCAACGTAGTAAATATTTTTAAAAGTAAGTATTTAAGATGTGTTACAATATTAGACCCCCTATTTCTCGAGAACTAAAGAGCGTTGTATAAAATCCGTTAGATCTGAGACTAAGGGGCTTTTATCTTACAACATATCGCTCACCCGCAAGAAAAGTGACACATCTCGCAAAAATTCATTTTGTGTTTTATTCCACTAATAGGTTTGTCATTGGTGTGTCTTATTACACAAAAGTGTAGTTATACGGAAACTCCCTTTATTACGCTATATGTCCATTTGTGACCACGGAAGAGAGGTGGATTGTGAGAGGAGGTAAAATTACCCAACCCTCCAAACTGCATCCTACGGCTTCATTCTTAAGGGTTTTATGCTTTTATGCACGTTTTTATTCCTGCATACAGAGCTAAGTGCTGAAATTTCATTTTATAGTAAAATTATGCATACTTTCTTTTGCCTCTTCTGTGAAATTTACTTTTGTCGAGATGTGTCACTTTTCTTGCGGGTGAGCGTTATATAAAAATAATCAAAATCTGTGATTACCAAGCATGGCCCTCACCTTGTTAGAGTCCGTGGCTGAGAGGTTCTGCTCTCGAAGCTGGTAGACGGGAGGTTTTGGGTTCGAACCCAATCGCCCCCGTCGGCCTAACCGTTTCGGAGTTTTCGTGGTTTTCTTCGAAACCTTGGATTTCCATGCGTAAATACGGGTTAGGTTCCCTTAGAAAGACCCCCACGAAGGGCACTCCCCTTCGGGCCTATATACCAAGAGTAGATAATCGGCCGTCAAAAATCAACCAACCTTATTAGAATCCTGTATGCAAGGCCGGATTTAGGGATGGATCACTTGGGATCGGGCTCAAGCGCAAACTGACATTTCGAGAGTATTTTTTTAATTTCAAATTATGGCTAATTTTTAAGTTCAGAATTTAAAATCATTTGCTATCACAGAGGAAAAGTTAAATATACAGTATAAAGTTAAATAAAAAATACCTTAGATGGTATTGCATAATTAAGCAATTAATGTCACATGTTCACATGAAAATTAAATTTTAGGCTTCCCAAATATTAGAAACTTTATGATATTGATTAGAACTTATTGCATAATCGAGAGGATGAGATAAGGCTGTTTTGAACCTATAGACGCATAAAATTCTTTACAGGCTATTCCCGAAAAATTTGTTCGAAACTTCTTAGTTTCTTTAAAATATATCATTCGTAAGGACGCTGAATATTTAAAGAAGAAAAAATAATCACAAGCCCTGTGGCTACTAAATGCCCTATCATACAACTCCATACATCTTCAGAAAGTTATGTTAATTTTAAAATGCGTAATTTGACATTATAAAATTCTGACAAGAAGTGAACAATTTCCCCGTTATTATGTTGTTGTTTTTTTAAATCGCCACTAAACTCATTTTCGATAAGTGCAAATGATTTAAATCGTCTAGTAGAGCTAACTATTTATAGAAGTAAGGCGTGAGAAACTTCTATCACGTGAATAAATACATGATACCGTCCAAATTTCAATTGACACTTGACATAACACCGATTTCTTTCATTGCTTGAAGTGTGTGTACGTGTCAGTAAATTTTAAGCGTGAACATTTTTTTCTTTAATTCTTTGAAAAAATATTATCCGAATATAATTTTTCGATATCATGTTGAAGTAACGTGCGCTGAATTGTGAATACTAGCGATTCAGAAAAATTGAAAGATATGGATAAGGGAGATATAAATTATATCAAACACTATCATTAAATTAATGTGATCAAAGTTCAAATCTAAAAATCAGCGTGTAATAAAATGATCGAAAATAAGTTTTTTTTTTTTTTTTTTTTTTTTTTTTTTTTTTTTTTTTTTTAAAGATTGAATTGAAAATATAAACGGTTATATAAAAGATCTACTATTATATTGAATTTGAATAAAATAAAAATTATATAAAATTCCTTAATATTTTTAAATGTTATTATTAGCATGTTTGGTGACAATTAAGATAGTCAAAGGAAAACAGTCCAGCGATGCTAGACGGTTCTCACAGTGATGTCACAATCAATATTGACAGTTACTCAATGTTGTTGAACGGGAATCTGTCTTTTTGGAACTTGATAAAATCGGAATTTCAGAAGCACGTTTTAAAAAGCATAGAGCAATAGCACAAACAACACACGAGAACATTCATCTATTGCTTTCGGTTTTTGATGTACAGTCGTGGAAAAAAAAAAGTAAACACCCCTACTAACTCCTTAACAAATTATCGTAGAAGAAAGTGACTGGTACCGAACGATTGTAAATAAAGTCTACTTTTAAATGATATAGATAAAATTTGCTTAGGGGGCCATCTACATATTAAAACAAACCGTAACTTTGTTTTTTTCAATAGCAGTACACAATTCTGACAGCATAAATAAACTCTACACCCTTCAATTAGCCTAAAAACAAATTTTTATGCAATTCGTACCATAAGTTTCTGAGAAATTAATTATTTTAAAACGAGCGTATTTTAAGGGCTGTATCCAAATTGAAATTCGGAACGCGATTGTTAACCGAGAGAGCCCTCATCTTGATCAAGGCACCTTAAGAAGTCAACGAAGCCTGCTAGATTACACGACAGCAGAAGAAATTTCAAAATATCTAGTCACTCTTGTTATAGACGGCCCCTTAAACCATCATTTTGCCGTTTTTTAAGCATAATTTGAAAACTACTTGGAAAAAAAATGTGAAATTTTGGATTTCCATAAAGCAGGACTTTATAAATCTAATTCCATCAAAAAAATTGTAGGTTGCAATTCATAATTTTTTCGAGTATTAATTTCATAAATAATAATTCATATCATAAAGTTATAAAAATTGCAAATTCAGCATATTTATGTTTGGGTATATTAGTATTATTGCTACAAAAAAAATTTTAGCACATTAGGAGCATAATTTCTGGAGATATAAATAAAAATATGAAAATGTAATTTAACATTAGAAGCACTAAATTTTGAATGTTTATAATTCAAAAACTTAT
Source organism: Maratus speciosus (assembly GCA_963932465.1). Lineage (NCBI taxonomy): Eukaryota > Metazoa > Arthropoda > Arachnida > Araneae > Salticidae > Maratus > Maratus speciosus. Next base: position 164,005,361 of record OZ010787.1, on the reverse strand, counting down.
CATGCAAATGACTTGAAATTCGGTGTCTAGGCATAGTTTGAACAGAAGATTTGAAATATTTCGTTAAAATTGGGTATTGCTATTGAAAAAAATAAAGTTTGGATTCGTTTTCATATGTAGATGGCCCCCTAAGAAAATTTTATATACATCATTTAAAAGTAGACTTTATTTCCAATCCTTCGGTACCAGTAACTTTCTTCTACGATAATTTGTTGAGGAGTTAGTAGGGGGTGTTTACTTTTTTTTTCCACGACTGTACCTGTAATTTCAAGAAAAGGTGTTTCTTGAAAATTTTGAGAAATTTTCAATATTTAGATGTAGTCTCCAGATTTTCATAATTTAGAGTAAAATTAGAGTAATACATTTTGAAAATAGATTCAGTTTTATGTAAATTATATCAAACTTAACTTTGAACTAAAAAAAAAAATATATCCTCACACATAAAATATCACTAATTCAGTGTAATGAGATATTTCTAAATGTATTATGTTACATTAGATAAATCATTGTGGAATGTTTTACTGCATCTTTTGAAATATTTGTACATATATATAAGTGAATTCTGTATAAAATATATGCTTCATTGAAAATTATTGTTAAGTATAAATTATTACTTTGATAAGAAAACCCTGATGGAAATTTTAACAAAAGTCATCCACGACTTATTTTCATTTTTAATGGCGTTTCCTTGTACAGTCAATGCGAATTCTATCAACACCGATATTTTAGATAACGCAGATCTTATTGATATAAGAAGCTTAATTTGCTAATTTGTGTACTTTTTGAAAATATTAAGAGAAACTTTTATTAAAATATGTCCATGCGTTAAGGCGGTTCTTAAACATAAATCTTTTATTCTGTGCTAAATTTCCGATGTAATTTTCCCGCACACATGTTAAAAGGTGACAGATATTTCCATTCGCATTTAAAATAATTTAACTGTTTTCTTTTTAATTTACTTATCCAACTTTTAGGAAGCATTTAAAAGTTGATGTTCCAAATGAATAATATAAAATTGAGCAGGCGGTATAGCGATAGGAAAAAATAAATTTCATTCCACGATCCTCAGAACGTTCCATGTATAGAATGTTCTGTGAAAGTGTTATTTTGTATGTCCTATAAAATGTACAATGTCAGTTCTTTGAAAACGTTCATATTTTTTTACCGTTCTGCACACGTTCTGTCTCAATGAAGGTATGACGAATAAAAGAAAAGAGCTTTTTTTTGTTTTGTTTTAAGTTTAAAAATCTTTATTTAGTATTACTAACAATTCTTCATCGCAAAGAGTACGAGGGGGGGGGGGGGGTATCGCAAAGTTTCAATTACAGGCGAATAATTTTTAATGCCACCTCGCACCACCTTTTCTTTAATCTCAAATGTTTTGCATACGCTTTGAGAACATTTGCAAGAGAAATATACTACGAAATGTATTTTTAAAAAATAGTGGTGCGAATAGAATATAAAAATAGTCGCCTGTAATCGAAACTTTACGCTACTCCCTCGTACTTATCAAATGATAGTAATTTTATATTTCTTAAGCTCATAAAGAAATTGCATGTGCTCGAGTATTTACTTCAGATTTAAATATTTAAAAATAATTGTGCGTTAAAATAACTATATTATATAAAATATTTAAATGTAATCATAGATGCGCAGTGAAAATGTTGGTATGGTGGGGTTTTTGGCTATTTTGTTACAAAAAATAGTCGCCATCTTAACTTCTATACAAATATTTAATCTTATAAATTACGTGTCACATAGAATCCAACGTAAAAAAAAAATACAAATAGCTAGATTAAATAATCTAAGAACACAAAATTTACATGGTTTCACATATGGAGGCTTTCTTCAAAACATTGAGAAACAGAATCAGCAATACACTGCTTTCTGTGTTCGCACTAGAGCGACGGATCGTGCGATTCGTTCATTAGTTTTAAGGATCCCCTTTAAACAACTCCACTTTTTAAATGTCGCATTTCAAATATTGGTTAGGATATGAAAAATTGACTTTATTTCTTTTACTTTGGTTGCATCTTGCTGCATTGAAACAATTGCTTGCTAGGGTATTTATTCTGCCTTTTGTGGATTTAAATAATAGTTTATTAGACGGCTTAAATTTACTTTTAAGCTCAACATATCTAACATTTCTTATTAATGATATAATTTTATTTCTTCTACCCCGCCCTCCTCAAAATTACTAACTTGACTTTTATTGACCAATTGAAACGCCCTCAAAAAGTAAACAAAATTTTAATTTAATATTATATTTTCGTATTACATTTTGTTTATTATACATACACTAAGTGAAAGTTTGATCACGAAGGCAATAGAGGAACCAACAATTAATAGAATAAAAGGAAATAATAATTGGAATTACCCTGTAAAATAAAATATCTAAAATGATCTGTAGTTATAGCACATGACAATATCAATTTTCTGTAACATTTGTGTTAATTTCTGTAAGAACAGCACGTGTATTCATGGAGATGTAAATGTTTCTTTTAAAAAGTCAAGAAATTTCCGCAAGTTTTTTGAAATACAAATATATTAAATATTGAAATATGAGCATATGTATGAAATAATTTTTAATTGCGCATGTGCTAAAAATAACAAAATTCTTTTAAAATAAATTAATAGTCCCGCTATTATAAGAACGCAATGATTATATTTATAATGTGTTAAATTAGTATTTTACGTTTGGGAAAAGTTAATTTATTTGTTTATAATAAGAAATGACAAACTTTAATTTGTTTCTTTTAACAAAAAGAATTAAGGTCCGGTACAGTTTCTTAGATTAAAAGAAATTATTTTATCTTCTTTTTGTACCCGACTGAAAAGAATGGTTATGTGTTTCACGCGTATCTGTGTATGTGAATTTCTTTATACCCTCGAAACATTCCAACGGCTGGATGGATTTTAATGAATGAGGTCTCTGTCAATTCGTCTTAACGGCCCGATGGTTATAGGCTAGGTTTTGTTTTTATAAATTCAAACTGGCGGCCATAAAATACAAAATGGCCCTATGACATGACATCGCGGTGCTTAAGGAGTGCCAACGCGGCGTGAAACGCCGCCGCGCGTAACCTCCAACTAAATATGAAAATGAACTACGGATGAATTTCGAAACAATGCACGGCCTAAAAGTATAATTTGGAAGCTCTGGTGGAGTCCCGAGGGCCATTCCAGAGTTGGAAGCACGAGGTTAATATAACTTCTAGAAAAAGGGGCGCATAAGGCACCCAGATAAATTTGGTTGCCCTATACTTTGATGTAATTTCACCGACTGGCATAGGCAAAAAACGGAGAATGTGAAGACAGTAGTGTACCAACGAGCACAGGAAAGTCATAGCATAAGGTAGCCAAGCCTATCTAACTTCTCTAAAACTTATAAAAAATAAAGGGGGGACACATAGCTCACTAATTTAGATGTCAAGCCTAGTGCGCATTACAGGTCGCGGGTCTCCCGGCTTTCGCACAAACCGTTTAGCCTTGAAAAAGGCTTGTGGTACTAGACATCGAGAGAGCACCGCTACTGCAAATTGCATTTTGGTATTGACAGTGATCGAAAATGGGGACAAGTTAAGATTAAAATTAAAAGCTAAAAATAAAATAAAATAAACAGATAACTTCAAAATTAACTATAAATCTGGGACATAAATTTCGTGGCCGGGATGACTGAGCACCGCCGGTCGAATGAATCAAAAATGGGAAGAAACGGGTATAAATAGCCGGGGTGCAGTGAGCAAACACCCCAAGGCCGGTCGGAAATGAGGTAGGCGGAGCCTAACCTCACCCTGGATGGAAGAATCAAAACTGCTCGAAGACAAACTAAAATTATGAGATAGTATAGAACACCCATTGCAATAAAAAACATGAAGTAAAGGAAATTCCAAATAAATAAAGATGAAATATTACTAACTTAAAAATACTATTAACCCTTAAATGCCTGAGTTTTCAAAAATCATTTAAAAATTGTTTTTCGACTTTCTTTTTTTAAATAAATCATGGGAAAAATACTTTAATAAATCATATTTTGTTTTAAGTATGGTTTACGGCTAAAAAACTGTTTGTTACTAATCGGCAATACTGGTGTTTAATTGAAAAAATAATTTTCCTTGATAAAATTCTATAATATTAAACACACAAGAATTTTGAGAAATATGATAAGAAATAAATTTTACTTGCTCACTGCAGAACAAAATAGGGTTTTTCCCAAGCTTCCAAACAAAACAAAAAGAACATTTATCAACAATTGAAAAAATAAATCTATCTTTATTCATAAACACCACAAGTGTTGCCATCTAAATGTTGAAAATCGATTTAATAATATTTCCAGAATATATTTTATTGGCAACATTAGGCATTATAGCTTCAATATTATTCTTATAGTATTTCTAAGCCCAAATTGGGTATGTTGCCGAAAGGGAACAACCGGCATTTAAGGGTTAAGTTAGGAAAGTTGATATACGTGGCTGTTGACAATAAACAGTATGCTGCATGACGTCACAAGGAGAGCCAATACTAGATGAAAGTTTCTTTCAATCTAGGGAAAAGATGGAATTTTTCCGGGGAATTCTGCGTTTAGGTGACTCCTGAAGGATTTCTTCTAGAAGTTTTGGAGCATGGGACGAAGTCGTCGTCCCGAGTGAGTATTGCGAGGGGCCGTTTCCGATTCCTCCCCACTCTAGCTGCATAACGATGACATCTAACACAGGATTCCTCACAGCTGGGGCTGACCCGTGAAACTTCAACGCAAGTTTTTTAATTTCTGCAAATGCAGGTTTAATTTTGAGGTCACGATGAATGACGTCATTTCGGACATAGCGCTTTTTTTTTTTTTTTTTTTTTTTTAATATATAGCGGGAATTTTTTAATGGCGCTAGAGACCAAAAAAAATTACGCACCCTATTGAGTGGCATATCACTTGATAGGTCTTTCAAAATGAAGACGATGTTTCATTGACTATTTTACAGTCAGAAGCTCCGTTAAAATATTATTCAACCTGGAAGTTGTGTAGGTAGGAACTCTACATTTACTGCAACTCTAATCATCATAGAAGACATCTAAACACCTTATCAAAACAGTGTTTATAGATAGGAACTAACAATTAAGTAAATAAAAAAAATAGGCAAGTAATATTAAAAAAATATATTTTAATCAATTCCTACTTAGGTCAATAAGAGAATTTTTTCTCTCCCATTCTTCTTTCCTCTTGAGTGGCGGTTAAAATGCCTTGATCAAGAAGAGGGCTCTCTCGGTCTTAAAATAGATTGATCAAGAAGAAGGCTCTCTCGATTATTGAAAATTAATTAATTTAATTTAATTAATTATTTAATATTTGAAAAAAAACCTGATTAACATCAAGTGTCATCCAATACAAGTTTAAAAAAATTTATTTGAGCTTGATTGGATGAATAATAAGTATTTTATTAACGATTGAAAATTTGAACAAGATATATATAGCGATAGTGTGAGCTAATAGTACGAATTGAAAAAAAAATAGTTTCACATTGATGAGAAATAATTAATTAGTTCGCTTTTTACGCAGTCGGGTTTTTTGAATTTTTAAATTTAACTGTTTATTAAATCTTAATTTTTACTTCTGCACAGTAATTTGGGATTATTTTTTCTTTTATAGCATGTGAATAAAATTATCAGCATATCTTTTTTTTTTAATATTTAAATGGGAAAATGTTGGATTTTTGTTGAAGGAAAACTGCTATTAGAAGCACATTCTTTTAAAATAACTTTGATAATAAATTTTAATAATGAATAAAAAAAATATAATGATGAATATAATATTTTAATAATGAATTTAAAAATTTATAATAATGACTATAATACTTTAATAATGAATTTAATGTAGTAATAATGGATCATCTACGTTTGAATCTCGGTTACGTTGCGTACAATCTTGGTACGGCCCAAAGACATTTCTGTATAAGAGAGTGCACTTTTCCCCATTACTTCTACAGAAATAAATGTTCTACAGAATTTTCAAAAAGTAATGCTTTATATCAAATACATTTTATCTATTTCAGTTTCAGTTTTATTGTGTATAGTTATTCCAATTACCTCAATTGGAAGAGTATTAGAAATTTAAGCGAAAGGTTCTGGGTTCGATTACTGGCCTGGACACTTTTCGCTTTCGAAACAGTTTCAACTTGTAAAACAATTTTAAGAATAAGTATTATTGTGTTAAAATAGTAAAGTGTATCTACGTTTCCATTGTTTAATGGACTTCCTTTACCCGCGGCTTATTTTGTTGAACTGTGCAGATGGCAAACCAGATGCTAATGCCAAAAGGTTGCTTGTGTGAATTGTGTCGGCCAGTTGTTGTTCCAGTTAGCTCAATTGGAAGAGCATTGGCAATTTAAGCCAAAGGTTCTCCGTTCAATTTCCGACCTGGGCACATTTTCATTGAGTTAGAAAAATTTCAACTTGTATGATAACTTTACGAACCAGTATGATTACGATGAAATGATAAAGTGTATGTATGTTTCCATCATTAAATGGAATGCCTTTACCTGCGGCTTATTAAGTTGTCTACATGCAAACCAGATGTTATTGTCTAAAGGTTGCCTGAGTGAATTGTGTCGGTCGGTCGTCGTTCTAGTCAATTGGAAGGGCATTGGCAATTTAAGCCAAAATTTTTGGTTTCAATTCCCTGCCTGTACACTTTTCACTCAATCGGAAAAAAATCTACTTGTATAATTTCTTTGAGTACAAATTTATTAAATTTATTAAGTAATTCATAATTACATTTGGTTATTTTATCACAAATGATGTGATCATATTAAAAATTGTACCAATTTCAATTTTTTCAAATATCATCCACTACCCACTATTGACACTTTATTTAGTTCCTTGGATCAAATCAGTTAGTAAAAGTACATAGTCTATGCATTTTTCCTTAAATATTAGCAGAGTTAAAAAAAAATGTTACGGATTTATCCATAAAAATAGAAAAATAAAATTCAGATCGTACAGAAAAACGTACCAGGGTCATTCAATTAGTAATCTGGAAAAACTGCATAAAAATGTAAATATAAAATAAACTACTTGACGTAACCGAGAATGCAAACCATAAGAGGAGACACATTTTCACGCAATTTTCCAAAATGCTGGCCAAAGCTCGGAAAAAAAGAGCGCAACTTGCCTAATATCAGTGACCTTTAAATATGTTTAGCTCAACTTTGTTACGTAAAGTAAGGCCATTATAATTTATTTTAGCTCGCACCATCGCGATTATGAATAGTTGGAAATTTAATGATCTTTATTGGTATACAATACAGAGAAAATTAATATTTTCTGGCAATAGTTTTTAGTGTTTTAGTCTAGTGTAAGTAAAAAATTGCTCTAATTTATTAAACAAAATTAAATCTAAATATATCAGAGCCTGTTATCCAAATATTTCATGAAAGAAATATACAACATCACAAATTTTCAGCTTCTATTTTTACGGTATCGTGTATCTGCTACTGATATCTTACATACCCTATCATTTTAAGAGCCATTATTTTGAAATTCAGACAAAAAAGTGATATTTTGATAGTTGTGTTTTTTTGATTTGCTTGATATTTTTTTATGTTGAAGTAGATCACATTTAATGAATAATGTGCAATTTTAAAGCCCTGAAAAAATTTTCCCTTCCCTGTAGAAAATGTCAAAGTTCAAGGTTGTGACCGTCATTTCTCATGAAAAGTGAAATGCGAGTATGTTTGCAGTGCTAAAGCTTGGAAAAGCAACAACATCCCAAATTTCTTTTGTGATGAAATATTAGTATAACACTACCTGCTTAGTAAACTGTATTCGTTTCCATGGGGCATTGTTATTTTACATTGATATGTCTCAATGTGTAATATTTTTACTTGAACTTCTATTTCTACGGTATCGTGTATCTGCTACTAATATCTTACATACCCTATCATTTTAAGAGCCATTATTTTGAAATTCAGACAAAAACGTGATATTTTGATAGTTGTATTTTTTGATTTGCTTGATATTTTTTTATGCTGAAGTAGATCACATTTTATGAATAATGTGCAGTTTTGAAGCCCTGAAAAAATGTTCCCTTCCCTGTAGAAAATGTCAAAGTTCAAGGTTGTTATAACGATTATCTCGTTATATATGTTTACATTCCACCCCCCCCCCTCCCTCAGGCAGTTTCAATTAAAATTCTGTTTAATAACTTATTTATTTTGTGCACTATAGTCAAACAGTGCAGCCCCTAAATTAAATTCAACATTTAAAAACTAAATCGATTGTATTAACAGCCCTTCACATTTAAATTAAATTATTCTAAGTACTCATCTTTTTAATAAAATAAAATCAGTGAATCACTCTCCATTTTCACTTTGTGAGTCTCTCACACATACGATTTAACCTTGTAGAAAAACGTTACTGTTGTCTGTTAGAAACTAAAGCATTTTAACTTCGGGCATTTCCTTATTTGGGCATGAATATAACTCATCATTTAAAATCCCTTTACATGCAATCTATTTATTAGAATTATCTTCGCTTCACACCCTTTTGTTCAGATGTATGGCAATTCTGCATTTTTGTGGTAAAGCGGTTCATCTTTGATCTAACACTGGTCTAGAAAAATACATTCTCATGCTTTTTAGCCTAACGAATTCGGTCTGTTACTATGCCCTTTCCAGATAACATTTTTTATTTTTTTAACCGCAGCTGTATCGATGTACAGATTAGTCTGCGGCTATCATGACTCAGGAATGTATGTAGCCCACAATCTCCCCCCCCCCTACACAATTAATATGGTAGAAGCCTACCGTATGTTTTTGGCGAACATACCAGCCAATGTTTCTCTTTGCCTCTTGTGCATGGCGCAAAAATACTTTTAGATTGGCGATATTGTAGTCCGCCAAGCAAGAAAGTTGTAACTGTATATTCAAGACATTGCTGCTCTATCTCTAGCCTCGTGATGACGTCTTAAAAGAGGCTCCTTATTGCTTTCCCCTTGTACCTCTCCCTTGGACTTTCATCATAAAAATAAACTAAGTCTTCGTTTACCCGAATTGGAGTTTTTTTTTAATAGGACCTGGTGTTTAATTTTCGCTACTTTTGTCAACGCACAACGGCCATCTCTTTTCTAGCAAAAAACGTCTTCATAGTTGTGACCGTCATTTTTCATGAAAAGTGAAATGCGAGTATGTTTGCAGTGCTAAAGCTTGGAAAAGCAACAACATCCCAAAATTCTTTTGTGATGAAATATTAGTATAACACTACCTGCTTAGTAAACTGTATTCGTTTCCATAGGGCATTGTTATTTTACATTGTTATGTTGCTTCAAAATGCAATGAAAATGACGTTTTTGTCCGTTTTTCGCTCGTATTTTATTATTTAAGCAATAGTACCACAAACGTTTTCTTATAGAATATCGAAGTGTAGTACTAGAACAATCTAAATAATATAATACTTTACCGAGATATTGCTGTTGTTAGCAGAAATAGTCTGTTAAATATTCAAAAATTTCAAAATCGGCAACATTTCAATTAGTCTTTTCTCAAAAAAGCGTCACTGTTCAATAAAACAAAATGTATCACGTAATAGTTGAATATATGTAGAAACACATGGAAAAGAAAAAAAAAGTGGGCCTCGTCATATTTTTAGAAAAAAAATAACAAAATTTACAAAAATTCACAGTCAAAATATCCCGTTTAAATTTCCCTTTTTTCCATTTAGAACAAGGAAGGGGAAATAAAAATGGATATTTCATTTTCTCACAGGGAAAAAACATAGCTGGCAGCAGAAAGAGAAACGGGATGTTTCGTTTTCTGATAGGGAAAAAGTATGATAAATGACAGTCTTTTTTGTGACTTTTGACATTTTTTTTTCTAAAAATATGACGAGGTCCCACTTTTTTTTCTTTTCCATGTGTTTGTACATACTTCTAACTACAACGTGATATATTTTGTTCTATTGAACCGTGACGCTGTTTTGAGAAAATACTAATTGAAATGCTGCCTATTTTGAAATTTTTGAATATTTAACAGACTATTCCTGCTAACAGCAGCAATATTCCGGTAAAGTTTTATATTATTTAGCTTGTCCTAGTAGTACACTTTGATATTCTATAAGAAAAAGTTTGGGGTACTATTGCTTAAATAAGAAAATACGTGCAGAAAATGGACAAAAACGTCATTTTCATTGCATTTTGAGCAATATAACAATGTAAAATAACAATGCCCCATGGAAACGAATACAGTTTACTAATCAGGTAGTGGTATACTAACCTATAACCACAAAAGAATTTTGGGATGTCGTTGTTTTCGCAAGCTTTAGCACTGCAAACATACTTGCATTTCACTTTTCATGAAAAATGGCGGTCACAACCTTGAAATTTGATATTTTTTACAGTGAAGGGAAATTTTTTTTCAGGGCTTCAAAATTGCACATTATTAATTAAATGTGATCTACTTCCACATAAAAAAATATTAAGCAAATCAAAAAATACAACTATCACACTTTGTCTGATTTTCAAAATAATGGCTCTTAAACAGCGATATAATTTAACAGTGATTAATATGGGAATGCTTGTATACAATCAGCGGGATGGGCCAATTAAGTTTTTGTATAGGCCGGGTAGGGTTCTGAACGAACTTTTAGTTTTTAAACTATGCCAGACCGTGCCAATAAAATTTTTTTATAAGGGCTTGGCCGAATTTTTAGCTTTTACAGCGGGCCGGCCAATACATTTTTTGTACGACTTGGGCAGGTCGCGGGCCTGGAAATTTTGGGTCGTGCAGACCTGTATCAAGAAACAGGCTATTAGATATGTTACATTGTTAACAACTTATGCACAGTACAAGAAATTTTGTTTAATATTTTAAAAGTTGTTTTAATTATTTTTAAGTCTAGAATCTTTATAGGTAACTTCGGTAGATGTATGAAGTTAATAACCGAACTTAATACGACAAAAAATTTATTTTCTTCCATCTCAGTAGAAATAGAATATTTTTGAAAGTGTGTATTAAATTAAGTGTTTCGAAAATATAAATATAAATGTACACAGTACCTTTATTATGCATTTTAAAAAATGAATATCAAACTAAAACACCAATGCAAACAAGTAAATAAGCTAACGAGAAAGCATAGAGACCACTTAAGGCTTCTTAAGAATATGCTATTTTAATAATAATATATGCTTTAGCTGAAAAAGAATACAGAAGAAAATAAAATATCAAAATAAATATATATCTTCTACAAACTTTTTAAAAGAAAAGAAAATATATATTATAAAAATGAAACTTTAGTTCTCCCGTTGTAGCTGTTTCATTCAAACTAGATCATATAAGCAAGGATTTTCGAAATGGGTTTAACCAACGCTCCTGGATAAGGGAGAAAACCTTAACACACGTCATGAAAACGTCAAACAAAGCAAGAAAAACAAGAAAAAAATTCAAACAACTTGCATGTTTCGTTTTCTTTGGCTCTTAGAATTAGTAATTACCATTAGAAAATAAGATTTAATAATTCCACGAGCCAACGAAATCGAAACGTGCAAGTTGTTCGAATTTTTTTTCTTTGTTTTGACTGCTTTGTGTGACATTTGTCAAGGCTTTCTCCCTTATCTAGCGGGCGTTGGTTTAACAGGTGCTTATGTAGTACTTGATCCTTCATTAAAATAAGAAAACTTAAGGGCACAAATACAGTTACGTAATTAAAGAAATTCAGCCAAAATTTATCTTCTATTTTCTCGTCCACTCTGAATATATTTTAATATTATTTTTAAGTTTTTGCTATTGCAATTAGGTACATATTGAACATTTTATTTTTCTGGAAAATTAGTTACAGATTAGCAATGTTAATTAACAATTAACTGGGGGCGGGAGTAGTAGGAAAACGGGGCTCCTGGCTCAGCCGCAGGCGGTACTGCAGCACCCCCTTCCGGTCCATCCTCCGGTCCCACACCCCCTCCGACACTGCCTCTGGTGCCTCCTCCGAAACCGCCTCTGGTACCCCCTCCGCCACCACAGCACTGCCCCCTAGCGGGAAAAATGGCATTTTTGCAGTATTTTCCTGCTATAACATGAGAGCTGAACGTGAGATCGACTAGATTATCATACTATAAGATGAAGATTAAATTTATATTTGAATTTTGAACAACCTTTACCTTAATGAGTATTATTAATTAAGCAAAACAATGGAAAATAACAATTTTAAAGGAAAAAAGCTGATTTCTGTAGATTTTCTTTCAACTGCAAGATCAGTATATCAACTTAAATGGGGAAAGTTAAACATACATTTGAATTTTGAATTATCAATACCTTAATGAGTATTATTAATTAAGCAAAACAATGGAAAATAACAATTTTTAAGGAAAAAAGCTGATTTCAGTAGATTTTGTTTTTCAACTATAAGACGATGATTAAACTTTTATTTGAATTTCGAATAATCAAGACCTTAATGAGTATTATTAATTAAACAAAATAAAGATAAATATCAATTTTTAGTAAAAAAAAAGCAGATTTCTTTTGATTTTTTTTCAACTATAAAATTAGAATTTCAGCTTAAAGGGGAAATTTAAACATATATTTTAGTTTTTGAATGGACAACACCTTAATGAAAATTAATAATTAAACAAAGCAATGGAAAATATTGATTTTTTTATGAAAAAGATTAATTTAAACGAATTGATTAACTTTTACACTAGTCTGGGATTTCTTATCATACTTTTAGATACTAGTAATGACGAATTCTAACCCTTAGACGACCTACGCCTCAAGAAATACTCATTACTAAACAAAATAAATTAATTTTTAGTCTAATAATTAACTGGAAATTTCACAGTTAAAAAAAATATTTTCATGAATGTACATATAAAAATACGAGTTTTCAATGTAATTTTCATAATTTTATCACATTCGACTAGATTTTTCCAGATTTAAAACATTAGACAACCACGTCCTAAGATATATATTAATTAATCAAAATAAATTCAGTTTTCAGCTTAATCAATAACTGGAAATTTATCATTTTAAAAAACATTTTCATGATTGTACATATAAAAGTAAGAGTTTACAAACTAATTTCCTTAATTTTTAGCAGATTGAATAGGATCATTCGAAGAGACTAGTATAAGAAAAAATTATTCCAACCCCTATTCACTATCGTCAACCGCTAACATTCCCTAAGCTTGTGGGAACGAAACAATAGAGTTTTGACGTCACAAAAGCATATCGGAAAAGTCCTTCCGGCCAGTGCAAGGAGGAAGAGGTAGCTTTCATATTCCTTATTTTAAAAAAGCCAACTTATATTATTCAAACACCCGAAACTCTATTTAGTGGAAACCGAAAGTAGGAGATTCAATACTAATTTTTATCAATACTAAATCATTATGAATGAGAATTTCGCGAAATTAGTCAGCTTTATCCAAGCTGCTTTTATTTAAAGTAACTTATATTTGGCGGCCAAATTCGCAATTTCTTAAAGTGCCTGCCATTTTAAGAAAACATGGTGGATGAGGCTAACCAGTGAACTTGGTCGAGACCTTAGTAATTGCTGTGCACATGCTCACTCACATCGGAATCGGTTGATAAATACGAGTGCTGTCTCAGGCAAAAAATCAGATTTTTCAAAATGTCACCCACAATAGAAATTGAAACTGCTATATCTGAGCCCTTTTTTAAGATAAAGACAAAAAAAAATGCTCCTGAATCCTTATATCAAGGTCAAATACTTAAAAAAGAAACGTTTTTCAATTTCTAATTTTTTTGCACCTCACTTTAAATATATATATTTTTAATTTAATGGCCGCCATTTTGAAACAAGATGGCTGATGAAGCTGGCCAGCGAACTTGGTCCAGATATTGATGTATACTATCTTACATGCCTTCTTACATCGAAATAGGCGAATACGTGTGTTATCGCGTGACAAACACAAGTTCGTTTCAAAATGTTAGCCCTGCTAGAAATTCAAAGTGCTATAATTCAACCATTTTTTAAAATATAAACAAAAGAACAAATTTTCAGAAACAAAAACTGCTCCGGAATCTTTGTATCAAGGCCAAACACATAAAAAAAAAGCTTTTTCATTTTCCAATTTTTTAATACCTCATTTTAAATTTTAAATTTAATTTCGTTTTAAATGGCAACCCTTTTGAAACAAGATGGCGAATGAAGCTGGCCAACGAACTCGGTCGAGATATTGGTATGTACTATATACACACCAAGTTACATCCAAATCGTTTCATAAATACGCCTGTTATCGCGTGTCAAAAATCAGGTCGTTTTAAAATGTCAGCCACAATAGAAATTCAAAATGCTATAACTCAGCCATTTTATTTTATATATAGACGAAACAAACACTGTTCCGGAATCTTTGTATTAAGGTCAAACACATACGAAAAACATCTTTTTCATTTTCCAATTTTTTGGTATCTCATTTTAAATTTAAATTTTTAAAAATTTATTTAAATGGCCGCCATTTTGAAACAGGATGGCGGATGAAGCTGGCCAACGAACTCGGTCGAGATATTTGTATGTACTCTGTATACACCAAGGTACATCCAAATCGGTTCATAAATACGCCTGTTATCACGTGACAAAAATCAGGACGTTTCAAAATGTCAGAAACGCTAGAAATTCAAAATGCTATAACTCAGCCATTTTTTAAGATATAGACGAAACAAAAACTGCTCCGGAATCTTTTTATAAAGGTCAAATACATAAGAAAAAAATATTTTTCCATTTTCAATTTTTTGTTACCACATTTCAAATTTTAAATTTTTAAAAAAATTTTAAATGGCCGCCATTTTGAAACAAAATGGCGGATGAAGCTGGCCAACGAACTCGGTCGAGACATTGGCATGTACTATGTACACACCGAATTACATCCATATCGGTTCATAAATACGAGAGTTACAGTGTGACAAATGTAAGATATATATATCAATTTTGAACGGAGGGTGGTTTCGGGGTCTGGGGGTCATGATCGATGAAAATATACCAAAATTTTTTGAAATCGCTTTCCTCCGAACGGATGCAATAGGTAGCTTTTTGTAATGAAAGCTACCTAAAAATGTTTACATCCAAGAAAAATATCAATATTAGGTAGCTTTCATTACAAAAAGCTACCTATTGCAGCCGCTCGGAGGAAAGCGATTTCAAAAAATTTTGGTATATTTTCATCGATCATGACCCCCAGACCCCGAAACCACGCTCCGTTCAAAATTGCTATATATATATATATATATATCTGACATTTGTCAGACTGTAACTCTCGTATTTATGAACCGATTTCGATGTAATTCGGTGTGTATATAGTACATACCAATGTCTCGACCGAGTTCGTTGGCCAGCTTCATCCGGCGTTTTGTTTAAAAATGGCGGCCATTTAAAATTTTAAAAAAAATTTAAAATTTGAAATGTGGTACCAAAAAATTGAAAATGAAAAATATTTTTTTCGTATGTATTTGACCTTTATACAAAGATTCCGGAGGAGTTTTTGTTTTGTCTGTATCTTAAAAAATGGCTGAGTTATAGCATTTTGAATTTCTAGCGTGGCTGACATTTTGAAACGTCCTGAATTTTGTCACGCGATAAAAGGCGTATTTATGAATTGACTTCGATGTAATTCGGTGTGTACATAGTACATACCAATGTCTCGACCAAGTTCGTTGGCCAGCTTCATCCGCCATTTTGTTTCAAAATGGCAGCCATTTAAAATTTTTTTAAAAATTTAAAATTTGAAATGTGGTACCAAAAAATTGAAAATGGAAATTTTTTTTTTCTTATGTATTTGACCTTTATACAAAGATTCCGGAGCAGGTTTTGTTTCGTCTATATCTTAAAAAATGGCTGAGTTATAGCATTTTAGGTAGCTTTCTTTACAAAAAGCTACCTATTGCAGCCGTTCGGAGGAAAGCGATTTCAAAAAATTTTGGTATATTTTCATCGATCATGACCCCCAGACCCCAAAACCACCCTCCATTCAAAAGTTGATATATATATATATATCTGATTTTGTCATACTGTAACTCTCGTATTTATGAACCGATTTGGATAAAATTTCGTGTGTATATAGTACATACCAATGTCTCGACCGAGTCAGTTGGCCAGCTTCAACCGCCATTTTGTTTCAAAATGGCGGCCATTTAAAATTTCTAAAAAAATTTAAAATTTAAAATGAGGCACAAAAAAATTAGTAATTGAAAAATATTTTTTTTTTTATGTGTTTGAGCTTGATACAAAGATTCCGGAGCATTTTTTGTTTCGTCTTTATCTTAAAAAATGACTGAGTTATAGCACTTTGAATTTCTAGCATGGGTGACGTTTTGAAACGATCTGATATTTGTCACGCGATAATACGCGTATTTATGAACCGATATCGATGTGTCAAGCATGTGCATAGTACATAGCAATGTTTCGACCGTGTTCGTGGGCCAGCTTCATGAGCCATCTTGTTTCAAAATGGCCATTTAAAATTTTTAAAAAAATTTAAATTTTAAAATGAGGTATAAAAAAATTGAAATTGTAAAAGATTTTTCCTTATGTGTTTGAGCTTGATTCAAAGATATCCGGAAGATTTTTTGTTTCGTTTATATTTTAAGAAATGGTTGAGTTATAGCACTTTGAAATTCTTGTGTGGCTGACATTTTGAAACGATCTGAATTTTGTCACGCGATTACACGCGTATTTATGAACGGATTTTGATATAACTTGTTGTGTACATAGTACATACCAATGTCTCGACCGAGTACGTTGGCCAACTTCATCCGCCTTCTTGTTTCAAAATGGCGGCCATTTAATTTTTTTTATTTTAATTTAAAATGAGGTACAAAAAAATTAGAAATTGAAAAAGATTTTTTTCTTATGTGTTTGACATTTATACAAAGATTTCGGAGCCTTTTTCGTTTCGTCTATATCTTAAAAAATGACTGAGTTATAGCACTTTGAATTTCGAGAACGGCTGACATTTTGAAACAATCTGATTTTTGTCACGTGATAACACGCGTATTTATGAACCGATTAGGTTGTGACAAAGCATGTGCGTAGTACATAGCAATCTCTCGGCCGAGTTCGTTTGCCAACTTCATCCGCCATCTTGTTTCAAAATGGCGGCCATTTAAATATTTAAAAAAAAATTGTAATCAAAATCAGGTACAAAAAAAATTAGAAATTGAAACTTTTATTTCTTATGTGTTTGAGCTTGATACAAAGATCCCGGAGCATTTTTTGTTTTGTCTTTATCTTAAAAAATGGCTGAGATATAACAGTTTGAATTTCTAATGTGGGTAACATTTTGAAAAATCTGATTTTTTGCCTGCAACAGCACTCTTATTTATCAACCGATTTAGAAGTGAGTAATCATGTGCACGGGAATTACTAAAGTCTCGACCAAGTTCATTGGTTAGCTTTGTTGCACCCATTATGTATCTTTAAAATGGCGGGCACTTCAAGATATCGCCGAATTTGGCGACCAAATATAAATCACTTTAAATAAAACCAGCTTGCAAAATTCTCATTCATATTCAGTATTGACAAAAATTAGTATTGAATCTCCTAGAATCGGGTTCCACTAATTTGAGCTCCGTGTGTTTGAATAATATAAGCTGGCTTTTAAAAATTAAGGAATATGAAAGCTACCTCTTCCTCCCGGCACTGGCCGGAAGGACTTTTGAATTTCTAGCTTGGCTGACATTTTGAAACGTCCTGAAATTTATTACGCGATAAAAGGCGTATTTATGAACCGATTTGGATGTAACTTCGTTTATACATAGTACATACCAATGTCTCGACCGAGTTCGTTGGCCAGCTTCATCCGCCAACTTGTTTAAAAATGGCGGCCATTTAAATATTTAAAAAAAATTGTAATCAAAATCAGGTACAAAAAAAATTAGAAATTGAAACTTTTATTTCTTATGTGTTTGACCTTGATAAAAAGATTCCGGAGCAGTTTTTGTTTCGTCTATATCTTAAAAAATGGCTGAGTTATAGCATTTTGAATTTCTAGCGTGGCTGACATTTTGAAACGTCCTGATTTTTGTCACGTGATAAACAGGCGTATTTATGAACCGATTTTGATGTACCTTGGTGTGTACATAGTACATACAAATATCTCGACCGAGTTCGTTGGCCAGCTTCATCCGCCATCTTGTTTCAAAAGTGTTGCCATTTAAAAAAATTAAATTTAAAATTTAAAATGACGTATTAAAAATTGGAAATTGAAAAAGATTTTTTTCGTATGTGTTTGACCTTAATACAAAGATTTCGGAACAGATTTTGTTTCGTCTATATGTAAAAAAATGGCTGAGTTATAGCATTTTGAATTTCTATTGTGGCTGACGTTTTAAAACGACCTGATTTTTGTCACGCGATAACAGGCGTATTTATGAACCGATTTGGATGTAACTTGGTCTGTACATAGTACATACCAATGTCTTGACCGAGTTCGTTGGCCAGCTTCATTTGCCATCTTGTTTCAAAAGTGTTGCCATTTAAAAAAATTAAATTTAAAATTTAAAATGACGTATTAAAAATTGGAAAATGAAAAAGATTTTCTTTATGTGCTTGGCCTTGATACAAAGATTCCGGAGCAGGTTTTGTTTCTGAAAATTTCTTATTTTGTTTATATCTTAAAAAATGGTTGAATTATAGCACTTTGAATTTCTAGCATGGCTAAGATTTTGAAACGATCTTGTATTTGTCACGCGATAACACACGTATTCGCCTATTTCGATGTAAGAAGGCATGTGGATAGTATACATCAATATCTCGACCATGTTCGCTGGCCAGATTCATCAGCCATCTTGTTTCAAAATGGCGGCCATTAAATTAAAGAAAATTATA
Source organism: Maratus speciosus (assembly GCA_963932465.1). Classification (NCBI taxonomy): domain Eukaryota; kingdom Metazoa; phylum Arthropoda; class Arachnida; order Araneae; family Salticidae; genus Maratus; species Maratus speciosus. The sequence continues at coordinate 163,986,548 of OZ010787.1, read as the reverse complement.
TTTAAAGTGAGGTGCAAAAAAATTAGAAATTGAAAAAGGTTCCTTTCTTAAGTATTTGACCTTGATATAAGGATTCAGGAGCATTTTTTGTTTGTCTTTATCTTAAAAAATGGCTCAGATATAGCAGTTTCAATTTCTAATGTGGGTGACATTTTGAAAAATCTAATTTTTTGCCTGCGACAGAACTTGTATATATCAATCGATTCCGATGTGAGTGAGCATGTGCACAGGAATTACTAAAGTCTCGACCAAGTTCATTGGTTAGCTTTGTTGCACCCATTATGTTGCTTTAAAATGGCGGGCACTTCAAGATATCGCCGAATTTGGCGACCAAATATAAATCACTTTTAATAAAACCAGCTTGCGAAATTCTCATTCATATTCAGTATTGGCAAAATTAGTATTGAATCTCCTAGAATCGGGTTCCACTAATTTGAGCTCCGTGTGTTTGAATAATATAAGCTGGCTTTTAAAAATTAAGGAATATGAAAGCTACCTCTTCCTCCCGGCACTGGCCGGAAGGACTTTTGAATTTCTAGCGTGGCTGACAGTTTGAAACGTCCTGAATTTTATCACGCGATAAAAGGCGTATTTATGAACCGATTTGGATGTAACTTTATGCATAGTACATACCAATGTCTCGACCGAGTTCGTTGGGCAGCTTCATCCGCCATCTTGTTTAAAAATGGCGGCCATTTAAATTTTTAAGAAAAAGTTAAATTTGAAATGTGGTACCAAAAAATTGAAAATTTAAAACATATTTTTTTCTTATGTGTTTGACCTTGATAAAAAGATTCCGGAGCAGTTTTTGTTTCGTCTATATCTTAAAAAATGGCTGAGTTATAGCATTTTGAATTTCTAGCTTGGCTGACATTTTGAAACGTCCTGATATTTGTCACGTGATAACAGGCGTATTTATGAACCAATTTGGATGTACCTTGGTGTGTACATAGTACATACAAATATCTCGACCGAGTTCGTTGGCCAGCTTCATCTACCATCTTGTTTCAAAATGGCGGCAATTTAAAAAAATTTAAAAATTTAAAATTTAAAATGAGATACCAAATAATTGGAAAATGAAAAAGATTTATTTCGTATGTGTTTGACCTTAATACAAAGATTCCGGAACAGTTTTTGTTTCGTCTATATCTAAAAAAATGGCTGAGTTATAGCATACGAAATTGAATATTTCCAACTGAGCGAAAAAATGCCCAGGCTGGGAATCGAACCCAGATCCTTGGCTTACAAGGCCAATGCTTTTCCGTTTAAGCTAACTGGGCCGACAACCAGCCAGCATATTTCGCTCAGAATTTCAGAATCGCTCAGCTGGGCATTTTTACGCTCAGTTGGAAATATTCAATTTCGTATAACTTTACCAATCAGTTTGATTGTGTTAAAATAATAGTTGAGTTATAGCATTTTGAATTTCTATTGTGGCTGACATTTTAAAACGACCTGATTTTTGTCACGCGATAACAGGCGTATTTATGAACCGATTTGGATGTAACTTGGTCTGTACATAGTACATACCAATGTCTCGACCGAGTTCTTTAGCCAGCTTCATTTGCCATCTTGTTTCAAAAGTGTTGCCATTTAAAAAAATTAAATTTAAAATTTAAAATGACGTATTAAAAATTGGAAAATGAAAAAGATTTTCTTTATGTGCTTGGCCTTGATACAAAGATTCCGGAGCAGCTTTTGTTTCTGAAAATTTGTTATTTTGTTTATATATTAAAAAATGGTTGAATTATAGCATTTTGAATTTCTAGCATGGCTAAGATTTTGAAACGATCTTGTATTTGTCACGCGATAACACACGTATTCGCCTATTTCGATGTAAGAAGGCATGTGGATAGTATACATCAATACCTCGACCAAGTTCGCTGGCCAGATTCATCAGCCATCTTGTTTCAAAATGGCGGCCATTAAATTAAAAAAAAATTATATTTAAAGTGAGGTGCAAAAAAATTAAAAATTGAAAAAGGTTCCTTTCTTAAGTATTTGACCTTGATATAAGGATTCAGGAGCATTTTTTGTTTGTCTTTATCTTAAAAAATGGCTCAGATATAGCAGTTTCAATTTCTAATGTGGGTGACATTTTGAAAAATCTGATATTTTGCCTGCGACAGCACTCGTATATATCAACCGATTCCGATGTGAGTGAGCATGTGCACAGCTTCGACCAAGTTCACTGGTTAGCCTCGTCCACCATGTTGTCTTAAAATGGCAGGCACTTTAAGAAATCGCCGAATTTGGCAGACAAATATAAGTTACTTTAAAGAAAAGCAGCTTGGATAAAGCTGACTAATTTCGCGAAATTCTCATTCATTATATTGATAAAAATTAGTATTGAATCTCCTATATTCGGTTTCCAATAAATTGAGCTTCGTGTGTTTGAATAATATAAGTTGGCTTTTTAAAAATAAGGAATATGAAAGCTACCTCTTCGTCCCGGCACTTGCCGGAAGGACTTTTTTTTGCATCATTTCAACTGTTACACGAAAGATATAAATTTATATTTTAGTTTTGAACAATCATTACCTTAATGATTATTAATAATTAAGCAGAAACAATGGAAAATATTGCTCTTTTAATGAAAAAGACGCATTTAAACGAATTCGGTTAACTTTTACACTACTTTGAGATTTTATCGTGCTTTTTAGACGTTAGTTATGTAATATTTATTTCGTTAGATGACTATACCCTAAGATATATTAGTAGTAGGAAAAGGGGTCTCCGTACAGGAGCACCGTGCCCTATGTAGTGCCCCCTCCCGTCCCACACCCCCCGACCGCCCCCTAGCGGGAAAAAATAAATTTCTGCTCTAACATGAGGGGTGAACGACCCTCTTTTCAATTATCACCAAATTAGATTTCTTAAAGACAAAGGGTTATTTCAATATTTTATATTAAACCAGTTTTTCATTTTAATTAATATGTACGCGTTTCAATTTAAATTCAATGTTATATAAACGAAAAATAAATGAATATGTATTTGCAATTGAATTTTTCTATCCTGTATTAATATCCCATTATTAAAAAATACTATTTTGTTTTCTATAATTAATTAATTAATATTACTTAATATGTATATCGAATTACTGTTTTTAAATCTAATGTACTTCATTCAATGATTTTCCCTTTCAATTACATCCCCAAAATTATTTAAAAAAATGATTATTTTAATATTTTATATTAAAATACTTTTTCATGTTAATTAATATGTACGCGTTTAAATTCAATGTTATATAAACGAAAAATAAGTGATATGTATTTACCCTAGCATTTTTATATCTTTTATGCACATTTCCAATATTAAAAATACTATTTTGTTTTCTATAATTAATTAATTATTTAATATGTATATTGAAATAGTGTTTTTAAATCAAATGTACTTCATTCAATAATTTTCTGATTCAATTATTCAACCGACTTGCGCAGTTCTTCCTTCTATGACAACATCTTTCAAGAAGAAGGGAAATGCCCCCTTCTAGGTCATGAGATGTGGGGAGATCAGGTAATTCACTCTTGCACTAGGGGGAGAGGGGATGAGTTCATGTTAAGTCATTCCCTGAACAGCTGTTTTGAGCTTAGGAAACGTTAGCCTTAAGTTCAGGTTAGAATTTCTTTTTCTTTTTTTCGGAAAGTATTCAGTTTGCGGCGCTTTTACTACACTTCTTTCAAGAAACCCACAGAGAGCAGACGCAATTTCTACTATTACGGATAAATTTTAATCTGCAAGATGTCATCTCAAGCATTGGATTCACAAACCGAAGTAATTTTAAATTTATTTCTTCTTATAGAATACATGTTTTTAAAAAAATATGTGATCGCTTTTATAGAGATTAAAATAATAATAATAATAATAATAATAATAATAATATGTATTTTCTCTATATTTGCAGGGGACCGTCGGTTTTGAATTTATAATTCCAGCATCTGAATTAAAAGCGTTGTATGATCGAATGGAGGAGGAGGAGGCTGTGAATACATCTTCTAAAAAATCAAGAGCAGAATGCTTACCCGATCCGAGTCGAGTTCTTTTAGAATCTGACGAGAAAACGCAAGTACGATTTTTCTTTCTTTTCTTTTTTCTTTTCTTTTTATTTATTTATTTAGAATACGTTTGCGTAGCTTGTAGAGAAATTCAATATTTTCAAAAAGTTTGTTGATAAAACACGTTAATAATTTTTAAAGAAAATCTTTTTAACTGATTTGTAGAGATTTTTTAAATTTTAATTAAGGTTTTTAAATAGAAAAAGTACTTTGAAATTTTCTTTTTAGTTGCAATTTGTTGAAATAATGATTTTAAGTATTTTTTATTTTTTATTTTCAAGATTGTGACATACCACCGTCAAAGAAGCCTAGAAGGCATAGCTTGAACAAGGTTCCAACAGTAGAGAGAGAAACTTTACCTGGACCAAGTGGAATTCGTCCAGAAAAATTTAAAAAGTCTTTGGTAAGTTTTTTTAAACAGAAAAGCACTTTGAAATTTTCTTTTAGTTGCATTTTGTAGAAATAATGTATTTTTTTCTTTTTTATCTACGTACTTTCAGATATGCCCACTTTGTGACATAAAATTTCAACAAAAAAGACATTTTTTACGCCATATTAAATACCACTCCAAAGCTACATCATCCAAAGAGGAGAGTTTCACGGAATCATCTGAGGATGAAACTCAGTCCGTGGTACGAACCGTGGAGTGTCAGCCTCAAGCGATGCAGCTTAGCGTTGACGAAGATCACCCTGAGAAGGCAACCGTCAAAGAGAGATCCGAACTGACAGAAGCTTCAACACATGTGTTTTTACAAAACCTATCTTTACTTTCGGTGAGCTGGTGTGACACAGGATTGGGAGAAGTCTTATTCTGCTAATTCTGTTTCCATGTTTCGAAGTCTACATCGAGGTATGACTGGCCCACAGTACTCTCGAGACAATTCAGTGCGCAGGACTGGCTCACCCGAATTTCTCTATGTTAGGTAGGATAATTTTAGGGTCCCCAAATTAGTGTTAAAATTTTAAATGTTCAAGTTAAAACTCATAGGTATACATTGTTAGATAAAAATTGTTAGATATAAATTGTCTCAACTGAAATGATTCACACTGTTAGATAAAAATTATACACATCGAAATTTTTTTAGATATAATCACAAAAATTGTTAGATATAAATTGTCCCAACTAAAATTGATAGGTGTAAATTGTTAGATAAAAATTATTTACACTAAAAATATTACACATTTAAACTAAATACTCAAAATCTCTTTTTATTCCTTTCAGGAATGCCACGTGTGTCACAAATCGTTTAACCATCGCGGAACTTTCAATCGTCACCTGAAATCCCACAGCAATGAAAAAGATTTTACATGTGAAGAATGTTCCAAGCATTTGATCCGTCATAAGAAGGCACACAAGAAGCAGGATTCCTTTAGATGTAAAGAATGCAATACGTCTTTTACCCGAAAAGACAGCTACAATACACATCTGAAGGCCCATAAGAAGCAAGTTTCATTTCCATGCGAAGAATGCAAGACCACCTTCACCCGCAAAGCTGATTTAAGGAAACAGCAAGAGCGACATAGCACAACATCTGCTTCCTACCAATGCGAAGATTGACAGAAAAATTTCTCTAAAAAATCAAATTTACTCCAACACCGACGCACAAATCACACAGTTAAACCCTTAGTCGACATTAAAAAATCAACAGCAGTCAAACCGAAGAAGACAAGACCTACTGAAAAAGCCTTAAATACTTTCGCGAAAATTACTATCCAAGCTACGGAAGAAAACGCCTATGACATTGATTTTTTCAATGCTCAAATCACAGATGAAGTAGAAAATCATATATTTAACGCTCTCCATGAAATCGGATCTGTTAAGTGGTATCTTATACACACAGTTCGGTTCCAGCGAAGCATTGAGGATGCCGAAGAATTTCAAACGATGTTGGGTTACTTCAGATGTGACCCCTCTCCAGAACATATCGAAGAAACAGTTAGACACCATCTCATCGAAAATTTACAAAAGATCAAACTCTTTTTAAAGAATTTATTTAACTCGGATCGGGCTGGGTGCTAGACAGAATAATACACACCGAACTATGCTTTGCGCATTACAAGCATTTAGCTGGAAGCAGTTTAATCGAAACCCCTGAAAAATTAAAAAGAAAAGAAGCCCTTATCAACGTTCAAAATTTCAGTGATAATAAGTGCCTAATTTGGAGTCTTCTCGCTCACAAAAAGAAGATCGAAATTCATCCCGAACGCGTTTCCAACTATAGACCTTTTGAAAATGAAATAATATTAGGTGATATGCCCTGTCCAGTCCCCTACAACAGAATTAAAGATATTGAAGACAAAAACAACCTTAGAATAAATGTATACTCTTACGATGAAGAAGAAGATGAATTCGGGATGCTCTATATATCAAAACGTGTCCATCAAGAAGCCATAAATCTATTATTAATTGGAAATGAAGATAACAATACACACTACATCTACATAAAATTATGTCACGTCTCATTTCCCATCTCACTAAACATAAAGAAGCAGCCCACTTTTGCTACCGATGCCTCCATCGCTTCAGGACGCAAGCACTTTTAGACAATCATCTACAATATTGCTCAGAACATGCCCCTCAACATATCAAGATGCCTGACCCTGAGAAAAATATTTTAAAATTTAATGGATATCAGTTCCAACATCTAACACCTTATTCAATCATAGCTGATTTCGAAAGCCTCATCGTACCTATCCCCACAAAAGAACCTGATACTAACACTTTTTATGCCATTGCTACACAAAAGCATGTTCCTGCTGATTTCGAAAGTCTCGACGTATCTACCCCCACAAAAGAACCTGATACTAAACCTTCTTACATCATTCTTACACAAAAGCATGTTCCTTGCGGATATGCATATATCATAATAGACCAAGACGGAAAAACATACAAGAAAAAATTTAAATCTTATTTAGGCCCAAATGCAGTATCAGATTTTTTGAAAAATATTTTTAAAGAACGAAACGAGTTAGCTGAAATAATGAACATCATCAAACCTATGAAATTAAGCAAATAGGAAGAAAAAGCCTTTAGAGAAGCTATTGTATGCTGCATCTGTGATCAACTCTTGGGAAAAAACGTTGTCGTGAACATAATCATATCTCGGGTGCCTATCGTGGAGCAGCAGACATGAATTGCAATCTCCAATGCAAACAAACTAAAGTTATCCCAGTTATTTTTCACAACTTGAAACATTACGACGGCCACCATATCATGACTGAATTAGGAAAATTTAAAGAGTACTCAATAGACGTCATTGACAATACTATGGAAAAGTACATCTCCTTCACAATAAAAAAACAAGACTGCCCCGTAAAACTTCGATTCCTCGATTCATTCCAATTTCTATCTACATCCCTTGAAAAATTAACTGAAAATCTCCTACCAACAGACTTCCATCTCCTTAAAGCTAATTTTCCTCAAGATACAGACCTCTCACTCCTCACTCGAAAGGGTATATTATCCATACACCTATTTCCAGACTTCCAAAAATTCGACGAATCACAACTCTCTCCACCATCAGCATTCCACAACGACTTAACAGACGAACCCATTTCCATAGAAGACTATCAACATGCACAGAATGTCTGGAAAAAATTTAATATCCAAAATCTTGGACAATATCATGACTTGTACGTGAAATGTGACGTCCTTCTTCTCGCAGACATCTTTCAAAACTTCAGAAAACTCTGCTTACATTATTACAAAATAGATCCTACACATATGTTCACATCTCCAGGACTCTCATGGCAAGTCTGTTTAAGGATGACTCGAATACAATTGGAGCTTCTCACAGATATTGATATGCTCTTGTTTCTCGAGAAGGGGGTAAGAGGGGGTGTGAGTGTTATTACTAAACGGTATGCTAAAGCAAACAACCCTGTTACCCCTGATTACGATAAAAAACGCAAAAAAGCCATGTACTGGGATGCTAACAACTTGTATGGGTGGACTATGTCCCAGTACTTACCTGTAGGGGAGTTTCACTGGATCGAGCCATCTGAAATAAATATAAATACCATCCTCTCCCACCCTGATAATGCTGATTATGGTTATGTCCTGGAGGTGGACTTACATTATCCTGCCAAACTTCACCATCTCCATAACGAATACCCATTAGCGCCAGAAAACTTCTACATCACTGAAGACATGTTATCTCCCTACGCAAAATCTCTATTAAATAAGAAACCCTACAAAGGAAGTTCGAAACTCTCACCCAATTTAAAAGCCAGGGAACATTATATCATCCACTACAGAAATTTGAAACTCTACCTCCAACTTGGTCTCGAACTCATTCACAAAGTTATCAAATTCAGACAAGTACCTTGGTTAAAACCCTACATAGAGTTCAACACTGATAAGAGGAAGCAGGCTACCAGCACTTTCGAGAAAGAATTCTTCAAGTTGTTGAACAACTCAGTTTTCGGTAAAACAATGGAAAATATCCGATTAAGAGGAAATATTGAGTTCTGTAACAACGAGAAGAGGTAAAAAAAAAACTTGTTGCGTCTCCAGCATTCACCAGCTTTAAAATCTTCAACGAAGGACTGGTAGCTGTCGAACGAGTCAAAACTACATTGACTATGAATCGACCAATCTATGTAGGGTTCGCTATATTAAATCTCTCCAAACTACATATGTACAAGTTCCACTACAACATAATCAAGAAACACTACCAAGATCGTGCCCAGCTCCTTTTCACAGATACCGACTTATTCACCTACCACATCCAAACAAATAATCTACTACAAGACATGCAAGAACATCAAGACGTATTCGACTTCTCCAACTTACCTAAAAATCACCCTCTATACTCTGAAAAAAATAAGAAGACAATAGGCAAATTCAAGGATCAGATGAGTGGGAAAACTGTCTTTGAACTTGTAGGCGAAAATGTATAGCATCCTCTCGGAAAAAGTTGAGAAAAAAAGAGCGACACGGAATACCCACCTCTACCGTAAAAAATAAAATTAAACATGAACAATATTACGATTGTATATATCGTCTGCAAACCCTTTCTACAATAAGCAATAGAATCCAACAAGATCAACAACAATTATATACCATACAACAACAGAAACTAGCACTCAGCCCGTTCGACGACAAGCGTTTTATTTTAGAAGACGGTATAAGCAGTTTGGCTTATGGATATAAAAAACGATAAAAATGAAAAAATGAAGAAAAGAAAAGAAAAAAAGAAAAATTGAAGGGGAAAAAAAAGAAAATTGAAGAAAAGAGAAAAAAAATGAAGATCAGGATAAAAAAGTGAGGCGCCACATAATAAGAAGGTGTGGCGGGAGGTGGTGGGACCCCATAAAAAAATATATATATTATTTTTAAACATATATTTCATTTCCAGTTTCCTTCTATTCGAAGTTAAAAAGAAGAAGGCTGTTTCCAAAAAATAAAAGTATGTTCAATTTCATTAGCTAAGAAATTTTATAATAGTATTCATAAAATTAATTTTTTCTACTGTAAAACTTTCTAAGATAGCTTGTTTACAATTTTCAAGGTTAAAATTTCAGTTACAAAACATGTTTACGAGGTTAGACCATGACGTCACAAGAAGCAGGTGATGTTTTTCATTCGAAACCGTGAGAAAGAATCTTTTCAGTTTGTGTCAACACCAGGTGCAGAAAACGTGAACTAAAAATTGGTTCGAATATGACGTCAGAGAAGGTTTGTGTTAGTTCAAATTTGCGTATGGCAACATAAGTTGACTGGATTTTGTTGTGAAAAGGTGCATCTATTTTCTCTCTTGGAAAAATGAAACGATCTAATGGTTCTTCCCAGAATGGTTGCAAGAAAAAGTCTAAACATGAATGTGATTTAGAAGAAGCTTTTGAAAATTTGGATGATGTGTTTCAAGACATGGATTTCAATAAACTAATTATGGACTTATCTGATGAATCCACCTCTTCGATTGCTGTTGAGACTTCATCTGTGCCAATCGTTGATGCAATTCCATCAGTGCCATTATCTAATGGAAATGAGAAAACGGCACCTTACTCTCAATCTGTGGACATGAATGATGGCTATTCAAATAAACGAATCAGTTTAAAAGATCTTGGGAATGGTATATATTTAACTTGTGAACTGTTCAAAGGTTCTGTGATAATTCACATAAGAAAATTTCTTCGATATTCTGAAACTCAACCGCTAAGTGCAACAAAAATTGGCGTTTCTATGAATTTAAAATCGTGGTATCGATTCATGCAGAAAATATCAGACTTTAACTTGACGTACGCTTCATCCCTTTTCATTGCAAACAACTCCATCCTCATATTATCTAAAGATGGTATTGCTGAAATCAGCAGCATTCAGAAAGCTGTTACATCCAATTAGATGAATTTCAACTTGAAAATTTAAAGCGTCACCTGAATTCCGTTAATGAAAGTGTATTGATATTTCTCAATGAAAACTATTTACCAACCTTAATTAGTCATAAACTTTCACCTACAGAAACATGCGATGAAGATTTTTCTGTGTTGGAATTATGTATAGTAGAACTGATAGAACAAGAATTATGCCAGGTCTTTAAATCAGAGTATATGTGCAGTGGTTGTATTTACAATTCCCCCGGCCAATTTCCACACGCTTGTATAACAAGTAGAAACTTAGAAAAGTTGGCGAACTTAGGTGAATTATGCATATTATCAGTAAAGTTTGAAAATGTGGCTGATCTATTTGTAAGACAAACACAAACTGATTCACGATATTTCCTAGAAAATTTAAGTTTCAATGTGTTAACGGGTCTTCTGTTCAAAACACCTGATGATTTGTAAATTTTAGAAAAAAATAAACTGGTGTATCTCAAATGGTGTAATTAATGTGTCAAAATAATTTATATTTTCCTTTCAGGAAAAAAAAATTCTTTTTTTCAGTAGACATCAACTTTATCGATGAAATACAAATCTTTGAACAGATTTTAGAACATAAAAAAATCTTTTCAAAGATTTAGTCATACCTTTCCAAAAAGATGAGAAGAAAGTTAAAAAAATATTGAATGAAAAAAGTAATGTGAAAAATGTATAAAAGTGAAAAAAAATCTTTGAACAGAATTTGAATAAAATTTTTTTCAAAGATTAAGTTATACTTAAAAAAGAAAAAAAAAATCAAAGTGAAAAAAAATTTCAAAGTGAAAAAAAAAATTAAAGTGAAAAAAAATTTCAAAGTGAAAAAAAAATTAAAGTGAAAAAAAATTTTCAAAGTGAAAAAAAATTGTTTAAAAATTATTGAGCGAAAAAGTAAAGTGAAAAAAAAAGTTTAGTTTAAAATTACAGGATGGAAAAAAATGTTTCTTTTACGTATAAGAAATTGTGAGTTTAAGAAAGAAACATGACACATGAAATCAATAAAAAGTATTTATTTATTTATATAACTTCTGCCAACGAATTACAGGAGATTTCAAAGCAGTCCTTTTAACTTTACCAATCGGTTTAACATTTTTTATAGGTGAATGCACATCATCTTTCATAGTTAAATATTTATTCTTGAAAAAAGTTTAGGTGTGTTTCGTAGAATTCAGTGCTTTTAAAAATTCATCTCTTCCGAATAAATGTTTATATGATTTTCTCTGAGTCAGTATTAGGCTGATCAAATCAGTTAGATTAGACTTGGGCATTAATTGGTCTTTATAATTAATCTCACCCCGATCATTCCAGCGTAAAATATCTTTATACGTTTTTAAATATTGTAAGAGTTGTTCAGCTTATTTTTGAAGTCCAATTGGAATCATTTTTAAAATGTTGTCTTCAGAGTTTGTCGAGTTTTCAAGAGTTCCATCTTCGACTGGTTTTGAAGTTTCATCCTTTTCCGTAGCATCAATTTTTAATGGTGGATTAAAATCTTGTAAATTCATTTTTCTTTTTAACAAGTCGTAATACAATTGAAGTTTTTCAAAATCTTGCAAATCGCTGTTCAAAACTTTCTGCATTTCTTTATCAAACTCGCTTAGTTATTTTTTATAGGGTGTATGCTTGAAAAAATCACTTTCAGGGACTAACACAAATTTCTTGCTAAATTCCATGGATAAGCGATGACAATGCGGTAACAGCAGCTGGTATTAAAATGTTTAAAAAACCACCTTTTTGAATAATTAAGCGTTTTTTCTGATAAAGTTGCCTTTTTAGAAGCTAATTTTCTTAGAAGATACTTGTGTCTTCCTAGCTGCTTTTTCTGATAATGTGAAATCGGTATGTGTCCCTTTAACACGTTTAAAGAACACTCACAGATGGTCTTAACCACCTTTGAAGGTAACTTTTTTAGTAACTGCTTACGCAACGCTTTCGGGCATGAATGAATTAGCTGTAAATCCTTGATCTGTTTACGGGTGGGAGACATTTTATGAAATAATGAGTTGCCTGTTTTTCACAATTATTTATAATTCAGTTGATAATAATATTGATTTTGGCACGGTAAGATTTGTGTTCTTAATCAAAGTTCTTCAGCTGTTTCATTTCTCAAATCAATTAATAAGTAGGTGAAAGGCTTTCGAGTAGCATCTAAGAAAACTTCTAAGAAAAATTTATAATTTCGTGCATATAATTGTCTTCCTAAACATGTGATTTGACTTAAATCACGACTGTTTTTAAATACAAAAAGATAGTCTGCATTCAATCGAACATCTTTCGTTCCACTATGAAAAAAATTTTGTGTTATAAAAATAACACTTAAATCCTGATGATGGCTCCCCCTGGTAAATAAATTTGTAAGTCAACGGTAACCACTAATTCCAGACATAAGATCGTCAAAAATATACAATGTATTGATGCCTAAATAATCTTCATAATTAGTTGGGAAACCTTCAATGAATGTGACATCAGGTATTTCATTGTATAAATTTTGGTTGATACCGTAAAGCCAAATAATTTTATCAGGTGTAGGTCTCATCGTATACGCTTTAAAGTGGATAAAATCTTTTAGAAAAAAAGACTTTCCACTTTTAGATGGCCCTGCTAAAATAGCTGTGAAGGGGTGTTGAAGGCTCGGAAAATCCATGACGAATAAAAACAGACACAAAAGATATGCTATTTTATAAGAAAATTTTATTGATAAAAAATCACATATACATGAAACCGTTTGGCAACAAAATTATACGCTCTTTGATCGTTACATAAATTTTCAGATACAAATTGGGGCAGAAACGTTTTCAGAGATTCACCTCTGCATCTACAGATGAGGAAAAAAATTGTATATTGTCCACAGACAGCTGTAACATTTGTTTGCAATGTCAATGGGTTAAAAATCATTCGAGAGAATTCTGAAGTAAAGTCTGAAATAGGTCCTTGATAAAAGTCTCGAGTGTTTCCATAAGAATCAAAGAATTCTACTCTGAAGTTATGTAGAAAGCAAGCCAATGACTACCTGGTTGATCTGAGGAATCTACGTTGCATACAAAACAGCAAGGATATTGCGTAATTTTATTAGGAAGCATGTCACTGGGAAACACATCTAAAAATATTTCTTAGTGTGTTTGTTATTAGATAAAATGTCTTTAATCTGTTCAGAGTTCATTCTCGTTTAGTTTGGAAAGTCACACAACACATGCCTTGACTTTGAAATTTCAATAATGTTTTCAAATTCTGCATGTATTAGAACAGAAATACTTGATGAAAGCGCAGAAGAAAATTTAATTTCAACTCTTAAATTTCCTTGATGTTGTAAATTTAGGTGTGGACCATCCCATAAATCTGGACTTAAATCAAATGCGTATAAGGTGTGTCCTTTAGCATAGTCTTCTCGAGATAGATAATTTCCGTTATCTCGGTTAAATCCTGGAAACAAACGATGGTAAGCTGCTATGTAATTTCCTTCGCTAAAATTCAATTCTAAAGGTTTGGATGGTATTGGTTGTCCGTCAATGTAAATACTTAAAAAATTAACGTTATGACGATTAAAGAAAAGTGGGTTAAGATTATACTGTCCATTAATAGCTGAATTTTCTAATAATCCTATAATTACACGTTTAGGCATTGATCCTAAGAATACGTTATCTTGCATAAAAGACCAGCTTCCACTAGATATTGAGTATGTTTTACATAAAACTCTATCGATAGGATATTTAGCGTTAGTTTTCTCTAACGCTTTGGCATGTCCGATAGAAATACCCGGTTTGACTTTTACCTTTCGAATAAACAAAGATGCGTGTTGTAACGCCACTTTATAATTAAGTGTTTTATCTCCGTCTTTATCTGCCATCAAACAAAAATTCGGTTTGCTGCGTGTCATTTTAATTTTCCAATCCACCATATTCAGTAAAAGTCGACTTTGTTGGAAAATATCACAATGCAAAGGTCCTATCATATCCAACACTTTACTTTTTGAAGTTAATTCATATCTTTTATGAAGTACAGGGTTTGTGGTAAGTGTAGGGTTAACTTCATCCAAAAATTCATCTTTGAAAAAACATTCGCAAGAAAGTAAACTTTTCTTAGCATCTTCTCCATAATTCAGCAAAGTCTCAATGTAGGCTCGATACGGGTAAGTGTTACTAGAGGAGGAAATCACTCTTTCGTTCAAACTCACATCTACTTGAGAAAACAATGCTTGTAAAAATAAATTAACAGGTGCTACGGGTGTCTTGTCGGGTATAGGTGTTCCATCAACATTGGTCAACTTCACTTTCACGTAAAGGTGAAATGTTGATAAATCGATATAATCTTCGCTGTTACCGCATTGTTAAACTCGACGGGCCACTCACAGATATAGTAGCTAGCGGGTGCTGTTCTACGAAGTGTCCTTTTTCTATGGCAGTTTGCGTGGGTGGAATCATAAACAAGTCTAGTTCAGATTTGACGCAGGGTGGAGAATCCTTATGAATAAGACCAGATATCTTTAACCAAAAATATCGCGTGCTTTCGCTTTCTTGGCTTTAGAAAGACTGAGAGAACTTTCAGGTTTTTTTGTTTTTTATTCCTCTGACCTGATCCAATCATAGATTTCACTTTAACTGCTGCCTTGTCTGTCAGATTTTTCCCTGCTTTCCTAAATCTTCGTTTAGCTTCTGTTTTATCACCTTGCGAAATATCGTTTAATACATCTACGCCTGTATGAAATAGCTATTTTCCGACGGCTTTGGCACCTGATTTAAATAAAGGTACAGAGCTGCGTGGAAAAGTGAGCGAAAAAGTCCTCCGAAACCATATTCTTTCTGAAAAGTAGTTCCTTGATAATAGTTCAATCCGCTACCTGTCTGATGTGTATAATAATCTTCGAAAGATTGGTTGCAGCATTGGTAAGGTACGAGCATTATGAAAGATATTTTTGACGAAAATGTAGTTTCACAATCAACTTCCCGCGATCGAATGACACTAAATGTCCCATGTGCGTCCTTATAACAGTTTCAATCGTTTGAAAATTTTTTCGAGTCACTGGTATGTAATGGGGTCTGTCAAACACTTCAGGAATCATATCTCCGTCTTCCCCTTTATCAGGAATCACTCGCAACAAGGGGAAACATTTGTTACTACTTCAGCTGGCGGGAATCCTAAACATTCAGCTAAGCCAGATAAAAATTTTAATTGTGCATATTTCTTGAAAGAAACTTTCACTTTTTTAGTGTGCTTGTTGTAGCTAATTGAAATTCTATCGTTGAATTTTTGATAGTTTATCACCTTAATGATATCATTCGGAGATTCATAATATCCTGAAGGAATTTGATTTTTTTAAGTGTCACTATCATCATGTTCAGGGGCGGATTTATAAAGTGAGGGGCCCCTATCACTGGAACATTTTGGGGGCCCTTCCATCTTGAAAAATTGGGTATATTTATAATATATACTAATAAAAGAAAATTTAGCTCTGTGTGTGTGTGTATTCGCGATGGCTAGCGAAATCTACCGCACGTACAAAGCGGAAAAGTTTTGTGAGGGTAGTCCAAAGCCTTTCCTGATACATCTAAGACTCAGAATTCTAAAATATCTACTTATAAGCTGAGTTATTCATTAACAATCGCAATGCACTCTCATTAAAAACTCATCTCAGTCAACGAGAGGGAAAAAGCAAGCCTTATTTACGCATCATGAGAAAATGAACATCGAAAAGAAGTAATTCCGGGGGGGGGGGGGGGGTGTATTTTGTCATATTAACTTACATCGGCCAAACCGCTTACTAAAATTACAAACGGAAGACATATTCTAAAAGATCGTACCCTTATGTCTCGAATCCCGTAATCAATTAAAAAAAAAAATATCGCGGTTAACCTTTTGAAAAAGAAAATTCAAAGAGGGTCATTTTTTCAAAAAAAAAAAATGATTTTCCCCCTTATGGCAACGCCCCTCCAGGGTGTAATTTTAGAGGTATCGACAAACCAAAAATATATTCTTAAAGATAAAATCTTCTTCTAATCGATGGTGCAATCAGTTTTTAAAAATATGAATTTTAACCCTTTCAAATAACCGGCGAACTCAGGTCACTTCGCGCCTCGCGGAGACTATATTTTTTGTATATTAAAAGTAACTAAACATCCGTATGCACACAGTCTTTTTAGAGAATCTCAATAGACTAGATTTACATCACCTACAAAAATTATGAAACGTTCGGACAGCTAGAAATATTTTTTACAAAATAAAATGGTGTGAAAATTTTGGCGAAATCTGTAGAAACTTTAGTGTTTCGTCGCGGTTTTGCCTTAGTAAAAACCTGAGTGTTTCGTCACGGTTTCGCTCGCTTTTGTTAAGCATAGATTCCAAAAAAACTAATTACGCAGAAAATAAAATACCAAATAGCATATACTTTTAATTCAATATTTTTTTCATTTAAAAATATAAATTCAGACAAAATGGAGTTAAAGATATAAAGTCATACAAATTTGAGGTTCATTTAAGAGTCATTCATCACGGGTCCGGGTAATGCCGGGCGGGTCAGCTAGTTTAAAAATAATAGCTATTCAAAACTTAATTACAATAATTACTAACAAATAAATTAAAATGTATTCAATCGTTAACGATTAATTATACGAAATTCATTTCATATTCAAATTACATCAGATTATTTTACACGAACTTAGATACTGTGCGGATAAATGTGCTAAAATTGTGTACCTTATTTTCGTTTCAATTTTTTAAGAACATAAAATGATAATTCCAACCAAAATTAATCAGAAACTAAGGAGACAATATTTTAGTATCTTCCGAGCCGTAACTCAAAACCTCTTTTCGCTACTTTTCGTTTTTGGCTCATTTATTTCATGAAATAAGATCTAAATATAATGGGGTTTTAATGCATGGGGCTGCAGCGGTCTGCACTGCATGACATTATCTTGCTTACAGTTTTAATTTCATGTTTTAATAAAACAATATCAGAAATCAAATAAATTCATCCATTATAATCAAATTAAATTGTATTTTTCTCATTTTCGTTACACAGCTGCGGGATCAAAGAATGGCAAGTGCTTTATGGATATAAAAAGGATTCGAAGCTCCACGAGTTGTTTTATAATAGTCCAAGAATCGACAGCACAAAAACTTATGTTATCAAGCACAAGAAAAAAACCTTTATTTTATGGGAGAGTAGAAGTAGGGGAATCTAATGATCCATGTCTGCCGGAAGTGAAGTGGTGCATAAGCCAAAAATAAATACCACCAGTGGTTCACTCGTAGGTTTATCCTCGTGTTTGTCCTACAAACAAAGGTATGAAAACATGGAGGACTGGGAGCAGGAAAACACAATGATAAACCTACGAGTGAACCACTGGTGGTATTAATTTTTAGCTTATGCACCACTTCACTTCCGGCAGACATGGGTCATTAGATTCCCCTACTTCTACTCTCCCATAAAATAAAGGTTTTTTTCTTGTGCTTGATAACTTAGGTTTTTGTGCTGTCGGCTCTTGGGCTATAACCATCTGCACTGCATTTTTATATAAATACTAGGGGGGGATCTGCCCCTGCAAACGTATAATAATCACGTGTAAATAATTTTTTAATTGAAATGAAATATTGTTCTTTGCGCTGTTTTTAAAATTGGCAACAATATGAAATAGTAACCTTTTCTAAAATATGAGAAAAATATTGCACACATATTAAAATATTATTACAATATTGTCTTCAATTTTATTGAAATAAAAGATAATTTCAATTTGAATTTGAAATTGACTAAAAGGAAAATAAATCTAATAATCCTTATATTTTCCCCTTTCCTCCCCTTTATTCCACAAAAATGGAGTCATCTAGTTGCCATCATTAAAAAATATTGTTACAATTAGAAAAAAAAAATAATACCTCGAAAACCAAATCAAATTTTAAAATTCTAATACTATTTTTGACATACGCGGATCAATACGGAGAATTGGTGCTAATTTCACCGCCAAAGATTTCATATTTTAGAAATAATAGCTGTGAAATACAATCAGTCGTTTCATAAAATCGTTTCATAAATTCGTTTTATTAGGATTATATATATATATGATAGATATTTTTTAAACACCAATTTAATTAACTAATCTGCATATGTGTCAATCCATTTCAAGTGGTCCAGCACTGGTTGCTCGACCATTTTTAAAAAATCTGAATTTTTTTGTACAACAACCCTAACATGATGGAAGTTCAAAATGACTGTTATTTTAATTTTATTAATTTTTGTTTGTGCATGACGGCCATCTTTGTTTCATCGTCTGCAGCAATTTTCTCACAAGAAGTGTTTACGGAATTGTGAATAATTCATCGTTTATTTATCCAATTCAACTGCGGATTAAAGCAATTTGTACAGCATACATTGGGCTAAAAATTTGGTAATGGAGTAGTTTCCGAAACTCACTGCTTAATAGTAAAATTTAAGCATAAAATTTCAGTTTTTTTCCAAAATTTGTCCGTTTACAAGAGGAAATTTTTCTAGCAAGGAATGCTGTCAAGATGACATAATTTTTTTTTACAAATAGGCCGAAAGTAATTGTACTCACACGCCGAGTTCCAGATCTGGGACTTGCTTTCTCTTTGCTAAAAAAATCCCAAATTTTTCAAAAATGACAAAAATTGCACTTTTCAGGCTTTGATATCTCTGGTGGGGCACGAGATAAAAATCTGAATTTTTTTTTTTATAAGAGTATTGTATGGTAGTGTTATGTACAAGAAATTTCAGGATGGAGATTTGACTACAAGCTGAGATATGGCAAGGACAACATGTCAATACAATGCTGCCAAACTATTGTTTTGTTCTAGTCACAGCTAAGTATTTATCTCAGAGTATTATTTAAATTTATTTTTTAGATTATCTTTAAAGAATAGTAACAGAAAATAAAGCCTTTTGCAATTAATTTAAAAATAATTATGCCTAAGGCCTACATTTTGTATGGTTTCAGTAATTTTTGTTGTAATTTTAGTAACTAAAAGAAACCTCAGCACTTTTACACACACACACACACACACACACACATATATATATATATATATATATATATATATATATACAAGACCTGAGACAAAAACAGAATAGAGAAAGAGAAAAGCTGTTAATGTTGGCATACTTGTTGAGACATGATCAAACGTGTCAAAACACATTCCTGCTTATTGGTTTAAAAACCACAATTTTAATGCTGCTTGCCAGTCCCTGAAATTTGATCCTACCATAATTATGTTCCTGTAAATGAAACATTATGCGATGTTACCATGCATCAGCTTCAAGTAATTTTCAGAAAGTAAAGATATCCAAAGCCATTTCAAAATTTATATTGCAGAAAAATCACATTTTTGCATAAGAAGTAAGCTATGAATTATTAATGAATTGAAACTTGCACATAGTGATTTCAAAGTATATTTCTATGAGCCAGCAGGGCCAGGATCTTCAATCAAGTTATCAAGAGATGACAAGACTTGGTTCCTACAAATAAAATTTTGAGAAAGATCAAAATTGTGGTTTTTGAACCAACAAGCAAGAATGTGTTTTGACACGTTTGATCATGTCTCAACAAGTATGACGACATTAACAGCTTTTCTTTTTCCCTATGTTGCTTTTGTCATAGGTCTTGTATAAAAATATTTTTTTTTCTTTATGTAAAAGTGCTGAGGTTTCTTTTAGTTAGTAAAATTACTTACAACAAAAATTACTGAAAACATACAAAATGTATGGCCTTAGGCATAATTATTTGTTTAATTAATTGCTAAGCTTTCCAAAGGTCTTTATTTTCTGTTACTATTATCTAAAGATAATCAAAAACATTAATTTAAGTGACACTCTGAGATAAATACTTAGCTGTGACTACAACAAAGCAATAGTTTGGCAGTATTGTTTTGACATGTTGCCCTTGCCATATCTCAGCTTCTAGTCAAATCTCCATCCTGAAATTTCTTGTGCATAACACTACCATACAATACTCTTAAAAAAAAATTTCAGGTTTTTATCTCGAGCCCCACGAAAGATATCATAGCCTGAAAAGTGCGATTTTTGACATTTTTGAAAAATTTGGGATTTTTTTTAGCAAAGAGAAAGCAAGTCCCAGATCTGGAACTCAGCGTGTGAGTACAAGTACTTTCGGCCTATTTGTAAAAAAAATTATGTCATGTTGACAGTATTCCTTGCTAGAAAAATTTCCCCTTGTAAACGGACAAATTTTGGAAAAAAAACTGAAACTTTATGCTTAAATTTTACCAATAAGCATTTAGTTTCGGAAACTACTCCAATACCAAATTTTTAGCCCAATGTATTCTGTACAAATTGCTTTAATCCGCAGTTGAATTGGATAAATAAACGAAGAATTATTTACAATTCCGTAAACCCTTCTTGTGATAAAATTGCTGCAGACGCTGAAACAAAGATGGCCGCCATGCACAAACAAAAATTAATAAAATTAAAATAATAGTCATTTTGAACTTCCATCATGTTAGGGTTATTGTACAAAAAAATTCAGATTTTTTAAAAATGGTCAAGCAACGAATTGATGATTTTCTGGACCACTTGAAATGGATTGACCCATATAAGCTTGTAATTGTGTGTGTCTTAATAGCGAATGCCATAAAAAATGGTCCCAAAAATGTAAAAGTGCCACTTTCACAACTGCGATTAGCAAAACATCTGCTAAAATGAAAAAAAAATTATATTGGGGAAAACTATGGGGACATTGTCTTTGACAGTCATGATATATTTGATTGTCGTTGTCATTTTTGATCTGGATGTGGAGAATTTTATGAGAGGGAAAAAGTATGAACACTTACGATGCAATAATAAACTTCTGCAATAATAAAATATTGATTACTAGCTGACCCGTCCGGCGTTGACCGGGCCCGTTATAATAACCTTAAACAATATTCAACTTTGTATGATTTTATATCTTCGGAAAATTGGTGCCCCAATGCCTTTGGCATCATAGAGTTTTTCAAATGAACTTAGTTTTTCCGGGGCCCCAATGACTTCGGCAGCGTCGAGTGTGTTCCCAACAAACCTCTTTCCAGTGGTGTAGCCAGGATGGGGGTCCAAATGATCTTGATACCAGTGATTTTGTAATGTTCAGTTTGTCTTATCTAATCGGAGAATTTTCTGCTATTAATTAAGACGATGAAAATTTAAAATATTACTGGTATCCAGAGCATTTGGACTCTTTCCCTGGCTATGCCACTGTCTCTTTCTAAACGAACCTGTGACCTGGGTTGCAGTGGTCTGAGGCAGTGTATACCCGAAGTGCTCTGCACGCGCCGAAGACAATCAGAAACCAACTTGAATGACCCAAACGCCATAGTTATCGGGCCCATAGAACTCGAGATTAGAATGCTCATGCCTAGCGGTAGAAGATAAAACTAAAATCCGTATAACAATCCTAAGGTAAATTGAATGAACCAATTTTCGATAAAATTGAGCCATAGAAACCGAGAAAAGAATGTGCCATTAACGTTCGAAAATGGCAGTAACAAAAGTCCAAGATAAACTTTCATAATGCAGAAAGTAGCTTAATTATAATCTCAGTTGAATGAACCAATTGCCATTGAAATCGGGTCGATAAAACCCAAGGAAAGAATGTGCTCCCAAGCGGTGGAAGGTGCCCCCTCCATCTATAAATTTAACAAACTCTCTTTAACATTAACCCAATATTTAATTTACGGATTAAATATCCCCACCTCTCTAAAGTTAATCACTTACCTTTAACAGTAGCGTTATTTTTAATTTACGACTGTAGTGAGTAAACGTAAGTTGATGCCGAAAAGAAGATTAATATTCGAAAAAGTTGGTAGCAAGGGTATAAGGAAATTTTTTGGTAGTTTATAACGTGGCAGGAGGACCCTAGAACTATATTAAAGAAAATTGCAAGAGAATCGGATCAAGGGCCTTAAGAAGGCGATTAATATTCAAAATTGGTGGTAGCTGAAGTCTGAGAATTTTTTTTTGTTCATGTAGTAGCTGAAAAACCTAACAAGTTGTTAGAAAAGAAAAAGCTAGTGAATCGGACTATTTTTAAGAGAGTTATAATAGGGGGGTCAAAAGGTGCTAAGGTGATAGTTGAGAGCAGGGTCCTAAGATGAAAACATGTTAAAAAGTCCTAGTATTTAGCTCTTTAGATCTCCAATTAGTCGAAATTAAACATAATTTACAAATTAATCATTAGACTAAAAGGTTAAATAAATGTGCTAAAAATAAGGGGAAATACTTAAAAAAGGGCCCTAAGGCCCCAATAAAAATATAAGGGGTAGGTGGTAATCCTAAAAAGTTGTTAGAAACAAAGCTAGTGAATCAGACCATTTTTAAGGTCGCGATAATAGGGGGCCTAAAAGGGGTCAACTGATAGCTGAGACCAGGGCCATGACATAAAAACATGTTAAAAGGTTCTAGTAGTCACTTTAGATCTTTAATTAGTCGAAATTACGTATAGGGCATAAATTAATCATTTGAATAAAAATTTAAAGAAATGCGCAAAAAATGGGGGGGGGGGATGCTTAAAAAGGGCCTTAGTGCTCCAATAAAAATATGAGGGTATTGATCTGGGGACAGGAGTCCAAGACTCAATTTTAAATTTATGCATTGACAGTGACAGAATTAGGGGGTGAAAAATGCGCGCAGTAGCAGAATTTTCTGTGTTAATCTGCAGCAAACCAAAATTTATCTGCGAACCAAGAATACTGGGCCAAACTTACTATCATAAAAAATTATAGTAGCCCATAAAATAAGTAAAACCTGCATTTGCAAAGAAAATACAATAAATCTAGAGACAAAAATTATATTTTAGTTAATTTTCTTAGCCCAGAAATTTTTGAAAGTTGTTAGAATTGATCTGCAAGGTATAAAAAAATCTGCAGCACTGCTGCCGTGCTGCACTGTTTCTGCTACAGGGAAAATGCGTGGCGCACAAAAAGATCAAGGGACTCCGGACCGGGCCCCAGGGAGCCAGGGCCTTCATTAACTAAATGGAAAAGTTCCTTTTAACAAAGATCGGATTAAAAGGGAGCAATTTTTAACAATTGAGGGCACAAAAAGTTCAAGGGACCTTGTAACACGTCCCAGGGGACCACAATCTTAACTCGAATTTAGTTGGGTATAAGGAAATTTTTTAGTAGTTTATAAAGTAGCCGGAGGAGCCAAGAACTATGTAAAAGAGAATTGGATTATTTTTAAAGAAGGGCCCCAAGAAAGCAATTAATATTCAAAATGGTGGTTCCTGAAGTCTGAGAATTTTTTTCCTGGTTCATGTAGTAGTTGGAGGACTAAGAAGTTGTTAGAAAAAAAAAAGCTAGTGAATACGACCATTTTTTAAGGAAGCTATAATAGGAGCTGCAAAAGAGGCCAACTGGTAGTTCAGAGCAGGGCTCTTAAATGAAAACATGTTAAAAGGCTACTTTGCGCTTTAGATCGTCCATTAGGCAAAATTAAGCATAAGGTATGAATTATTAGAGTAAAATTTTAAAGAAATACGCAAAAATGGGGAAAGATGCATTAAAAAGGGCCTTAGGGCCCCAATAAAAATATGAGAGTGTTGGCAGGGGACAGGAATCCAAAATTCAACTTTAAAGTTATGCATTGAGAGGGCGACACAATTATGGAGTGAAAAATTAATGGCATACAAAAAGTTCAAGCGCCTCTGGACCGGGTCCTAGGGGCCAGGGTCTTAACTGGAATGTAGAATCTGGGGATTAACTAAATTGGAAAAGGGTACCAAAAGCGAATATTGAATTAAAAAAGGAGAGTTGTTAACAATTTAGGGCACAGAAACTTCCAGGACTCTGTATAGATTCCCAGGGAGCCAGGATCTTAACTGAAACGTAGAAAGAGGGATAACTAAATGGAGAAAGGCCCCAAAAAACGAAGAAAATCGGATAAGAAAGAGGCAAGTTATTAAAAATTTAGGGCATAAAAACTTGAAGGGCTCAGGGGACCCGGGTCTTAAAATATTAAAAATCTGACCCTCAGGTACATCAGGAACTGGCTTAGACTATCCTCACCGAAATGTTCAGACTACTATGTGCGGTAGATTTTGAGAGCCATCGCACACAGACAAACAGAGCGAAACTTTATTTTATTAGTATAGACTAGCAGACCCGCACGACGTTGCCCGGGGTCCGTAAATAATAACCTTAAATAAAACTCAAGTTTGTATGATTTTATATCTTTAGAAATTCTTTTAAATGAACCTAATTTCGGAGGCCCCATTGCCTTCCGCAGCGTCTAGAGTGTTCCCAACAAACTTATTTCCGAACGAACCTGTAACCTGGGGTCCCCGTTATCTAAGGCAACATGTACCGGAAGTGCTTCGCACGTGCCGGAGACAATAAAAAACCATGTTGATTGAGGCAAACCTCGTAGTAATCAAGCCCAAAGAATGCATCATTAATGTTAGGAAATGTTGGTAACTGAAGTCTAAGGTAAAATTTCATAATACAGAAAGTAGCCGAATTATTATCTAAGTTGAATGAACCAAATCCCGTTGAAATTGGGTCCTTAGAATTGGAGGAAAGAATGCGCCCCCAAGCGGTGGAAAATGCCCCCTCCCCTTGTAAATTTCACGAATTACTTTTAACATTAACACTATATTTAATAAACGGATGATATCCCTTATCTAAAGTTACCTTTAAAGTAACGCGATTTTTAATTTACATCTGTAGTTTGTAACCGTAAGTTGATGCTGAAAAAGGAGATTAATGTTTGAAAAAGTGGTAGCTGAGGTATAAAGAAAGACCGGGCCCTGGGAACCAGTGTTTTAACTGGAATGGGTATAAGAAATTATTTTAGTAGTTTTAAAGTAGCTGGAGGACGCTAAAACTATGTTAAAGAAAATTGTAATAGAATCAGATAGTTTTTAAATAAGTTGCAACAAAGGCCCCAAGAAGCAAAATAATATTCAAAATTGGTGGTAGTTGAAGTCAGGGAAATGTTTCTGTCATTCATGTAGTAGCAGGGGGACTTGAGAAGTTGTTTAAAAAAAGGAGCTAGTGAATCGGACCGTTTTTAAGGGATCTATAACAAAGGGCCCAAAAAGGGTCAACTGATAGTAAAGAGCAGGGCCCTAACATGAAAACTTGTTAAAAGATCTAAGTTCTTAGCACTTTAGATCTTCAATTATTCACAATTAAGCATAGAATAATATTTTAAAGAAATGCACAAAAAATTGGATAAATGTTTAAAAAAGGGCCCTAGGGCCCCAATAAAAATATGAGTGTTGATCTAGGAAGAAGAGTCCAAGACTCAACTTTAAAATTATGTACAGAGAAGGTGAGAAAATCAGGGGGTGATAAATTCTTGGCACACAAAAAGTTCAAGGGACCCTGGACCGGATCCTACGGCAGCCTAGGGGTCCCAGGATCTAAACTGCAATGTAGAAATGTGAGACTAACTAAATGGAAAAAGGATATCAAAAATGAAGATCGGATTAAAAGGAAGCAATTTATTAACCTTTTATTTGCACAAAAACTTGAAGGGGCCCTGTATCGAGCCACAAGGTATCAGGGAGTAGAAAGTAGAAAGAGAGTAATCTGGAGAGATGTCTGGAATCTGGAGAGTAGAAAGGAGAGAATAACTAAATGGAGAAAGGTCCCCCAAACGAAGATGATTGGATAAAAAGGGGACAAGTTATTAACAATTCAGTGCATAAAAACTTAAAGGGGCCCCGGCCCTTAAAAAATTACAAATCAATTAAAATTACCACAGGTACATTAAGACTTGTCTTGGACTCACTTAATTTTCAGACTTCTATGGGCAGTAGATTTTGCTAGCCATTTGCACACAAACAGACAGACAGGGCGAAACTTAGCTTTATTAGTATAGATAATCAGTAACAAAGTAAAAATTCACTTAAAATATCAGCTTTATGAAAACTGCATACCAAATGTGGGGCCCCCAAAATCAGGGCCCTCAAGTTGACGGCTCATGATTTAATTAGTCCCTCAATCTGTATAATTAAATCTTCATAGAATGTCTCTAACAGTGCTTCTTTCGGCTCAGACCCAAGTTTCCTTTGAATCTCACCATATCCGTCCACAAACGATCATAGTCATGATAATTCATAAAGGAAAAAAAAAAAAAATAAGGGAAAACTAAAACATTTCTGGGACTAGCAAATGATAGAAAAAATTATATTTATTACATGGGAATGATATCGTAATATTAACTGAAAAATTTAAAAAACAACACTAAGAAAATCCATTTATCAAAACGTCACATTTCTCTTTGAACTCAAAAGAACATTTGGGGGCCCCTTGGGATGCGGGGCCCCTCGCGATTGCGACCATCGCGACCCCTTAAATCCGTCCCTGATCATGTTCATATTCATTACCGTTTCTAGGTCTTCCATCAGTCAATTCTAAACTGTTACCTAACACATATTCGTACTCGTTACCGTATTCCTTAATATTACGCCATGTATGAGGGTAAATCAATTCGGTTAAACTAACCTTTCATTCACGCTTCAAATCTAGAGGCATAGGTAATCTAGTAAAATAATGAGAAATTTTGTTTTCTGGAAAATAGTTCATTGAACTGTCAGAAGGTAACGTAACGTAGAACGACATGATTATAAAAGATCATTCGCTGTAAAAATTGTGGGTTTTATAGATAAAATAAATTTGAAGAAGGTATCCACTGATTAAATTTAGAAGGATAACCTTTAAACTTAACTTGATATTCAAGTTTCCCTTTTCTTTTACGTTTTTTCAATATTTTTTCAATGTCAAAATGGTTTTTAGGCTGAACTTTTTTTAATTCTTCTCCATAAAAAGTTCCTTCAATAGGTTCGTCTAACAAATCTTTGATTCTGTAAACTGGTTGAATTCTCGTTACACACTCTGTCACTAAAACAGTTCTTCTATCCAATTTGTTTCATATCCTTTTTCGAAAGTCATTTTATGTTTAGAAACACGTACTAAGTCTCCCGAATTAAAAACGCAAGGTTTTCTTTTCAACTTAGACATATCTCCGTAAATAGAAAACCACACTTCGCTTTCGTTATCCTTACTCGCTTCCGTTGGTGTTCTCTTAATAGTGGTGTGGTAGGTGTGATTATAATTATCTAAAAATTGATCCAACACGTCAATATATCTATAGGTGTGATGTGCTGTAAAGTATTTCTACATTTTAGTTTTCAGGGTGCGGTTAAATCTTTCAACTACACAAGCTTTCGTGTTGTTAAAAGTTCTAAAAAATCGAACGTCTTGTTGTTTTAGAAACTTCTGTAAACGAGAATTTAAAAATTCTTTACCCGCATCAGTATTCAAATACTTTGGTTTTCGTGTTGCGAAAATCGATTCAAACACTGCTGCTATATCTTCGGCACGTTTCGATTTCAAAGGATAAGCCCATGCATATTTAGAAAAAATATCGATGCAAGTTAAAATGCATCGAAACCCGCCATTAAATTTCTGTAAAGAAGTTAGATCTACTAAATCTGCTTGCCAATGCTGATCTATAGAATATACAATCACCCGATTTGTTTGAAATTTCCTACGTACAGGTTTATGAAGAGTGTAAGCATCAACTCCTTCCAGCCAAGATTTAATTTTTTTTCTTAGATACCTTGCCTTGAGCTGCCTGATGAAGAGCGTCCACTCCTCCAAAACTAGCAATTTGGCTTGGATCTTGATAACTTTTCTCCAGAATACGGTCTCACAGGGGAAAATTCTCGGTATCGTTAAAATTTACAATAAAATCCACTACTATTCTATCAACTTTAGTGAAAATATAAACAACTAAAAAACAATACACATCAATACACAAGCAAATAAAGTACTGATCACTTCACCGTTTAAGATCATTTAAAAAAATAATCCCGAAAAAAAATTATTTATATAGTTCTAAAAATGGTCGTTTAGAGAGGGAATGTCCGTTTTAGGGAGAGAATGTCCGTTTTGGGGAGGGAATGTCTGTTAAAGAGAGGTATTGACTGTGTTGAGAGGTAATTGGTGATAATTGAATAGAGGGTCGTTCACCCCTCATGTTAGAGCAGAATTTTATTTTTTTCCGCTAGAGGCGGTGGTGGAGGGAGTACCAAAGGCGGTGTCGGAGGGGGAACGGGAGGGGGCGCCTCAGGGGGCACGGTGCCTTTGTACCCCCTGCGGCTGTCCCCGGAGCCCCCTTTTCCTACTACTTATATTCAATCTAATTTCCTTAATTTTAGCAGATTCAACAGAATTTTTACGATAGGGCTAGTATAAGAAAATAATTCCAGATCCCATTCACTGCACGCTACCCCTAGCATTCTTCAAACTTGGGAAGGGATCACAAACCTTCTTACGTCTCTGACGTCATATTCGAATCAATTTCTAGTTCGTGTTTACCGCACGTGGTAAACTACAAATCATAACAGAGAATGTTTCCATTCAAGAAAAATATCAATTTTTAGATAAAAAGAGATTGAATTCTTTACAATTGTTACATGAAAGATATAAACATTTATTTTAGATTTGAACAACCATAACCTTAATGAATTTTAATAATTGAAAAAATAACAAAGGAAAATATTATATTTTAAAGAAAAAAGACAAATTTAAACGAATTTGATTAATTGTTACGCTAGTTGGAAACTGGAAATGAATAAAATTGTTTTATGAGTTCATTTGATCATTGACACATTCGAGATTTTGAACATATATCCGAATTTTGAATGAACAACATCTAGATGAATATTAATAATTAAGTAAAACAATGGAAAATATCAATTTTTAAGGAAAAAGATCAGAATATCAACATAAAAGAGGAAAGATACGAGGATTTCAACTTAAAAGGGAAATTTAAACATTTATTTCAGTTTTTGAAAACCATTAGCTTAATGAATTTTAATAATTGAACAAATAACTAAGGGAAATATTATTTTTTAATGATAAAAGACAAATTTAAACAAATTTGATTAACTTTTACACTAGTTCGAGATTTTATCATCCTTTTAGATGTTACCTATGTAGAATTTTAACCTTTCAACGAGACACTATTCAAGAAATATTCATTACTAAACAAAATAAATAAATTTTAATCTAATCAATAACTGAAAATTTCACATTTTAAAAATATTTTTATGAATGTGCATAAAAATACGAGTTTACAAACTAATATCCTTATTTTTATTGCATTTAACTAAATTTTTCTACATTCAAGCTTAATTTTTATACACAAAGCATTATTTAATCAAATCCAGTACTTTCAGATTTAAGGAAATTCACCGATTTTACTTTTTGAACCAATCCTATGAGTTAAAAAACAAGAGCACCTCCTATAATTTTATAGCTTTGGGTAAAACGATACGAATTAGCAGCACATTAACACTTAAACATAAACATCAAAAAAAGTTATTAAATAATTGCTTAGTGCGTAACTTTCCCTCAAAAAACAAATGAATTCTTGAAACCTCCAATCTTACTAAGTAAAAAAAAAATAACAATTCGCCCTTGGACTGATTCGAACCGCCAACCCCATGGTTAACAGCCATATGCGCTATCCAATTGCGCTATCCAATTGCGCTACAAGGGCATCGAAGATTTCTGAATTATTGCAATACTTATCTACATCAAACTCGATTCTTGTTTCTATATATGTTACCATTACATAATTTTAACAACTGTTTTCTTATATTTATCAAAAAATTATTAAATCACAGAATGATCACACATCAAGTTGTTTCAAATATGAAAACTATCTTTACAGTTTTTTAA
Organism: Maratus speciosus; assembly: GCA_963932465.1. Taxonomy (NCBI): domain Eukaryota; kingdom Metazoa; phylum Arthropoda; class Arachnida; order Araneae; family Salticidae; genus Maratus; species Maratus speciosus. The sequence goes on along the minus strand of OZ010787.1, from coordinate 163,956,444 downwards.
TGATACAGGGTATACATGAATACAAACTTTAATTTTCAAACATTTCATATTTCAAATAGTCTATATTTCAAACCAAACTATTTGAAATTTTCACACATAAGAGCAAATATTACTTAAATCTTTTCACTATTACCTTTTAAAAAATAGCAGATAACTAATTTTGAAATAATTTATGTAAGGAGTTGATGTAACTGAAATTACATCAACTCCTTATAGAAAACCCTGTTTTCACACAATTTCTTGAAATTTAACAACGAATTGACCTTTACATCAATACTTATCTACATCATACTCGATTGTTGCTCCTATATATTTTAACATTACATAATTTTAACAAATTTACATCGAAAAAAAATGGTACTTTAAATATAGTGTATAATGGTTGGCCAACCATTATAATGCTATTTAAAATACCATTTTTTAAAAACTTTTTCATGACTTTTTGTATATTTTTCAAACATTTTGCAATTTTTTTTGCAATTTTTTTTGTAATTTTTATTATTTTTGTTATGTTGTAATTTTTTTTTCACATTTGTAAAAAAAAAATTTTCACTTTTGAAAAAAAATGTTGTAAAAATATTTTTTTCAGTTTTGAAAAAAAAATTTAGTTGTAATTTTTTTTTCACTTTTCTAAAAAATCACAATTGGGAAAAAAATTATGTTGTAATTTTTTTTTTTTTTTTACATTTGGGATTTTTTCTTTTTACTTTTGAAATTTTTTTATTTTGTAAATATATCTAGAAAACTTTGAAATTATTTTGTAAACTTGTATATTTTTCATTCATCTGTTAATTTTTGTCTCTTCTTATGAATTTTTTTAAGATGAGAAAGCGTTTTTTCGTTTAAAATGTTAGGAGATATATTCCAATAATGAAATGGACTGTAGAAAAATGAACACGTTGATATGTGTCGATAAAAAAAATATTTATTATGACCATGTAAGGAATACATTGTGAATAATATCTACATTCATGTTAGAAGAATCACGGATAACAAACATTTCTTTACATACAGTGTTTATGCCTTCCAAATTTAAATTTTGGGATATTGTAGTAAATCTTATGCAATTAGGTTTTGTACATAGTCTAAATCTCTTCCTTGATTGTTAAATTCTTCAAACGTCTGGTTATTTTTTGAATATCTTCACAAAGTTTACATACAAGTGGTGATACACTATATGATGTAGTGTATCACCAATCTAATATCTAGTAATCTATGTAGTGTATCTTGAAAGCATTTCAGATTCATGCTTTCTTGAAAACGGTTTTTGGAAATCATCACAAGTATAGGCTTTTTCATCTGTATGGATCTGTATATGTTCTTTTAAATTCCATTTATTTAAAAATTGTTTGTAGCAAATAGAACACATCTGTAAGAGAAATAAATGTAAAGAATTAGAATTTTCTTCATCAATATAGGTAAAAAACACTTGTTAATGTATAAACAACAGAATATTTGATTTTAAATTTACTTTAATTACGTTTCATATATGAATTATAGTATTTCATATATAAGTACTCACATATTTATTATTCTTTAACTCTTCATGTGTAAAGGGCGAATCATTCAGATCATTCATTTCTGATAAAGAGGATTGCTGCTGCTTTGATTCATCTTGTTGCAACACCTGTACATTAAAAGAAATATATTTATATACTTAGGAAAGGTTTAATACATAAATAACCATTTATTTATTGTTTATTTTTATTATTATATATTGCAATGATATACTAAAATAGAGGTCTGCACGGGCCGGAATTTCCAGGCCCGGGCCCGGCCCGGCCCGAACGAAAGGTATCTTGGCCCGGCCCGGCCCGGTGTAAAAATTGAAAGTTCGGCCCGAGCCCGGCCCGGCCCGGCCCGTTTGCATTTTTACAGTTCTCGGCCCGGCCCGGCCCGTACAAAAATCAGTGAAAACAGGCCCGGCCCGGCCCGGCCCGACTCAATTTCTACAAAATAAATCCGTTTTTTCTTGACATACAATTAAGATTCTTTTAATGAATACTACATACATATTTAAGGGAACACTTTACAGTATATTTTAGATTACTATGTGTTCGCAGAACAGAAAACACTCAATAGTAAACATTAACGATTACTTCCAATGTTTTAGTCATCGTCTCTACAGATATTTCAAAATTCAAATAAGGATTCATTAAAAGATTAATGCAATAGAGAATAAAGGATTAAAAACATGATAACTTTTGAAGCTATATAATAAAAAGTAGATTTGTGAAAATATTTCTCTCATTTTCTCAAGTCCAAAGAAGCTACATTTCGACACATTTATGAATTCATTTCTTTTCGGAAACGCGTAAGATTGGCAGGTATTCTTATTCAGAAACTATGTAAATGCCGTTTTTTCATAGATAAAAGCAATATATCTTTCTGAAAATACTGCCAAAGTTAGCGTTTTGAATCGAATTTCCGGAAGCGATAGCACAGGAAAGGAGAAAAACGTACAGTCACGTGACAAGAATCTCTGTTATCTCTGTAAGTAATTTATCAATTATGGAGAAAGCTATTCGTTTCCAAATGCCTTCAATAGTCAGGCCTGCTTTTATGCTTTTATAGTTAAAAATGAGTCAGAAAATGTGTCTGAAAGTTTCACATTGTTGAGCAGTGAATATGAGAACCACTTTAAGGTATATTTACAAAGATACTGTTAGCATAAGTTCATTATCACTATTAATACTTTGTTTTACAAAACGTAATGCCTGTCCTACAAATCCTGCGAACGATTAAGACCAGTTCCGTCCCGGTACGAGTCGTCTGACTCCGGGTTTAATTTTTTTCAGCAATCTAGTAACTGTCCGCTGCCGATCTCTACGATGGACATGTTATATTTCTGCATTGATGTTGTTAAACTCGCATCGGCTTGTGACACACATTTATACTTCTCGAGAAAATCATATTCATTGAAAATAGCTCGTATTTTATCTCCTTCGCTTGAATTCTTATATCGGGCCGATAGGCCCGATTAATTTTTTTATCGGCCCGGCCCGTTAATTTTGTCTGTCGGCCCGGCCCGGCCCGTTTGAAAATTCGTCTTCATTCCGCCGGCCCGGCCCGGCCCGCGGGCCGGCCGGGTACGGGTCTCGGGCCAAGCCCGGGCCCGTGCAGACCTCTATACTAAAACTTACTTTATTCACTAACAAAGAAATCGATTCCCCACTTGAATTAAAATCTGGAAATTTATCAGTGCTGTGCAATAAAGTTACATTCTCCCTCAAGTCTAACAGTTGAAATGAGAAATGCTGCGCTGCTTTTCGAAAATTTATATTATTCTCAAACGTTTTCATCACGTGACAACTCACGCATGCGTACAAATCAGTAGTATAATAAATATTATCAAGAAATTCTGCTATAGTAAGCCATGGATTATTATATTCTGCGAAGAGATAGTGGTAATGACATTTAAGGTAGGAGTTAAACTTGCAATTTTTAAAAGCTTTTTTTTTTAATTAAATTTTCAATAACTCGTATTTTTTTTTTTTTACTTTTGTAAATTTCCTTTTGCTAATTTACATATTTTTCATTCATCAGTTGAAGTTTTGTATGCAATAGTTAATTATTTAATTGATTATTAGTATTTTCCTTCTGTGATACTTTTCTTGTATGAGGTTATTTAACATATATATATATATAATAAATTTAAAATCACAAATATATGAAGAAATTGATAAAGTTCTAAAGATGATTTAGAAATGAACATAGGAAACCAGTATGTAAAAGAAGAAACTATGAATGACTCACAGAATCATCAGAGGAGCTTGTGACTTCATTCATAGAAGATGCATTATTTCATCCAATTTTGTCGGCATTAAGCCTAAAATGACAAAATTTAGCTCCTTATAACGCAAACATTACAGAAAATAGATAATAAAAAAGCTAAGAGATCCAAATATATATATGTATATATATATATTACATTTTCTTTACTTACTCATATGGTAGTAATATTTCTGAGGAATACATATCTAATAATTATTAGAAAAGTGTGAAGCATAAATCGTTCTGTGATGTTGATAAGCGTTGTAGTAAAAAATCATATAGTTTGGTTTTGAAATAGGTTATTTCAAATATGAAATGTTAAAATTAAAGATTGCATCATTAGAACTATAAACGTAGTATTAATATTTTAAGCAGCTTGATGGATGAAAATTCAGAAATCTTCGATGTGTAAGATGAAAGATATGATAGTTTGATTAATAATATGGATAGAATAACTCAGACTAGTCATGTATACTATGTATGATTAAACTATGAAGATAGTATTTATATTTTACACAACTTGATGGATGATAATTCGGAAATCTCCGAAATGCAAGGTGAAACATAAGACAATTTGATTAATAATATCAGGAGAATAACATAGACTAGTCCGAATTTCACTGAATCATAAAGTATAGAATTTAATTAAATAATGTTTTGTGTATAAAAATGAAGTTCGAATGTGATAAAATTATGGAAATTGGTTTGTAAACTCTTATTTTTATATGTACAACCACGAAAATATTTTTTAATGTGAAATTTCCAGTTAATTTTAATTATAAGATTAATTTTTTTTGTTTAATTCTGAATATTTCTGGAGGTGTATAGTCATCAAAGTGTTAAAATCTTACAAATTCGATGCAAATTTGTTAAAATTATGTTATGTTAAAATATATAGGAGCAAGAATCGAGTATGATGTAGATAAGTATTGATGTAAAGGTTGATAAGTATTGATGTAGATAAGTATTGATGTATAAGTATTGATGTAAATTCGTTGTTAAATTTCAAGAAATTGTGTGAAAACAGGGTTTTCTATAAGGAGTTGATGTAATTTCAGTTACAGTTCTTGCAAAATTAATTCAAAAGTAATTATCTGCTATTTTTTAAAAGGTAATAGTGAAAAGATTTAAGTAATATTTGCTCTTATGTGTGAAAATTTCAAATAGTTTGTTTTGAAATATAGACTATTTGAAATATGATATGTTTGAAAATTAAAGTTTGTATTCATGTATACCCTGTATCATTAAAAAACTGTAAAGATAGTATTCATATATGAAACAACTTGATGTGTGATTGTTCTGTGATTTAATAATTTTTTGATAAATGGAAGAAAACAGTTGTTAAAATTATGTAATGGTAAAATATATAGGAGCAAGAATCTAGTTTGATGTAGATAAGTATTGCAATAATTCAGAAATCTTTGATGCCCTTGTAGCGCAATTGGATAGCGCATATGGCTGTTAACCATGGGGTTGGCAGTTCGATTCCGTCCAAGGGCGAATTGTTATTATTTTTTTACTTAGTAAGATTGGAGGTTTCAAGAATTCATTTGTTTTTCATTTTAAAGGAAAGTTACGCACTAAGCAATTATTTAATAACTTTTTTTGTTGTTTTTGTTTAAGTTTTAATGTTCTGCTAATTCGTATCGTTTCACCCAAAGCTATAAAATTATAGGAGGTGCTCTTATTTTTTAACTCATAGGATTGGTTTAAAGAGTGAAAAATCGGTGAATTTCGTTAAATCTGAAAGTACTGGATTTAATTAAATAATGCTTTGTGTATAAAAATTAAGCTTGAATGCAGAAAAATTTAGTTAAATGTAATAAAAATAAGGATATTAGTTTGTAAACTCGTATTCTTATGCACATTCATAAAAATATTTTTTAAAATGTGAAATTTTCAGTTATTGATTAGATTAAAATTAATTTATTTTGTTTAGTAATGAGTATTTCTTGAAGTGTGTCTCGTTGAAAGGTTAAAATTCTACACAGGTAGCATCTAAAAGGATGATAAAATCTCGAACTAGTGTAAAAGTTAATCAAATTCGTTTAAATTTGTCTTTTATCATTAACAAATAATATTTTCCTTAGTTATTTGTTCAATTATTAAAATTCATTAAGGTAATGGTTTTTCAAAAACTGAAATAAAAGCGTGCATTGAATGGGATCTGGAATTATTTTCTTATACTAGCCCTATCGAAAAAATTCTGTTGAATCTGCTAAATTAAGGAAATTAGATTGAATATATCTAGGGGTATAGTCATCTAACGAATTAAATATTACATAACTAACGTGTAAAAAGCACGATAAAATCTCAAAGTACTGTAAAAGTTAATCGAATTCGTTTAAATGCGTCTTTTTCATTAAAAGAGCAATATTTTCCATTGTTTCTGCTTAATTATTAATAATCATTAAGGTAATGGTTGTTCAAAACAAAAATATAAGTTTATATCTTTCATGTAACAGTTGAAAAGATGCATAAAAAATTTATATTTTTCTTGTATGTAAACATTTTTCCGACATGCTTTTGTGACGTCACAATTCTATTGTTGCGTTCCCCCAAGCTTAGGGAATGTGAGCGGTTAATGATAGTGAATAGGGGTTGGAATTATTTTTTCTTATACTAGTCTTATCGAAAGATCCTATTCAATCTGCTAAAAATTAAGGAAATTAGTTTGTAAACTCTTATTTTTATATGTACAATCATGAATATATTTTTTAAAATGATAATTTTCCAGTTATTGATTAAGCTGAAAATTGAATTTATTTTGATTAATTAATATATATCTTCGGACGTGGTTGTCTAAGGTTTTAAATCTGGAAAAATATAGTCGAATGTGATAAAATTATGAAAATTAGATTGAAAACTCGTACTATTTTTATATGTACATTCATGAAAATATTTTTTTTAACTGTGGAATTTCCAGTTAATGATTAGACTAAAAATTAATTTATTTTGTTTAGTAATGAGTATTTCTTGAGGCGTAGGTCGTCTAAGTGTTAGAATTCTGCATTACTAGTATCTAAAAGTATGACAAGAAATCCCAAACTAGTGTAAAAGTTAATGAAATTCGCTTAAATTCATCTTTTTCATAAAAAGAAATCAATATTTTCCATTACTTTGTTTAATTATTAATATTCATTAAGGTGTTGTCCATTCAAAAACTAAAATATATGTTGAAATTTCCCCTTTAAGCTGATATTCTAATTTTATAGTTGAAAAAATAAACGGTCAAGTACGAGCATTACTCGCGTACAGAGGGTTCCGTAGAATAAATATATGAATTTGTAATTGTATTATTAAAAAAAAAAAAAAAAAACGTTGCTAAAGGAATACTAAGGCGTTGTAAAAAACTATACAACGTAGGCTTGGGTATAACTGCATATACTAGAAAAGTGTAAATGGGTATACCATGAAGGTTCAAAAAGAGATATGGAACCTAAATAATATCAAATATAGCTATTCGTATAACTCTTCTTTTAATATTATCCTAATCTGTTTATGATGAACTTTATTCGGTACTGACAATAAGAGCAGTGCATAGTTAAACTTCATTTGGCATTTCATAAAACTAAGTTCAGCGTAGTAATAACCTTTATTTCTATAGTGTAGCTAAAACAAAACCTTTGTTAAAAGTTTAAATTCGGCATTGTGCTAAGCGCGCTTCGAATTGAGGTCTCAAAGTTGCAACGCCGCCCTGGTCAGTGCCGCGTTTTTCCAGATAGGTGTTTAATTAACTTTTAAAGTCACTCGAGGCGTATTGAGACATACAATCAATGCAAACTATCGCGCATCCCACAGTATTTATGCGATTCATTCTAATTAAATCTTTCGAGGGAGATGCCCTTAAAAAACGGACACCTAATTTTAATTCCAAAAGAGTAAAACGGCACCAAGAATATTTAATTAAAATATTCCTTTTATCATGTACGTGAAAATAAGCAAGTTCGCATTTTCTAATAAATTCGTTTATCAATTCTTGTGTCAGTTCATTATTTCATAAGTTTATAAATAGAGTTACTCTGTGTCGGAAAGGATTAAGTGGTCGCAGGACTCTTAAAGCTTCAAAATTTAAGAAATCTTAATTTTTTTAGATGTTAAACTCCTATCTTTTCTGAATATTTTGATATAACTGTTTCCTTGAAATTCCCATTAGAACAGAAGTTTCGGCTTTTAGAAATATACCCGCTCAATAGCTGAAGCGGCGTTTCCGAAACTTTAAAGTCATTATTTTCCAAATGGCGTTTTTTGGGCATAACGCGCAGGATACCTCAAAAACTTCTGAATATTTTTTCATGAAATTTTCAAAGCATATATTTCATGTTAGTCTGTATAAACTGAACCTAAAATTTCCTTTTTATTGTTCAAAAACATATTTTTTTAGGTGATTTTACTGTTGAAATTTTCAAAATTTTGTATTCTCTAAATGCAACATTGCATTAAAAATATAAAAATGCTTTAAATACAAATTTATTTAAGTTCAGGGAAATCATTACAATCTGAAGTATAAGTAAGCACCAAAATTTTCATTCTAGTTGCAATATTTATTTTGTAATCCTGTGCGTAAACTGTTATGCCAATTTTTTGTTCGACAAATGTCTAACAGTTTCGAGCCCCCTATAAATACTAATTCTGTATCTTGCAATTTTTTATCCCAATTAAAATTGTGTTTTAAAATCATATACATTTTAAGACATTAAATGTTGAAAATGGTCTTTTTTTCATTTTTTCCACTTTTTAGAGTCCCGAGACCCCTTAAATTAGTATGTTTTTAACAATTTGACATTTATTGCTTTTATACTGTTACTGGACATTACATTACACATATATGTCATTAAAAGTTGTTAACTAGGCATACAGTACGCCGCCCCTGTCTTTGTGTATGTCCAAACTCACCGTACCTTTAAGGGTTAATATCTCGGCTAATTACCGATGATTTTTTTCGAAAATCATTATCAACAATGCTTTTATTCTTCTGCAACGATAGGTATATTCAGAGATGCTCAACAGATTTTCTGGATGCCCGTAAATTGAAATTTGTGTATAACAGAAAAATGCTAATTACTCAATAACTATGTGACCTAGGATAATCGCTATAATTTTCCGGCAAGGTTTTCATTAACGTCTACTACCTCTAATTTTTTCATAATTTTAGTTTCAGTAGATTCGGAATCAGATGGGGGGTGGGAACATATTTTTGCGCTACATTTACAACAACATCTAAGAAAATATAATACCTAAAATTAAAAGGAATGTATTTTTGAGTTCAGCGTTACAAAAGCTTTCACAGGATACCCCACGTGATATGCAAAGAAAAGATTTTTTTTCAAGTAGCATAATTAGCCCCTCTACTTTTTTACTAAATATATTTATGAATGTTTATTAATCCTGAAATATGTGGGTCAATGGTCTTTATTACTTCCCCGAATTTGAACTTTCCACATTCCATAGTTTACGAGTTAAATGGCTGTGACAGACAGACAGACACAGGAGTGATCTTATAATGGTTCCGTTTTTACTTTTTAAATACGGAACCCTAAAAATCAAAAGAAATCTTCTTTTTTGACTAAAAATTGATATTTATCTTTATTTTGTTTAATTAATAATACTCATTAAGTCGTCGATTATTCGAAATTCAAATAAAAGTTTAATCATCGTCTTATAGTTGAAAAACAAAATATACTGGGTCAATCCATTTCAAGTGGTCCAGAAAATCATTAATTCGTTGCTCGACCATTTTTAAAAAATCTGAAATTTTTTGTACAACAACCCTAACATGATGGAAGTTTAAAATGACTATTATTTTAATTTTATTAATTTTTGTTTGTGCATAGCGGCCATCTTTGTTTCATCGTCTGCAGCAATTTTCTCAGAAATAGGGTTTACGGAATTGTAAATAATTCATCACTTATTTATCCAATTCAAGTGCGGATTGAAGCAATTTGTACAGAATATATTGGGCTAAAAATGTGGTAATAGAGTAGTTTCCGGAAATAAATCCTTATTGGTGAAATTTAAGCATAAATTTTAAGTTTTTTTCAAAAATTTGTCCGTTTACAAAAGGAAATTTTTCTAGCAGGGAAAACTATCAACATGACATAATTTTTTTTACAAATAGGCCAAAAGTACTTGTAATCACACGCCAAGTTCCAGACCTGAGATTTCGTTTCTCTTCGCTAAAAAAATTCCCAAATTTTTCAAAAATGTCAAAAATCGCACTTTTTAGGCTTAGATATCTCTGGTGGGGCACGAGATAAAGATCTGAAGTTCTGGTTTCTAAGAGTATTGTATGGTAGTGCTATGCACAAGAAATTTAAAGATGGAGATTTGACTACAAGCTGAGATATGGCAAGGGCAACATATCAAAAGAATACTGCCAAACTATTGTTTTGTTGTAGTCACAGACAAGTATTTATCTGAGAGTGTCACTTAAATTTATGTTTTTGATTATCTTTAATTAATAGTAACAGAAAATAAAGCCCTTTGCAAAGCTTAGCAATTAATTAAAAAAATAATTATGCCTAAGTCCATACATTTTGTATGGTTTCAGTAACTTTTGTTGTAAGTAATTTTAGTAACTAAAAGAAACCTCAGCACTTTTACATAAAGAAAAAATTTTTTTTTATAGAAGACCTGAAACAAAAATAGAACAGGGAAAGAGAAAAGCTTTTAATGTTGTCATACTTGTTGAGACATGATCAAACGTGTCAAAACACATTCTTACTTGTTGGTTTTAAAGCCACAATTTTGATCTTTCTCAAAATTTTATTTGTAGGAACCAAGTGTTGTCATTTCTTGATAACTTGATTGAAGATCTTGGCCCTGCTGGCTCATAGAAATAAACTTTGAAATCACTATGTGCAAGTCTCAGTTCATTAATAATTCCTAGCTTACTTCTTCTGCAAAAATGTCATTTTCTGAAGTGTAAATTTTGAAAGGGCTTTGGATATCTTTACTTTCTAAAATTTACTTGAGGCTGATGCATGGTAACATCGTATGATGTTACATTTACAGGAATATACTTATGGTGGGAACAAGTTTCAGGGATTGGCAAGCAGCATTAAATTTGTGGTTTTTAAACCAACAAGTAGGAATGTGTTTTGGCACATTTGATCATGTCTCAACAAGTATGCCAACATTAACAGCTTTTCCCTTTCCCTATTCTGTTTTTGTCTCAGGTCTTGTATAAAAATATTTTTTTTATATATATAAAAGTGCTGAGGTTTCTTTTGGTTACTAAAATTACAAAAGAAATTGCTGAAATCATACAAAATGTAGGCCTTAGGCATAATTATTTTTTAAATTAATTGCTAAGCTTTGCAAAAGGCTTTATTTTCTGTTACTATTTTTTAAAGGTAATCAAAAAAATAAATTTAAATGACACTCTGAGATAAATACTTAACTGTGACTACAGCAAAACAATAGTTTGGCAGCATTCTTTTGACATGTTGCCCTTGCCATATCTCAGCTTGTAGTCAAATCTCCATCCTGAAATTTCTTGTGCATAGCACTACCATACAATACTCTCAGAAACCAGAACTTCAGATTTTTATCTCGTGCCCCACCAGAGATAACTAAGCCTAAAAATTGCGATTTTTGACATTTTTGAAAAATTTGGGAATTTTTTTAGCGAAGAGAAACGAAATCTCAGGTCTGGAACTTGGCGTATGAGTACAAGTACTTTTGTCCTATTTGTAAAAAAAATTATGTCATGTTGACATTTTTCCCTGCTAGGAAAATTTCGGTAAACGGACAAATTTTTGAAAAAAACTGAAACTTTATGCTTAAATTTCACCAATAAGCAGTTAGTTTCGGAAACTACTCTATTATCAAATTTTTAGCCCAATGTATTCTGTACAAATTGCAACAATCCGCACTTGAATTGGAAAAATAAACAATGAATTATTTACAATTTCGTGAACCCTTCATGCGAGAAAATTGCTGCAGACGATGAAACAAAGATGGCCGCCATACACAAACAAAAAATAATAAAATTAAAATAATAGTCATTTTGAACTTCCATCATGTTAGGGTTGTTGTACAAAAAATTTCAGATTTTTTAAAAATGGTCAAGCAACCAGTGCTGGACCACTTGAAATGGATTGACCCTACTGAAATCAGCTTTTTTCCTTAAAAATTGTTATTTTCCATTGTTTTGCTTAATTAATAATACTCATTAAGGTATTGATAATTCAAAATTCAAGTATGTGTTTAACTTTCCCCATTTAAATTGATATACTGATCTTGCAGTTGAAAGAAAATCTACAGAAATCAGCTTTTTTCCTTTAAAATTGTTATTTTCCATTGTTTTGCTTAATTAATAATACTCATTCAGGTTTCGTACGGGTACCGGTTTTTTCAAGGCCCAATATCAGAATTTTTTTTATAGAAAAATAAATCTAGTTTAAATGGACGAAATTTCGCCTTATTTCAGGAGAGATTTTCCATAAGAAAATACTGGTATCGAAGAATTTCTTAGTTTGGAAATTCAAGCACCCGTACGATCCCTGTCATTAAGGTAAAGGTTGTTCAAAATTCAAATATAAATTTAATCTTCATCTTATAGTATGATAATCTAATCGATCTAACGTTCAGCTCTCATGTTATATAGCAGGAAAATACTCTAAAAATGCCATTTTTCCCACTAGGGGGCAGTGCTGTGGTGGCGGAGGGGGTACCAGAGGCGGTTTCGGAGGAGGCACCAGAAGTGGTGTCGGAGGGGGGACCGGAAGGGGGTTCCGCAGTACCGCCTGCGGCTGAGGGAGTAGCCCCGTTTTCCTACTGGGACATTTTTGTGAGCAACTGTAGTCATAGCACCATTTCGTCCCCAGTTACTATTAACTTATAAGAAAATTTTAATAAAAGGTATGGTATTTTTAAAGAACTGTATTTGAATAAATCCGCTAGTATATCATTTATATACTTTATTATTTTACTCGAATCTTATTGATGAAAAAGTGTGAAAATCCAACATCTTTTGTTTATGCAATAGCGTAACTATTGCATTTTTTTACTTTTTATTTTATGATTAATGATCAAATTATAAATTAGAAGCAAATCAAAACAATAAAAAAAGTATTGAAACAGCTGCAGTAGTTTTCGAGAATATGGAACAAGACACAGAGAAAACGAAAATTTACAAGAGAAAGTGTTGAGGATTCCAGCTGCGTCACAGCGCTGTTTGCCCCAGCAAAAAATTGATTTATTTTCCCCATAATTTAAGTTGCGTCAACTTCGGGGAAAACACAGTTGCATTACACCTTATTTGAAAGTTTTTTTATTTTCAACTTACATCGCTCCCATAAGCAAGATATAACGGGATTAAATATTACTTCGTTGTTGAAAGACATTTTAATAGTCTTTATAGTAATAAGATATTACGAACATGAAAGTTGCTACCATACTAAAGTTAAATGAAGTATTATTTTTTGTTGAGGGCATCTTGTGGGCATTCTGAATTCAATTAAAACGCTTATTTTTAAAATGTTTGTTGAAATTACCAGTATATTGTTATATCAAAAGGCCATTTTATCTTTTAAAAAATAGTAGGGGGGTGTTGTCATGAATAAATATTTTATGATGAGCAGGGAAAACCCTTAAATGCTTAATATTAAAAAATCTCGTGGAAATACATATTATAAAAGGCCGTCTGGTTTATTAAAAATAAGTAATGTTTTATCGCAGCACAACTATTTAGAGAAGTCACCGCTGTGAACCTGTATAAAATTTACAAGAAAAAATGAATTTTTGAGATAGGATAAAATTAATGAGGTCGTTGTTTCGAGTTTTACATGAATAAACATTTTGTGATGGGAGAAAAAAGACGCTTGTATGGTTATAAAATCAAAAAATCTTAATGAAACCAATATTATGAAACGACGCGACGTCTGGCTGACGGATAACATAAAAGTATTTTGTTTCCGTAGAATTATTTAATGAGGTCATCGTTAGTCTTAAATTTGCCCGAAAAATACATATCTGAGATAGAATAAACTTAATGAGGTCGTTGCAGATAGCTTAATATGCGTAGATTTATAAAAGTAAACAAAATATATCAGTAATGTGTAAGTTTCATGACCTTGACATCTACTTTTTTGCAGATAAAGCCAATTCAAGTCCATGAAGGTTAGTTGCTTCAATAAGCGCGTGTTGTTTCTTTCATCAGTTAACCGATCTATTGTAAAATTATTCTTTATAATATTTAGATATGGAGGTAACTATAAGAGCAGGGTTAAAAAACTTCGAAAAAATTCTTTTTTTTTCTTTTTTCCATGCAAAATGTACATTTCAGCTATGATTGCAAAACCACGAAATACCAAATAACATTCTTGACTAAGTTGAAAAATATAAACAGATGAAGACTCGTGAGAAATGTGAAAGTAGGGTTCGTACAACTACTAACTTTGGATTTTACTTGCGTTATTTAATGGCAGAATTCTGCAATTAAATAAGGTGATTAATGTTATTCTGAAAACGCAGTACTAAAAAGAAAGCACACTTTAAAATAAAAGAAAAACGCAGTTAAAAATAAATAAAAAATTTGATGTTCTAAAAATAATGCTAATATTTCTAAGTGATTTAATAAAGCAATCACTTTAATTATAAAATTTTATTTCAATTTGATTTTTAATTAAAAAGTTAAAATATAAAGTTTAAAAAAAAGTTTTCATAATTGTATGTCTAAAAGTGACGTTTTACAGGTAGAAGAATGAAGGATAAAGTGGTCAGTAAGGACAAAGTGGCCATTTGAGTTTCTTCCGCTGTATAGTGCTCCCGCCGTGCATGAACTGGGTGAGACAGTCGTCACAGATGCTAGTATTATCTGTGACTTTGAAGCGGAAGGCTATACATTTTTCTAGTTTTGAACTCATTTTATTGTTCTTTCGCATTTTTGATTTTAGGCATGTGGTACAATTTCTTGATTATAGCTAAATAATATGTACTGTTATAATTATTGTCTCTTATTCTATCTGATCAGCGTGAAGCAACCTTTTAAATGATGTGTGTTTGAAAAGGCTAAGTTATGTAGATTAGATGGTAGGCCACCGGTTTTGTAATGATGTCATTCCGGGCAAAGTGGCTATAAAGAAATTGGGCAAAATGGCTACTTTGACAGGAAACGATATTTTATTCACTTTTCATAACAAAATGCTATCCAAAAGTATTTTCTTTGAAAGAAAGGAGACAGGTAGGTGCAATAACTATTGCAGAGAAAGGCTTACTCTCGACATTTGCAATTTGCATGTCTACTGGGGGCACTTGTATTCCTCCATTCGTCACATTGATCACCTCACCATTCATCATGTTTTAACTGACTGTCCGGGCCTCCGGCACATGTATAGGATTTATTTTAATTCATCATCACCAATCTTGACAAACCTTATTGGGGAAATACCTCATGGGGCTCTCTTTACTTTTTTAAAACGTGCAGGATTTTATTTTGAAATATAATTTTTCGTTTTTCTTTGATCTAAAGTGTCTGTCGTATTTTTTAAACTTTTGAAGATCTGGATGGGACACCATCCAGAATGCACTTTTAGTTGAATTACTTTTATGTTTTAACTCTGTTTTTAGGATATTAAATTTTGTATTCCTACACTTGTTTGGCTACACCTGGATGGGATAATCCATCCAGAATGTTCTTCTCATTGATCTTTTATCTTGACATTGTCTCTTTTTCACCTTTTGATGTTTTAGTCTACTGTTTTGGCGCAGCATGTT
Organism: Maratus speciosus; assembly: GCA_963932465.1. NCBI lineage: Eukaryota > Metazoa > Arthropoda > Arachnida > Araneae > Salticidae > Maratus > Maratus speciosus. The sequence continues at coordinate 163,940,949 of OZ010787.1, read as the reverse complement.
CCTTGGGGGATTTTGCGCCATAAAACCTCATACAACCAACCAACAACCAACCATTCGTCATATTGATACTTATTATTGATTATTTTATCTTGTAACGATTTAATACTTAAAATATTACAAAAGCAATACTTATTCTTAATGTGAGTTACATTATCTTGTGTTGTTAATTAAATATACATCCTGCATCAATGTGATTTGTTCATTTACCTATGATGGCTGCTTTACCCAACCTAGGCGGGCAAAGTGGCCATTTTGTAATTTTCTTTTAAAGTAACGTGTGCATTTTAAAATAAATTAAAAAAGTAAAACAGCAATTGAAAATAAAGTTATTATAGTTACTATCGGTACTTATAGAAGGGAGAGCTTTACTGATTAAAAGGGTATCATAAAAATTTATCAAACATTAGAGTGGCCACTTTATCCGTCCTTCCCCTATGTTTTTTCTCTCTCTACCTCGTTTTTATTTGTAACAGTGAAAGGCTTAGAAATACATAACTTTTCATAAAATATACCATTTTTAGATCATACATATACATACTCAGGCCAGATGCTGTCCACAATTTTCCGAAACAATCCTTGTAAATTGTGATAATATTTTCAGTAACAGTTGATAACTTGTAACATATTCTACTTTATTTCTAACAAGTACCATAACACTAACAAATCTGTGGAACATTAAATGTATAGGGTACAGTAAATTAAGGATATATACTTATCACAAATTTTGTCCAGTAACTATAAAGTTGTGAAATATAAAGTTTGTTCATGTTTTAAAAATAAGAATAATCACCAAATTTGAGATCCCCTCACCTTAAAAGAAAATCGTGTTCAAAGCTCCAAATATCTGGTTCTTAATTAAAACACAATGAACAAAAATCTGGACTTTGCAGAATTCAAACGATAGAAATACATACAAATTATCCTATATGTTAGATATTCCTAACCTTGGTGTTACTAAATAAGAGTTACTAGATTCAATGAATAATTGTTTATAATTATGTTGCATTTTGACATTTTTTAAAGAATGCTAGCCATTGCTATTAGACTTTAATTGGGTCCTTAGACACAAAACTAAACGTTTCTATTTATATAGGGGAGACTAGGGAGGGTTGACCATAGGGGAGGCTTAACAACCCACCCTTCAGTTTTCGTATTTAAAAGAATTTCAGAGTTTTGCCAATAAATGGCAACCAAAGCTACTGAAATTATCTAACAATAGTCTTTGTTTCATGGAAATAATTGAAACAGGTAAGGAAAAATCAACTGCGAAGAGTTTTCAGCTTAAAAAGTGTATTTTTTGGAAACATTTTGTAAGATTTTCTCACATAAAATATATCATAAAAATTTAAGTAGGTTTTAAGTAATGCAGACATATTGATCTTTCATTCCAGGCAAAAAGATTGTACAGTAAATTAGGCTAAAGATAACAGTGTGCTTTACTTTAAAAAGTGGTAATGTGGGGAGGCTTGACCCAAGCAATGTGAGGGAGAGTTGACCAGATGGTCGAGGCTCTCTTAATTTAGTGTTTTTGGAAATCTTTTTATTGTACACTGTACGTAATGAAGGGTTAATGCTTACATTTCTAAAATAATGAAAATTTATTCTATAAAACTACAACAGTAAAATATGGTAGAAGGTAGGGTATGGTAGAGTAGGGAAAAGGAAAAAGTTTAAAATTGATTAAATGATGATGTGAAAAATCGCTATAGAAGCGCGAAAACGTTTAATGAAATATAAATTGAAAAGTTGATAGGAACTTTTATTTCATTTAAATAGTACCCACAGTTGGTAAATAGAAAGAATGGAAAAGACTAGAAAGGATTAAAGCAGTAGCCTTCGAAAATGTAAATTTTCATTTACGAGTTCACATTTACCAGTAGTTTTGATATCTCGACCCTCATGCCTCTGCAAAAGATTATAACATTGATCAAAACATTTTAGGAAGGTATGTAGACAAACTTCACCAAGATGAACAAAAGAAGATGAAGCAAAACTGTGTGGCTAGTACTGCCAAGTCGAGTGTCTCAAAAAGTGGGTGTTTAAAACGAAATTTTTCTCCTGTGCTTTGGATTCCGTCTAAACAGGTTTGTTTACGCATCACATTTCCCCAAATAATTTTTAATAATAATTAAACCATGTAGCATAAAGTTATTCTGCCTTATTTAAAAACTGATTTTGTTTTCCTTAACAAATACTTCAATATAAAATAAAATGGATCAAATCCCTCGTATGTGGGGAGCCTTGACCCATTATTTTCACATGATTAAAATCAATCATTTTTCAAGTTTCTTGCATTTTAAACTTATATAGCAATTTTATTTTGATAACTGATTGTATAACGAATACGATGATATGTGAAACTTTATTCTAGGTTCAATATTTAAAAAATAAAAAATCATTTTATAAATAATGGGTCAACCCCTATATTTTTTAATTTTAGAAGTGTCTGTAGCGTATAGTTAGAAAATTACGGGATAAATATGGAAATTTGAAACATTTGATACCACTGCTTCTTATTATCTAGAAGACCAACTAAATCAAATGATTATTCAGGCTCATGATTTAAGAATTGTATTATACAGTAATTGACCAGCTGAAGTTTCTTTAAGTTTTATTTATATTTTTCCTAATGTAACAATTCACAAAAGTTTTGATAATTTCACCAAATACAGATTAATTTATAAGGAATATCAATAAAGAAATATTTTTCTGTTTTCTTTCAAAGAAATGAAAATATTCATGCATTTATAAAAATGAAATTATTCAGTTTTTAACTGAAAAATGAGATTTTGCTAGTAATTGACGACGTGTTATTTCTAAAACAAAAATATATTTAATAAAAACAAACATAGTCTATATCTACACATACTAAATTCATAAATGAGCAGAATGAAACTGAATTCTGTGAAAAATAATTAATTTGAGCATCGCCTGAATGTTTTTGCCAATATTCATAACTAATTTCTTGAAGCTTTCCAATATTTCCACGATACGCTAACAACGTATCAAAACTTCAGTTGTAACTATAACTTATGACAATGCATTTCATTTATTTCTAAATAGTTTTACCAATCAAAATTAGAATATGCAAACATGAATTGTTGTGTTTGTACACATTTGTGTCTTATTGGTTTATGACTGGTCTATGATCAATTACTGGTAGATAACCCAATATCTTTATCTGAATATGAATGAAACAATATTTTATTTGAATTATTAAACTTGAATCTATTCTTGAAACTATTAAACTTTAATAATCATATACAAGTGAAAGGAAACGAATAACATTTCTAAAAATTTGTTATTATTAAGATATAATCCTTTTTGAAAATATAATTTTAGAAAAACATTCTAGACTGGTTAACCAATTTTTAAAAATCCTTACGTTTATTACATTAATGCATAGTTACCAACTTTCACTCTTTTCTTTTACCACTTAAACTTTAAGAGAATTTTTTGCCTTATTTAATCGCTGATTTCAACGATTAAATAATTCAAAATTTACGATTAAACTTTAGAGGTAAAAATTGGCAGATATGCATTAATTAAATAATAAAGAATATAACAGAACCGTATTTTGTTCAAAATCATCTTTACAAATGCAATAATTCCATTTTTCAGCTGTGTTTTTGGGAAAATTTGTTTATTACTTCATCGTGTTCTACAGTAATATCTGTCTTAAAGCTTAAGAGCGCTAATTCGTTTAATCTATGCTTTTTGATGGTTGCTATCAAATATGTTATTAGAGTTGAAAAAGAATTCTCATTTGTACATGTTGCTAATGGCACAATTGTTAGAATGCGTAATAGCACTTGATATTTTGGTAAAATCCATCCAATACATACATAAAACTATCTCTTACTATAAATGGATAGTCTGTTTTTTGCATTATCCTTTTAGCCTTATCACAATAAATCTAAATCTAGGGATACATTTAGGAAGAATATGGGTCCTTTAGATAATTTTTAATCTTAAAACCAAAAGCTTCGTAAAAGGTTTCATCTTAAAACAGGACAGATCACAAAGTTCTTTGTATTTAAAAAGGACCTTTCTCAGAGCATTTTCATCTAAAAAATAAACTCTTCAGAAATGTAATAATCTTAGAATAAAACCTGATCTATCAAAAAACAGACGGAATCATCAAAGAACCTACTACCTAGCTATAGCATAAAGTAAATATGTACACATGAACATTTATATATTTGAATGATGGACCCATTTTCAAAAAATTGCATTTATTAAAGTACAAATTCAAAATGAACAATCTTTATACCAATGAAAAGAGGAAGTTTCAAAAAAATTTTTTAAGACATTATAAATATTCGATGTGTCTACTGTTTGCTGCGCGGCTAACATCTACGCGATAGCCAAACTCGTCCCACACACGAGAAAGCGTATCTGCTCTTACTGAGTGCACGGCTTTCAAAGCGGTGATGGTTCAGAAGCGGCCAGTAGGGGTCGCGCGGCAATAGGCCGCGATTTCGTTTCACTGTAAGTTGTGAGTGAGATGGCTACTGTGGATCTCAAAGTTTTCTGCGTTCTTGAATTCGCAAGAACTGAGTCGCAAATTGCAGTGCAGCGGTCATTTCGTATCAAATTCGGTATTAACGGTGGACACATCGAACATTTATAATGTCTTAAAAAAAACTTTGAAACTTCCTCTTTTTATTGGTACAAAGATCACTCATTTTGGATTTGTACTTTAATAAATACAATTTTTTGAAAATGGGTCCATCATTTAGAATAAACCTGTATATGCAGTAAACTCTCTGTAAGGCGGGTTCTGTGTAAGACGGAAATCTGTCTAACTCGGAAAGGTTTTCAAGTCCCTGCGAATTCACATAGACGTAGAGTAAAATTTGTCTAAGGCGAAATATTGTCTACTACGGAAAATTTTCTTTGTCCCGGATCGATACCGCCTTAGACAGAGTTTACTGTATTTGTTCATTATTAAAACAAGAACCTGTTAAAAATGCCTAAACAGAAACCTGAAATGTTATGCTATTTTATGACGCTAAATTTAGATTCACAATAACATGATTAGATTTTTCATAAATACAAAAATCCATTCACAATTTTCACGAAAAGGACCTTACGACAAAAATCTCCATAGACACCTGAATTCAGTACGTAGTTCATTTATTGTTCCTAGAAGACCTTTTTCATATGTTTTAGCCGCTGCTATAACTGAATTATTTTCAATAAATTCTGAAAATTGTTCAGGACTTAAACTGTATAAATAACTAATATTTGCATGTTCTTTATGTATTTTGTTGATAACTTAAAAATAATGAATCTAAAAACAGCAAAAAAGATTCAACCGCTATTATTCTTTAAGATTTGATGCTTCGATGTTCGATGTATTTGTTTGTGTCCATATTGTGCTCAATTTTGTAATTTCAGTTTCATGGGATGCGTTAACTTTGGAGACTTCCTAATAAATTTCAGTATATTTTGAAAGGGTTTTGCGCGTTGGAAGCAACTGGAAATATAGAACCTCTTTAGTGGTGATTATAGTTCGATGCATAATTCCTTGTGATAATTTTCTGCCTCTTCCATCTAAAAATGCCTGGGGAAATTGATTCTATGCTTCCTTCCGCATGCTACGCCACTGTTGATGTTACAATGTGAATTTAATACAATTAATATATTTTCAACATAGTACAGCACTGTTTGAGATTTGATTTTGGAGGCTTTTGCTATTTAATCCAACTTCTTTCAGAGTGAGGAAGTCAATGTGGGAAGAAATCCATACAAAAAATTACTGATGTCTAATTCGACAGTGGATGTTACAAATGCAGTGAAAATTCTGGTAATACACTTAACAGTGTTAAAGAAAAGACTTTTTATTAAGTTTTTTTTCTTTTTGAGATATACTGATATTTTCATTGAAAAAAGATATGGGGGGGGGGGGAGGGAGGGAGGCAACTGATTCCATGACCCCCTGGATCTGTGCCTGTCTTCATATTCTGTAAAATGAATTCCTCTTTGTAATATAAAGGTACTTATTATAGATTTATGATAAGCTACAGTACTACACTTAAAGAGAATAAAGACAACTAATTCAAATAATAAACCTAATGCGGCTATAGTTGCCAATTAATTACCATTCAATAGAGACTAACTGAAGTTTAAACAAATTTATCCCGTTATCTGGCTTTACAGGTTATAAAATTTAAAGAACAATTTCCCCCTACTTTGCATTTTTTAAATTCCGAAGTAACAGCTAAAAAAATCTCACATTACTGCAATGTTGAAGGGAAAACTTCTAAAGCATTCTATGCCACCTAAAAATACCTGACGGTATATTAAATTTAAACACATACACTACGCCTCCATATGCTAGAAATGTCTAAAGTAGGCATGATTCCAGGCAAAACAGACATCGCTTCTCCCCGTCAAGAAGGGATAATCTCTAAACATCCATAATATTGTAAATTTTCATTAATGAGTTCACATTTACCAGTAGCTTCGATATCGTCGAGATTATATCTCGATAAAAATTCAGATCAGGGAGCAAAAAAATTGGCAAACTTATAAACAAACACAATTTCATTAGGAAAAGATTCGATGAATCTAATTTAAAGTTATTTTGTTTAAGAATTACTCTAATTTACAAAATATTTAATGATTTATTTTTATTTTATTTTCACTATTTCAGGAAATGCATCCTTGAATTTTCTTGTCATACCAACGAAAAAATTTTAAGGTTATGAAAGCTTTAAAAGAGTTCCATTATAAAACCGCTACAAAATTTGGTCACTCTATCAAATGGTCATGGGACATATTGTCCCATAAATTCACAACAATGAGTTTTTATTTTATTATACTAATTGAATCCTGCTTACACAGAGATCTTTTACTGTTAATTCACTAATATTTAATTGAATTGAGGTGTGAGAAGTTTAAGGGTCATTAAAGGAGTTGAAATCCCAGCTCGCCAAGAATTTTTACAGTTTTGTAAATTTTTGGGGACCCATTTTAAATAACCAGCATCTTTCGAAATTCTACCAATGGTCGATCAAAAAAATAAAACATTACTTTTGAATTTGAAACCTTTGCAATAACTTTCAGGCTGTATTATGAATGGAAGCTTAAAAGATGCGCTAGGTGACTTCAATCATTAATATGCAAAATGTTCTTCTGTCATGATCTTGTCTTTTATTAAATATTTTCAGGCCTCTGACGTTAATGAGACGTATGCTTAATGTGAATTATTGTTTAATTAGTTTTATTTTCTTTCTTTATTACATTTATCTGTGTACTGATTATTCACATAATTGAGTTATGGACACATTTTCTTATCTATGATATTACCATGAGTAAAAGGCTCGAAAGGAAATTCTACTAGGTTGAGCAAAAAGTTCTGGGAAATTTGTGAAAGTTGCGTTGTTATGCGCAGATTAACAACAAAAGCAGCAAGGACTATTCTTCAAAGTAGAGACCATCATAGTCCACGATTTTCTGCCATCGTTCTGCCAGATTCCGAATTTGCTGGAAGTACCATGGCGGCTCCTTGAAATCGAAAAACTCTTGACACGCTTCTTCAACTTCATTAAAGGATTCAAATCGACAGCCCTTGAAAAAGGTGTTGCATTGATCGAAAGAGGCCATAATCGGATGGACCCACGTCTGGACCATAGGCGAGGTGTGGAAGAATTTCGACGCCGTCCAACTGTGCAAACTCACCGACGGCTTTCAGAATCGTTAGACCTTTTCTCCAATAATGCCGGATCAATACACACAAATCATACTGTTCAATAGACATTTTGGAGCCGAAATTCCTGAAATTCTATAGATATGCCACTAGTACTCCTATATACAATACAAATTCTGGTAACTATTGGATTAAAAGTTTCCCAGTACTTTTTGCTCAACCTAATAAAAGAGAGGTTATTGTTTACTGGGATGTAGATAGTATAATATGAAACTATGTAGCCGAAAAGAAAGCGTGAAGGAACCAATGATAATCTTCTTTGATGACCTGTCCGTGGACGAGTGGCTCAAAATAACACGTGGGGTTTCCCGTGAAATTAAAGGGGAAACCTCGTACTCTGAAAGATAAAAGACAGTGAGAGAGTACGAGAATCAATTGAAAGTTGAGAGTTGGAGATTGTTAGTCGCGTGCTGTGGGCAGAAGTTGTTTTATAAGAGGTGTACGTGTGTGCCGAGATTTTCGGCAGACCTGTGCGGTCGTAGTGTTGGATAAACCTAGCTGTGTACGTTCAAGAGAGACGGTAATAGTGGGTTTATAGTGATATAACCTAGTGCGTAGATAATATCCTAAAGTATAATTTAACGTAGGGCAGGATCTGCTACATCCTTGCCTATAAAATTAAATATTGTGTTTGTTGTAAATATTTAAGTGCATTGTAAAAAATATCTAATTTAATATTTATTTGAAGTATTCTGGTGATCTGATCCCGAACCTTACATCGCGTCCGGAATAATGCACTTATACCGGAGGTGGCAGCATATCAATTAAAGAATATTTATATATTCACGCATGGTGGATTGAAATCTGTTTAATAATATTATCACAATGGCGACAGCGACTATTACAAAAATCTTCCTTCTACTGAAAACTTTTCAACACTCGATTACGTGTTTTAAGGGGTATCCTTCTTTTTAGACTAACCTCTTTTTTTCTCGAGTACGGAATTTGTTTAAAACTGGAGTCTTTCGGGTTCCTATTTCCAAAACATTTTGTGTATAATTTTATCTTTAGAAAAAGAAATTTATCTTTTCGAAAATAAAGTTGTTATAGACTGTCATTAACTTTGCTCATGTAGTATTATGTAATATTAATCCCTTAATTCTCGCTCCCGTGATATTCACGGGCTGTGTCTTTTATTCATTTTATTCTTTTTTGTTCCCACCAGTTTTATAAAATAGTGTAATTGGCTTTATTATGGTATAATTTTACCTGTCATTAATTAAGGTGAATATTTCTTTTCAAAAAAGTGGTGCCAATAAGCAATTTAAATTTTTAAACCGTAATTTAATGCAACCGTTAAAGGGTTAAAAGTAAAAGGGTAATTGCAATATTTATTTTAAAATTTTGATATTTCGTATGGAAATAATTTATTCCAATTCTTGTGCTCTCTTCTACATTCACTAAATGAAGAATGCATTTTTATTCCAAGCCATATACTTAAAAATAAACCACAATATTCAAAGTGTGCTATCGAATACGCTTTAAAACAAAAATTACTTTGAAATTTGAAACTCAATGTTTAATATGAGAATTTTAGCTAAACAAATACTGTTTTTTCTATACTGCCGACTGGACGTGTGAAATATATCACCTTCCTGCTTTTCTTTTCTTCCATAATCAACCCGGAGATCATAATTCAGACTCTATTGAAGTATATTTGGTGATATTTTATCCATTCTTTCAAGGATTTCTTTGGATGGTATGGTATTGAAAGCTAGGATGTTTTCACTTTTTCATTTTTTATATTTCTAACTAATAATAATAAAAACTCCGTAAGTAAAATATGCGGTAAATTATAAGGGATTGAGTTTATTTATTTATTTTACTATTTAACAAAAATCAGTGGCCGAAATGTTTTTAAAAATAAACAAGTAATTTTTAAACAGAAAATGTAAGTAACTTCAAGTGAGTTTATTAAAATTAAGGATAGACCGAAACAGGTTTTTAAGACCGAAACCGAATTTCGATAATCAACCTATTTTCGGCCGAAAACGAAAATGCCCCCAGATTTGTTTTTAAGTAATTAATACTGCATAAATATACACAATTATCAATTAATTATACGGGTAATTATACGTTTGGCCCAAGTTGGCTCTCTGTGCCTCTGAGCAAAAATTTTTGTTTTCATATAAAATAAAATGTAATTAATTTATCAACGACACAAAATGATATTCTAATTCTTCGAATTCCATGTAATTAAAAAATGTTTTGGGTATGCATACCTCGATTTATCCTTTATAATGATTTTTGTAAATGATCATCTATTATACTAGAATTTTCTCAAATATCAAACGGTATCCGAAACACTTCTGCTGTTTCAAACTAAAAAATTTCTATATTCTATTACTGTTAAGTCTGCAGCTTTTAATGAGCATATGAAAAGAGTCTTCAAAGTTTAGTCATGCGTACATTTCTTGCTTCATAACATTCACTGATGTCTTGAGTCAGTCATGGCTGCTGACAATTATAAACAGTGAAGTTCGTAGCAATATATAAAGAGTGTTCTATTTGAGCCGATACAACTCAAATCATGAGTAATGTTGAAATTTTTGGAATACAGATCGTTTTGGTCTGGCCTAATTTAAACAGAATTTTCGCCGAAAACAAATGTTAAGCGAAACTGAGATTTTTGGCCGAAAACGAAAAGGAAATCGAATTTTGGGTCGATCTCTGACTAAAATCTACAACTTGAATGAAACTGTTCAAAAACGCTCATGTTATTATTATTTTTTTCAATTTACTCATTGCGCGCAAGTTGGCATATTTTAGCGAGAGTGGTTTGACACAACACACTGTTTTATGTGACAACTTTTTATTGTTATACACATTCAGTTTAATCTCGTTGTTGTCGGTAGAGTGCATTTATAAGTAAGAAAATGGCGACATAAGAAGATGGAGCACGCTCAGATAGAAAGTTTTTGTTCAAACTATGACAGCACAAATTCCAGAACTTGCAAGAGCCACATGAAAAAATTAAATAGGACCAAGTAGACAAGTCCAAAATTGGTAGCTTGACAATAATGGCAGGTTCACCAAGTTTTTGTCCGAAATCCACTCGAACAATAAAATTTTATTGCTCGTAAGTTGGCATCTGTTATTTATATAGACACTTTAATTGTCACCATTGTTCATGTTTGAAACGCAGTAGACAATGGGTCATTCCATGTCAGTTCAGGCAGGCATGTAACCCACCATCACAGATTTTGATGAAACTGCGTGTGTTTGTTCCTTTTATTAAGATATGATTCCCAGTATTTTGTTTTACTCCTTGGTCAAATAGTTTCTGAGAAAAAAATTGTTAAAATTTTGAAAAACTGCCGTCAGTTGGCATTCTTGACTGCTCGATTTTCAAATGTAGCATGACATAAATATGATCATATTTAAATATCTATTCTACAAATCATCTTCAAATAATTTATGCATGATATATAGGGTACGCAGTTTATGAAAAAAAAATACTGTTACGTTTATAACATTTTAAGTGTGTCTAAAAAAATATTTAATCTTTGAAGTCGTGATTTTTTTATGAAAAATAATGCATTAACTAAAATAGCATTATCAACAAAAGGCGGTATTTTTATTAAATTTATTTTTTGTGGGGGATATACTTAAAGGTGTCCTTTACCTGATTCTGAAATAAAAATAGTGGGATTTTGGGTGTTTTTAGTAGTATTTCCTATTTAAAAATATTTTGAGGCGTATTTCAAATCAAATCAAGCAGAGTCATTCCATGTCAGTTCGCCTAAGACATTTAATTCACTGTCACAAATTTCAATGAAACTGGGTATGTCTACAGCTCATTTTAAGACAGGATCAAGGAAATTAAAGGTGATCACAAGTAAAATATTTTTTAAGATAAAAAAAACTATCTAAATTTTGAATTTTTTTTTTTAAATGTTTTTAATGAGAGATCTATATTCAAAGACTGCATAAAAAAAAAGTCATTTCAATATAAAATCCCTAAATAAGTTTCAAATAATGTATATGTGACAAATAATGTAGGCAGATTATTATTTATTGTTGTTTGTCATGTTTAAATGCTAAGAGTGTGTTTAATCTTGTGAATTCTTAAAATCAAGAATTTTGTGAAAAATAATGTGTTAATCAAAAATTTATTATTAACAGAAGGCAGGCTGTTATTACTTTTTTTAATTGCACGTAAAAATATCTTTTCAATAATTATAAAATAAAAACAGTGAAAATATGAGCAATTTAAAAAAAAATTTCATAAAATGTGAATGTTTAATGATAAATATTGAAGCTTTTCATGCTAAGATGTACTATAATGACTACGATATCATGTATTGCTACTCTTGCTTAAATATAATACATACAATAATAAAATAACAAATATTATTTACAGCAATAAAAATTAAATTAAATAGTACCAGTTCCTTTACCAACACTACATTGCTCAACAGCCGACTTAAAATCAACAGTCCACTCTTATTGAAAAATATTTTCAACTGTTCAAATAATAAATAAATTGCATTTAAAAATCTTAATATCAACTTATTATCTTAAGACGATAATAATAACTAAACAACATAATGAATTTATAAATCAGCTTTTAATTGAAAATTCGTGAAATGGTCCCTTTAAATGTTGTTGTTCATCGAGTCAATCAAAACAAATTACAAAAAAAAAAGTAGTGAACCTAATATGCTGACTGCAATGACACTTCTAACAAAACTAATTAATTCATTACCATCTGAAATCAAACCCGAAAGATCAAAAAGAAAAAAAAATCATCTGTAGTGTGAATGTGACATACTCAGTGGTTGTTGAGATAGGAATGTTTTTGTGACATTTTCACCTGTACTTCAATGAAATATAAACATGTAAGCTTTTTTCATTCATCCAAATTAAGTAAAACAATTATAAAATTTTGTTGTCATTACACCAGATGTTAAATTTTTCGTTACATACTATTAGATAAGTTCTTTACTTTTAGACATTACTGACATAATATCATAAAATTTACTATATGTATTTTCTATAAGTGTATAAACAATATATATATGCTTTATTAAACATAAATGAATAATTTTTAAATAATTTGTTTGAGAACAGGGTTGTACACGGGTATATATATGTTGAAAATCAATCTTTCAGCAATATTGTGATGAAATAAATCAAATTACCGTAATTTCCGGTGTATAGCCCGCGGATCAAACAATCGTATTTCGACCCAGAAATTTTTAAAAATAACATGTAACTTTTTAGATCATAGTAAATATTGGTCTTCAAATACTGAATAAAATTTCTGGGTCCAAACTGAATTGTTTGATCTTCGGGCTATACACCCGAAATTACGGTACATATCATTAGAAACTGAATAAAGTTACAAAAGTGTGCAACTCATTAAGTTTTAAATAATTTTTTAGATATAGTTATTTGAAAGATATAAATATAATGGATTATGCATTTTTTGCATATATTTAAAGCACAATACGTCAAAATTTTCTTCAAAAGAGTGAAATTTGGTATTTTTTTCAATATTAGCAGCTCAATGCTAAATTTTCAATATTAGCAGCCAAATATGAGTTTAAAGATTAGGACTGTCATTTTGAAAATTTCTGTTGGGCGGTGAGGAGCTAGTGATTTTCCTCTTTTTTGGAAAGGGATAATTGCTCTTCGCCCTAGAAGTTTTACTAAAAAACAATATTGCTTATTTTTTCCTTAAGAAACGAACATAAAAGATAATTTGAAAAATAAAATAAATGTATAAATAAAAATATTTCCAGGGACAATACATTGGATAGATTTTACATTTGAAAATATTGATAATTTTAAATATGATTTAAATACTACTAAAACCAGCCAAAATCCCACTATTTTTATTTCAGATCCAGTTGTAATGTAGTATTATGTACAATTTAAAATTAAAAAAATAGTCATAGAAACTCCGCCTCTGATTGATAAAGATTTTTTAATAATTTCATTATTTTTTGTAAAATATTTTTGATTTCAAAGATTATACAATTTTTTAGACACATTTAAATATTTTTTAACATTACAGCAATACTTTTTTCATAATCTACATACTTTATTTACCTTGCTTAAATTATTCGAAGAAGATTTCTTCATTAGTTATTGAAATATGATTTTATATATAAAATGAGGCCTTTGAAAATTGAACAATCATTAATGGTAACTTGTGGCATTTTTCCAAAACTTTGATAATTTTTTCTCATATTTTCACTATTTTTATTTTATAACCATTTAAAAGATATTTTTACGTACAATTAAAAAAAGCAATAACACCCTGCCTTCGGTTAATAATAAATTTTTGATTAACACATTATTTTTGACAAAATTGTTGATTTTAAAAATTCACAAGATAAAAGACATTCTTAGTGTTTAAACAAGATAAAAAACAAGAAATAATAATCTGCCTACATTATTTGTCACATATACATTATTTGAAACCTATTTAGTGATTTTATATTGAAATGACTTTTTTTTGGCTGAATCCCAATACAGCCGAGACACTTGGCATCGTTCAATTTGGCGAGGCGATAAATGGAACTTTGTTGTTACCAGTTCGTTTCGTAAATTCTTTCCACGCCTACAGTTGTGTGATCTTGAATTTGGATTGGTTGATTTCTTGTGTATTGGATAGCTACGCCTACCTTTGACAACTCAACTCCGCATGTTTTGTAATTTTTGTAAAACGAGGTGTCGAAGAAAGACGTTTTGTAATTGTAAAATTAAATGACGGTAAGTTAAATGTTTGTTATTGTTAATATTTTCTGCTGTTTTTTGTTGTAAAATTTGAAAGTTAAAGTACCCGTGTAATTTAGTTTGAAATTGTGAGTATTTGTTCATTTTTTTTTTTTTTTTTTTTGCTGGAAAGTTAAATGAAGTTTATCGACGACTAGAAATTTACGAAATTATGGCAATTCAACATTTTATAGAGTTGGTTTTCAAGAAAGGAGATGTTTGTTAAGGTATGTTAATAATTTTATGTATTTTTTATATAGTGTTAGCCGTTTATTGTATATTTCTCATGTATGCTGACCTTACGAGTTTTGTACATTTTGATATTGCTACTCATTGAGAACTGCTGAATTCTGATATTGCTATGCAGTGAGAACTGCTGAATTTTGAGATTGCTATGTAGCGAGAACTGCTGAATTTTGAGATTGCTACACACCGAGAACTGCTGGTGACAGTGATGTTTTTTTTTCGATTAATGAACGCGAAGCGTTCATACATGTTCCCTGATTGCCGCTTTAACGAGTTTCCTGCGTTTTTCAGATTGCTGCAGAACTAGGTTGCTGTATTCAGTGATATATATATATATATATATATATATATATATACAGGGTGATTCATAAAAGATGGGCAGAACTTTAAGGGGTTATAGTACACTTAAAGACAAATAATATTAAATAGGAGACTAAGGGTCCCAGACGTATTCCCAAGGAGATAGGGGGCATTAAAGTTTAGGGTCCGAAATTTCAAATGATTATAAAACATGGAAAAATTGGTCGATTCGTTTGCGGTTTTTGCAAAAAATTTTCTTTATGCCAGTATTTTCTTGAAATAAAATTTTAAAGTTCAATTTCAAAAAATGCCGATAGGGGGCGCTTTAGACTTTGGAGTAACAAACAACTATTTTTTAACGTTATTTTTTGTATTTCTTTAAATGATTTCGAAAGCTTAGACTTAAACTTAAATTTTGATCTAAAAATCTGAGTCCTAACGAGTAGTTAAGTAGCGTAAACTGAAATTTGAAATTTGAAACCCTTCTCCCCCCAGAACAAAAATCAGTTATTCCCGATCTTTGTGTCGTAGATTAGGCTCTAACTACTGCCGCGTTTTGCTAAAATTATTCTTTATGTCAGTATTTTCTTGAAAATAAATTTTAAAGAAAATTTTCAAAAAATTCCGATAGAGGGCGCTTTAGACTTTGGAGTAACGAACAACTATTTTATACCGTTATTTTTTGTGTCTCATTAAATGCTTTCTAAAGCTTAGACTTAAATTTTCTGCCCAAAATCTGAATCGTTAGACGTGGTTAAGTTTCTGGGGAGAGGGGTTTGAAATTTCTACTCCTGAGCACAGTTCAGTTTACCATGTCCACACATTGTGTGCTGTGATACGAGGTAAAAAGACACAAATTAGGATTATGTTACCAAAGCATATTTATTAACATGTAATTACAATAAATGTTCAAAATTGTGACCACCAGAGGTTATGCACGCAGAACAACGGCGAAGAATGGAACGGCGAACATTCGCGAAAACATCAGGCTTTTCGAGCACTTCCCCTACAGCGGTGGAAAGTCTGGTGACCAGTTCCTCGGGGGATTCAATGGGTGTCTCATACATAAGAGCCTTCAATCGTCCCCAAAAAAGAAATCGAGGGGTGAAAGATCTGGCGAGCGAGCAGGCCAAGCAACAGGACCACCTCGACCAATCCATCTGTTCGGAAATGTGATGTCCAGATAGTTGCGGACGTCTCGTACGTAATGGGCTGGCGCTCCATCTTGCTGGAACCACATGACCCGCCGGATGCGTGGAGGAACAACGTTTAACAGGTCTGGCAGCACATGTTGCAGAAATGTGAGGTATGTTTTACCGTTGAGGCGTTCAGGAAGAAGGTACGGTCCGATTAGGTGGTCTCCGAGGATTCCTGCCCAAACATTGATGGAAAAGCGTCTCTGATGAGCATGTGGATACGTAGCATGTGGATTGACATCCGCCCATACATGTGCATTGTGTGTGTTAAATGTACCTTCACGTGTGAAGGTACATTCATCGGTGAAAAGCACAGTTCGTCCAAAATGTGGATTTAGCGCGTTCTGCTGCAGAAACCAGCGGGCGAATTCAATACGATTTGGATAATCCCCTGGAGACAGTTTCTGGACTCGTTGCACATGAAACGGGAGCAAATGTTCATCCTTCAGTACCCTCCAAGTCATGGACTGTGAGGTATCCACCTGCCTAGCCACTGTTCGTGTACTTGTACTTGGCTGCGCCGCTACTACATCCAGAATGGCTTCTGCAACAACTACTGATTCGTCCTTTTTTGCACGACCTGCATTCGACCGGGAAGCGAGAAATGATCCCGTCTCACACAACTGTCTGTGCAAGCGCTCGAAAGTTTTGCGGTTAGGCAACCGCCTGTTGGGAAATCGCTCTCCGTACATTCGTTGTGCCTCTGCACCATTTCCATCTGCCGCTCCGTAAATTAAATGCATCTCAGCCTTTTCCTTATTCGTGAAGGGCACCATCTTCCGATTCATTACTACAGCGACTTACACTTGACTCACCGTTCAGTGGTTTTTATGCCTGAATCGTGTCGAAATTTTGCATACGTGTTCTTCTTCTTCCCCATTTGACATTTGCATACTTTCTGTTTCCTTCTTCACCCGGTGACTAGCGTCAGGAATGGAGCTTTAACGTTTGCATGAGCGACGTTTCCAACTGTGCCAGTGCCTTTATGAGTGAATTCCGACTATGCAGTCCTTGACGAAAGTTGTATTTTTGCCTCGTATCACAGCACAGAATCGTTGGGCATGGTTAAGTAGTGCAAACTGAACTATGTTCAGAAGTTGAAATTTGAACCCCCTCCCCTCGCTACTGAACCACGCTCAGCGATTCAGATTTTGAGCTGAAAATTTAAGTTTAAGTCTAAGCTTTAGAAAGCATTTAATGAGACACAAAAAATAACGGTATAAAATAGTTGTTCGTTACTCCAAAGTCTAAAGCGCCCTCTATCGGAATTTTTTGAAAATTTTCTTTAAAATTTATTTTCAAGAAAATACTGACATAAAGAATAATTTTAGCAAAACGCGGCAGTAGTTAGAGCCTAATCTACGACACAAAGATCGGGAATAACTGATTTTTGTTCTGGGGGGGAGAAGGGTTTCAAATTTCAAATTTCAGTTTATGCTACTTAACTACTCGTTAGGACTCAGATTTTTAGATCAAAATTTAAGTTTAAGTCTAAGCTTTCGAAATCATTTAAAGAAATACAAAAAATAACGTTAAAAAATAGTTGTTTGTTACTCCAAAGTCTAAAGCGCCCCCTATCGGCATTTTTTGAAATTGAACTTTAAAATTTTATTTCAAGAAAATACTGGCATAAAGAAAATTTTTTGCAAAAACCGCAAACGAATCGACCAATTTTTCCATGTTTTATAATCATTTGAAATTTCGGACCCTAAACTTTAATGCCCCCTATCTCCTTGGGAATACGTCTGGGACCCTTAGTCTCCTATTTAATATTATTTGTCTTTAAGTGTGCTATAACCCCTTAAAGTTCTGCCCATCTATTATGAATCACCCTGTATATATATTATGAACGCGAAGCGTTCATACTTCTTTAAATTAGAAATGAATTGTTCAATGTTTACTATAATATAGGCACGTACTTACAATATTAAATGACCCCATGATTTTTTCTGAAAGTTGTTGAGAAAATCATTATATCGTTACTCTGATTTGAAAAGGTACTTTAAAATTTTCACATTTTCAATAAACTTATGTTGAAATCGTTTGTTTTATTTTGAATCTCATAAAAATCAGCTTTCCTGTGTTTTCTAATACGTCGTTATTTATAAATGTTGTATTTCCCATGATTCCAGGGTGATGACGTAGTAAAAAACAGTCTGGAAGCAATCAGCAAAGTGGACCAATCACGTTAGTTTTCAGGTTGCCGCATTTTAGATTGGCGTATGTGGGGTATTTGGCGCTTGTCAGAAAAGTCGCCAAATGGGGTGTCTCAGCTGTTTTGGGAATCTGCCCTTTTTTTTTTTTTATGCAGTCTTTGAATATCGAACTGTCATTAAAAAAATTTGAAACAATTTTTCAAAATTTTGATATTTTTTATCTTAAAAAATATGTTACTTAGGATCAAGAAAATTAAAGGTGATTACGTCTTAAAATAAGCTATAAACAAACCCAATTTCATTGAAATTTGTGACAGTGATTAAATGGCTTAGGAGAACTGACATGGAATGACTCTGCTTGATTTGATTTGAAATGCACATCAAAATATTTTTAAATAGGAAATACTACCAAAAACACCCAAAATCCCACTATTTTTATTTCAGAATCAGGTAAAGGACACCTTTAAGTATATCTCCCACAAAAAATAAATTTAATAAAAATACCGCCTTCTGTTGATAATGCTTTTTTTGTTAATGCATTATTTTTCATAAAAAATTCACGACTTCAAAGTTTAAATATTTTTTTAGACACACTTAAAATGTTATAAACGTAACAATATATTTTTTTCATAAGCTGCGTACCCTAAATATTATGCATAAATTATTTAAAAAGGATTTGTACAGTAGCTATTGAAATATGGTTATATATATGACATGCTACATTTGAAAACCGAGCTGTCAAGAATGCCAACTGACGGCAGTTTTCAAAATTTTGACAATTTTTTTCTCAGAAACTATTTCACCAAGGAGCAAAAAAAATTACTGGTGATCATATCTTAATAGTAAGAACAAACACACGCAGTTTCATTAAAATCTGTGATGGTGGGTTACATATTGATATTTTACTGCCTGATTTGATGTGGAATGCCCCCAATCTTACAATTAAAAAATAATAATGTGCCCTGCAGAAAAATACACACAATAGGATGCATATCTGTAGTTTTACAACTTTCTTGGTGCACTAGAATTGTAGTGTAAAAAGTTTACATTCTAATCCGTTCAATGGATGTTTAGAAAATTGTCGACATATATATGTACTACATGCGTATGCACAGACAAACGTAACGACCGAAAACTGAAGCTCCTTTTTTAAAAAGTTAAAAAAAATCCTTTTCTTAATTTCCCCTCCTCCCTCCAAAAATGAGGTCAAGTTTTAATCTAAAAAATCAGTAATATTTTTTTTTAATATCAGTAATAAATTATAAATAATATTCAATGGCCTTCAGCTATCATAGATTATTCAAAGAAAGACGGCATACATAAGACAGGTGAATACAAAATGTCTATAATATTTTCTTATTATTAATTTTAGCTGCGATATGTATTTCGTTTTTTTCCTGAGGAAAATCATCTTAATGAAAGAGTTGCTGCATAAAAGGTTTTCACATGCATCGATACAGGATTCATTTTATATCATCTTGTGAAAAAACGTGAAAAGTATCCTCAGATTTGAAAAAAAATATATACTGTTTGCATGTTAAAAACTTTCAATTAATTACATTCTGATAGGAGGGTATTTCAATTTCATATGTAATATGTGTATATATATAACGATTTTTATATTATTTTTAATATATATTTATATTAATTATTATTGAATTTATTTTATAGCATATAGCTATATGTTATATATTATCAATGTTATAGAATTATTTAAATTCTTAGTGTAGTTTAAATGAGTAAGATAATAGAATATTTTGAATGCTTTTTTTAAAAAAATTTATTAACAATAGTTTTTAAAAAATATATAGTGAGGTTTATATTAGGTTTATAATTATCTATATATAAGGATTTGTTTGGTTTTGCTGTTGATAAATTTTTACATTCAAAGGCTTTCAATTGTTCATCTTGTGACATTTGAGTAATAAAAATACTACTAGATGGCAGAACCAACACAAATTGTGATGCGATATCACACAAATCAAAGCCTGATGATGATACCCTCCTAATTTTGAAATGTGTTTGTCTGAATGCAGAAGTTATTAAAAAACTTGACATATTAAACAAAAACCTAATTTGCAGAACAAATTAAAAAAACAAAATTTATTTCCTTAATTGTTTAAGCCCGAGAAGGGGCAGATATTAAGATATTTCATTCAATTCGTGCTACATTTAATGTTAAATTTTTGTAACAAATAAGCTAAACCAATTGAACATTAAAAAATTTAAAATGAAATTCATACAATATAATGCTTTAAACACCTATATACTTAGATTCCATTCAAATGAAATCGAAATAAATCTTAGACTTTTTCCATTTTTAAGTTGTAAATATTTGTACTGCAAATTTTACATTATGTTTATGACGATTGTACATAATATGATAAGGTACATGCAAAATACAAAACTTTAAAAAAAGTCTAAGATTTATTTCGATTTCATTTGAATGGAATCTAAGTATATAGGTGTTTAAAGCATTATATTGTATGAATTTCTTTTTAAATTTTTTAATGTTCAATTGGTTTAGCTTATTTGTTACAAAAATTTAACATTAAATGTAGAACGAATTGAATGAAATATCTTAATATCTGCCCCTTCTCGGGCTTAAATAATTAAGGAAATAAATTTTGTTTCTTTAATTTGTTCTGCAAATTAGGTTTTTGTTTAATATATACATATATATATACAAATGTATAATTACAAATCATCATCAATTCCTATTACAATAATTAATAAAAAAAATTAGCAGCAAATAATAACTGTAACATTATACAAAATACAGATGGAACCCTATACGTATACATGTAATATTAAATAAGCAAAATCCACCAATTAGATAGCACATTGCATACGATTAATCCATATTTACATAAGAAAAACCACCAAAAAAAAATTATTAAAGACTTATGAAACAAGAAACCAGCTAAAAAATGTTGAACTCTTAAAAGACATATTGTAAACAGAGAATAGATCAAGTGGAATGAAGGATGGAGTCGGAAGCTTATATAGCATTTCACTTCATCAGGGGTTATATATATTATTATATTAAATTTATTATATAATAAATGTATAATAATAATAATAATAATAGTATTATTATTAGTATAATAATATTATTAATATGTATTAATTAATATGATGTTAATAATAGTTTTATGCAATATATTAATTATGAATTAATAATTATGATTAATCATTTAAGCATAATAAATCATTTAAAATGTGACCATGTAAAAATCGCCCTCATAGACATTTGAAAAGCGTAAAAGGTGCTATCGTCGATCAAAA
The DNA here is from genome assembly GCA_963932465.1 of Maratus speciosus. NCBI lineage: Eukaryota > Metazoa > Arthropoda > Arachnida > Araneae > Salticidae > Maratus > Maratus speciosus. The sequence goes on along the minus strand of OZ010787.1, from coordinate 163,919,320 downwards.
CATACAATCTAAAGAGACTCTTCCATCACCAGCACGAGCGCTTCGTCTTAAACCACTTAAACACATCTTAAATGCAGCAACCTCAAATAACTAGCACTAATTCCACAGCCAAGAGGTAGGAGAAAAATCTCCATAGGGAGCGGAGCTACACCGAGACGCTAGTCCCAGCTCAGTGCTTTTCGCCCAGACTCCCCGGCTTAACCGACGAAACACCTCGCGGATCACGCCGGGAACCAGAGAGCCCAGACTAGGTGCCGTTAGCGACCCCATGGGGGGCACGGAAAGCTCCACCTAGACGGAATAGACTCCACCTCGCAAGGGGATTGGATGGAACGGAGTCCCGCCCGCCCCCGGCGACTCGACTCCGCCCGAAGACGGAGAAGCCACCGGAGGCCGACAGAAGCTCGCCCACCACTACCTTACTTCACGGTCATCGAGGGTACCCAGCACGAATGCCCCTGACCCCGTGCAGTGATCGACCGCTACCTTGTTAGTGCGTTCGAAAGTTAGGTGGAGACACCTCTAGGTCTTCACCACTGGGCGAGGAAAACTCCAGTCGCGCATAGACACGCAAGACCTAGGTCGGACCAAGAGTTCCTCTGAGGCTCGAAGCGCCGCCTCGTTACCGGCGAGCCTCCGGCCCGTTTCCCTGCGGGAATAGCGTTCGAGGGTGGACCTGCCGGCAGACCCCCTCCAAGGGTCACGGCACGACATGGAGCAAGCAGAGCCATACTGGCCTCCCCACGCGACCGCTCCTTGGTCAACGGGGGCACCGCCAAACCCTTCCCACCTTAGGGTCGGCTCCCAACTGCTTCAGCTGCGGTCCTTGGCGGGATGAGCCACCCAAGTCAAAAAGTAACCTGGGCGCTGTCCGAAACCCTCGCCTTTCGGTTGCTCCGGGAGTCCATGCATGGCGTTCCCGCGATCCCCGTCGTCACTATAGAGTCATCAAGGACTTTCCACTACAAAGCCCGCTTTCTCACCTCAGGCTCCCTCTTAGTCAATTGGTGGATGGGGTCCTATCGCTTTAGCTACCCTTTGCCCAGAGTCACCGCCCGGTCTATGACCGGCTCTGGGATCAGGCTATGGAGCGTCGCTATCCGGCTTGCCCAGAGAACCCGGGTGCCGGGGGTTCGTTGAGACATGGACCCGAAGGCCTCCGGACTCTTGGCCTGTCGACCGCAAGTCTCTCGAGGAGGTAGCGACTCGTCCCCATCCGGCCGCCTCGCATTCGTACACAACGAACTCGGCCGGGCTTCCGGTCTCCTCCCCCACTCAAGAGGTCGGTTCGGAACCACCCGGAGAGGCGGCCACTCTTTCCGTGGGTAAAAAAAAAAATCCAGCTAATAATTAAGCTAACTTATGTTCAGTTCTCGTGTGCGTGTGTGTGCCCTTTTTTAAATCAAAGCTTTCTTTGAACAATTTACCCGAATCCCGCTTCTGACTCCAATCTGTAACGTGATAAAAAATCAAAACTATCGAGAACTAGACTTACAAGGAAGGTCTCCATACTGGGCATACTCAGAATATGTTGAAAAAAAATGCTAGTGAAAGTTCTCATGTATGTAATAAAGGATCAGTTAAAATTAGCGGCGGAATTACAGTAGAAAATCTGTAAAAAAATAAAATACTTTCGAATAATTGGCGTGAAAAGACGAAAGCGGCACGCAATTTGGCGAGCAGCACTTTTTCTCGCCAAAAGCAAACAATTTTAATGAATCTGAAAATTGTTTGTTAATTGATTTTGCGAATATGCGGTATTTAATGAATTTAAACGTAAACCATGAAAGAATTTATTATTATTATTATTATTACATTTTGTATTATACTTGTTGCTTGTTGCCGATTTGAACGAAATTTTGCCATTGTTTTATTCTCCAATTCACAATTTTTTTAATTTAAACGGCTTTATCGGTTATAAAAATAACTTTTAACGCCAGATGAATATGCTGCCGTAATACATTTCCATACCGAAGAAGTTGTTTCCATAGCAACTAAGTTGAATCGACAGTGCTCGATGGGGCATATTATTGAGTTTGGAACAATTTTAATCAATTTAAATTTTGTTTTAAATCGTAAAAAATGATAGTTAAAATTCGTTATAGGTACATATAAATATATATGACAAAACTATATTTAAAAGAAACTAAAAATGACAAAGCTAAAGTTATTTAAATTAAACTTATTTAAACAAATTCAACATAAAAAGTTTTTTCCTTAAGGAGTATTCGACAAGCGTATTTTTTTTTTAATTTAATTTCTTCGCCAAACGGTGATAAGTCGCCAAATAAGCGAAATTTTCATTATTTTTTTACGGACGTTCTACCGAGGTTCCGCCAAAAGTTTTTTTATAAACATATATACCCATGGGAGAAGAACATTCTGTATTTTTTTCAGATTTTTCTGAGTATGCCCGTATGGAGACCTTCCTTGTTAGACATCTAACTCATAAGAAATGGCGTTCATTTTTAAACTTTTTTAATTCACGCTTGGGCAACCCAACACAGCACACATAAAAAATCACAGGACATATAAAACTCTGAACTTAAATTCTATCGGAGCTTGCTCGCCCCTCGTTGATCCAAACGACCGTCCTCGGTCGCTTCAGAAACGCATCCCCTCGTTCTTTAGTTTTCACGTGAGAGTCTGATTCATCTTATTACAAAAGTTTATTTCTCCAACTGCCAGTCAGCACATTTCACCGAGAAGTATTTACATCATTAAAATTAGTTTACAACTTTACATCTGGATTTCGTGAAGGCATTGACATGCGAATTTATTGTTTAGGCATCTGGAGGGCCCAATTAAAAGTGTTTACTACGTTAAGTGGCCATCTGGTTTTTGCATGAGCTCAGATGAAACGTCATAGGGGAAAACGGGGGGGGGGGAGCTAATCCCAACCTTAATTTATTTTTCGAGGGGCATTATGCTTTGAAATAAGTGTATAATATACAATTAGTGTGAATAGACTTTGAGCTCAATGCAATCAGTTTAATTGGGCACTTTTCTTTTTTATTATAGCGTATTAATCAGTTTTCTGAAACCGGAATATATGTTTTTCGGATGCTACCAATTCTCGAGTAAACATTATCATGTTCACAGGCAAACACAACTTTCTGTTTTACAGACTTAATAGCATTAGCATTAACAATATTTTGTTACTCTTGCATGCATAAATTCAATTATGCAGCTAAAAATGTTGAATTGATATTTACTGCACCCTAAAAACCGATATTCCGGTTTGAGAAAACTGAATAATACACTATAAAAACTACACTATAATTTTGTACTCAATCATACTAATTGCGGGTTTAATTTCGTATGACTATAAAAACGAGTCGGAAACATTTCAGAAATTCAGTGGCAGCAATAGAATTTTTTTTTAATAAATACTTCTTTAAATCTGGAAAATATATTGGTCTCTGAGCTTTCTAATGATAGAGACCGTGTTTCGGAATAGTGGGTAACTCGAAAAACTTATTGTATATTTTTGTCTGTTGTTTTATTATATCTTCGTAGATTAGGAAAATTTTCTCTTCTTTTTTTTTTTACTGTGTAGATATGATAACAATACCTTTCTTTTTATCTAATACAGCTACCGTTACGCAAGACATCATTTCATAGTAGATCGAGAACTCTTTACAACTTTATTATGAATTTTTCCCCATATCTCGTACCGTTGTCGAGACAGAAACGCTAACTCCACAATTTTCCGCTAGGGACGTTGTCAGGTTCTATTTCATCGCGCTGTGCATTTCCGTTTTACTAAACTTAGACATCATGTACATGGTTATAGCTAACCCAATTCATCCGTTATTTGAGAATTAATAGAAATAAGGAAACAACTTACATTTATTAGATATGCTTGACATTTAAATGAAACAATGATATGCAGTTGTTTTTGTTTCAGTATTTTCATTCAATGTATTAAGATTCTAACTATTTATCTTCCTTAAATATTCTTTTATGTCAGCACAGCGATCTTGTCAAAATATTTAATAGAAATATTGACAAATGTGTAATTCTTCTCGTTTGCATTATAAAACAAAAACATGTCCATGAGTAATGCTGACGTCATATCGATGGTGGCAACAATTTAAGCAGTCCATATCACTTTTTTCGCAAATTTGATTACTTCTAAATATCGGATAATTTTAAACCATCGGAATAGGAAAATAAGTGTAATTTTAAATGTAATTGTTCGAAAATTGTATCGCAATTTACTGATTTTTTATGATTTTAAGAATTAGTTTTTAGAGCATGATTAAAAATATCTATCTCTATCGCGTGTAGCTTGATTACAGACGATAAACTCATTTGCACTTAAAAACTATAAATAGTTCCGCATTTGCTTTCAGCTAATATTCCGTAGTGAAATTAACATTTCATCAATAAATGAATAAATGAATAATATAAATGACACAAAAATATTATAACAGATATGTAATCGGAGTACGCGTTTAAATATGAAAATTTATACTAATAAAAGAAAGTTTCGCTCTGTGTGTGTGTGTGCGTGTGTGTGATGACTAGGAAAATCTACCGCATCTATAATGCTGAAAATTTATGTGAGTGTAGCCCAAGATCTCTCCTGATGCACATGAGATTCAGAATTTTCATTTCTGTTAATTATTCGAGATATTAATTAAAAATCGCAACGAACGCTCATCAAAAAGGATTCTTTTTCGAGTGCGCGTGCGCCTACGTAGAACGACCCTTCCGCATGTCTGGACGCAGAGAAAAAAAAGGAAAGACCACGCAGCTCTTAATTTTTCGTCCTTTTTTGTTGCGCGTAAGTTGAATCGCTTGAAATATACACAAACTAAAAACATATTCTTAAATTTCGTACTTTTTACTTCCAAACTCCGCAAATCGTATAAAAAATACGAATGTTAAGCCTTTAAATTTTTTTGAAAAAAGTTCGATTTCGCGGGTGGTCGCCCCTTCCCCTATTTACGTGACTTGCTTCGGGTTCGATTCTAAAAATACTGAAAAATTAAAAATACCCACTTAATTTGGATACATTCTTCTCTACGACGGTGCAATTTGTTTATAAAAATATGAATATTAAGCCTTTCAAAAAAATTCGCGATTGGAAGGCATTTTGCGCCACCCGCAGTCATTCATTTTTTTCTCCGCTAAATGTAATTAAATATCATGTATAAAATTTTTGAAACATTAGGACTGTTAGTAGTATTAAAAACTAATAATAAAATCTGCAACATTTTCCCTCAGAACGTCAATACGCGGGTGACTTTTGTTCATGTTTTTACAAATAAATATCCATATTTTTGCAGGAAAATTATATTCAGGCTTCCGAAACCTTATATTTTTAACTCATAAAAATTTCAAGGAGTTTGGAAAGTGTGTACTATTTTGTTTTGAATATTAAACGATTCGATTCAGAGAGAGAAAATAAAAACTGTTACGAGGTTCGTTTGGAAAGATTTTCGTTAAAAGTATAAATTCTTACGAAATCGCGTAAAAGATATAAAGTCATAAAATTTGAGGTTTGTTTAAGGTTATTATCAAGGGTCTGGGCAACGCCTGGCGGGTCAGCTAGTAATTAGAATAAAAAGGGCTGCCGCAAGTAGCAAAGTATTTGGCTATTTCTTCGGCTATTAAAAATTGGCGTGCTGCTAATACCACAGTAAGACTTTTAAAAAATTTCAAATCTGTATTTAAATATCCGTATTTGAATATTTCTTATATAAAAAAATTGTTTTGGTGTTGTTAGTGCGCAATTTAAATAATCTGTTTAATGTAAAAAAATCTATTAGAGTTTTCAATAAAAAATGGTTTTCACCTATCTTCTGTAACTTGAAAGTCCGGGATGGATAAACTGGTATAATTAAAAAAGGTAATTTTTATGTTGTAAAAAATATTATGTTTGCTTTATGTAAACTGTTTTTCAAAGGTATTAAGTATAGCTCCAAGTCAAAAAATTAGAATAATAGAAAAAAGGAATAGTGAAAAAAGGTATTTATGTATAACTTATACAAAAAGTAGTACAGGATAAAACTTAATACTGTAAGAATCTACATAGTTTGTAGAATCTTTTAGTATAAAAAGTAAAAGAAATGATACAAAAATTAAAATAATTATTCACACTTGGAAAAAATCAAAATATTATAATAACCATTTTTCTGGTTTAAAATATTAGAATAATGCATTGTATATAATACGTGTTTAAAATAAAAAAAGGAAAAATTGTTGTTCTTTAATATTTTATAGCATCACCTTTACTCACCTTTACAGCACGAACTCGCTTTGCCAAGCTAGCTACAAGTAGTTCACAATGTTTTCTGCCCAGACATGACCATGTCCACTTTATGCTGGAATAAGCTCAACTTTGTTCTTTTGGCGCAATATCTTGAAGTCTTTTCTTCATTATTCCCCACAAATTCTCTATTGCATTTAAATCTGGCGAATTTGCCAGCAATGGAAGTGCGTTAATTTTATGTTGGATAAGCCAGTTCTTGGTGGACACTGACCTGTGTGAAGGTGCTAATCATGTTGGAAAATAAAATCGTCACCACACAGATCTTCCGACGATGGTATCATAAAATTCTCGAGGATTTCTTGATGTAACTCAGAATTAATCCTTTCGTTAACGACACATAGCCTTCCAGGATCATCTTCAGTCATGCAAGCCCATACCATTACACTGGCTGCAAATTTCACTGATCGTTTCATGCAGTCCTTGGCATATGATTCTTGCTTCATTCGCCATACAGGAACACCTTGATCACCATAAGTTACGCAAAACACACTCTTATCACTAAACAATATCTTTTTCCAATCATCCAGACCCCCTTTTTTGCCCCACTCCACTCTCTCCCTTTTCTGTTTGATAGTCATGAGGGGCTTTATGTCTGGTACACGAGATTGAAATCAAACTTTATGGAGACGTCTTAGTGTTGTAGATTCACTCACATCAACACCGTGTTCTTTCCCCTTTCAATGCAAATATCTTAAACTTCTAAAACGGATTTTTAGCAATACTTTTCAGTTTTCTATCATCTCTCTGAGTAGTTTTTGACTTTCGACGGCTATTCAGATGCTTGTTTTCAAAACGTCCGTCGTTAAAATGCTGCTGTATTGCTCTACTAATACTTGGTTGAGAGCATTTAAGTTACTGCCGATATAGTGCTGATTACGACTTTCTTTATGCAAATCAATAATACGATGCCTTGTAAACTCAGTTATGTCGAGCGAACGACCTATGTTTCACACAAAATGAAAACAATGATGATGCAAAGCGTTTTTATAACTTAAGAAGTCCCGCAGAAGCTAATTGTATGCTTAATTTATGCAACCTTTTTAACCAATCAGGAAAATTCATAAGTATTCTCCTTTTTTTTGAATTGAATAATGAAAATAATTTCACAAAATACAATATTCACTCAAAATTTAATCTTTTAAAGTTTTAATTTTCTTTAATAACATGCAAATTTATTAAAACATCAACCGTTGTTCTTTTTCACTTGAATCACACTAAATTAAAGCTAAATGGAATTCCAAATACAAAGGAAATGAATTATTCTAATTTTTTGACTTGCAGCTGTACTGTACATTCTTAACGTTGTCTAAATGTTTTCTCTCTTTCCTTTCTGTGCGCAAACATTTAATATCCTTAAAACTTTTCTTAAAAGTAAAAGTTTCAGAGCAGGGGCGCGCCAGCAGTATCCAGCACCTGTGTGCAGAACTTCAGTTGACGCCCTATAACACCCTCCCCCTCCAAAAACAAAACTTTAAAAAAAGATCTATGAGTATTTATAAATGCATAGCTGCCATCCTTTTGGAGTTTTATCTCAGATCAAAGAAAGTTTTTTGAACCAGACAATTATTTAATAAAATGTGTCTTCTTTCTATAGGGTTCGCATTTCATTTCATTTATTTAATAAAATTTCTGGTTTCAAACGTGTTTAAAATACTTGAAAAATAAGGAAGGTTGGCAGATATGTAAGTAAAATTCGAAACACAGTAAAGCCTGTTAAAATAAAACCTGTCTGTATCAGAATCTTTCATTAAACGGTAAAATTTCATTATCCCGAAGAAAATAATACAACACAATAACAATAGATTGCATCCATACTAATAAAAGAAAGTTCTTTGTCATCTCTAATTTGCATTTCTATATTAATAAAAGAAAGACGTTTTTCTTTACTGTGCATGTGTTGGCGATGGCTAAGAAAATCTACCGGACATAGAGGTCTGAAAATTTGGTATAGACGGTGGCAAATCTAAATGCACCTGGGGCTAAGATTTTCCTTTTTCATAATTAGCCGACATATTAATTAAACGCCATAATGATAATAGCAAAATGGCGATTTTTTTTTCCTTCAAGGCAATCCATTTTGAAATTGTGATGGCCTGGTACCTGTAGCGTTAGAAAAAAAATATATCGTCTTATCTTTCCGATTCCAACGGCATCTGTTGTTACTATTAAAAAAAAACTTTTTTATTTAGTCGCCATTCGCGTCAGTTTTCAAGTTTTTTCGTTTTTCTTAAGTTTCAAAATTTCGAAAAAAATCTCCTATTAATACATTCTCGGTATTTTTCCGAACCTAACGATATCTCTGGTGTGAAAAATATTAATATTTACTATTTCAAAAAAATATCTTGAAGTCATTTCAAGGATTCGCCAGAGGTTTTTTTTTTTCTCATCGTGCAAGTTTTCTCAAGATTTCGTTTCCCATCTCAAAAATATGTGCTTTGGATATCATTTCGCGTTTTAAAAAAGTGAGGGGATGGTGCGCATTTTTTGTTTTATCAAGAATGTTTGGTCAGAATTGAAAGTTTTACGTATCTAAATGCCAGAAATTAAATACAAATTCGAGGTTAGCTTGAAAAATCAAACCAAAGCACGGAGATCACCCATTACCGTCTCGAATGTGTATTCGAGACGGTAATGCATCACCCCGTTGCAGAAGGCAATGGGACCCTCAACTCGAGTTTCGTGTGGATTGATTTTTATTGAAAAATGACAAATTATACAAATCCGAGGTTGACCCTTCCGAAGGTAGTTTTTCTGACAATATTAAGTTCGTTTGGAAAGATTTTCGTTAAAAAATATAAAATCAAAACAAACCGGACTGCGCGTTGTACGCCCGGTGTATGCTGCTGATGCTGAAGACATTGCTCCCCTATCCCCATCGCTAGGTTCGTTTGGAAATTTTTTTGTTCAAAAATATAAAGTCATTCAACATTTGTTTTTAGGCATATTCAAGGTTATTACTATTATCATTTGCCCGGGAAATGCCGGTCGGGACAATTAGAAGGACATTGCACGGGAATTTAAAACTCTTTTTTTTCAAAAATTTGTATTTTTCCGTTCGAATTACAGCGACGTAGCTCCTAACTTATTTATGGCTAAATTGATTTTTTTTTTGTCATTTTAGTTTCTGTAGCGTGTACATGCAATGCTAATAAAGGCTCATATTTCAATACTTTCCATTTTATGTTCTGAATTAAAATGAACAATAATCATAATTAACAAACACACAATTAGACACAATCGTACGCAGCGAGTGCAGGGAAAGGCTGTCTCTCCCAATCTTTTTAAAAGTAAGAATTTTTGGTTTTTTATGGCCAAATTTAGCCTACTTTCACCGCCCGCCCCCTCACACCCCCCTTAACAAAAATTTTCTTTCCGCCATGATGATAGTCCCAGAGAACAAGATAATATAGATAAAAAATATTTGTTGTTCTCGGAGATCTGTGGTCCTAAAAAACACACAATTTTTGTCCAATGATTAATAGTTTTCACAGAAGTGATCATTTGTAGGGCGCTAAAAAAAGATATTGCTTCGGCCGCCGAAAGTAGGCTTTACTCTTATGAGCGCAAAAATCACGTGTTAAACCTACGACATGAAATGATAAAACCTTCAGAAATGGCTGATGTTTCATTTTGCCAATTTGCGCCATAGCTGACGCCAGTCTCTTCAATTTAAAATCTCTACATTGAAAAACACGCTCATACAAGTTCTAGTTTTACATTGTTTCTCTATTCAGGGTAGAGATCTGCACTGCCCGTACCTGTGTCCTGATTCTGCCCTTAACGGAACAAGCCGAGTAGGAAACCTCCCATTCACGTAATCCATACCGAGGTTCAACAATTTCCAATTCTGCCCCAAACGGAATAGGGGAGCAGCGTTTGACCTCTCAATTACAAGGTCAACGAGTTTCGACTAGAATTTCGACCAATCGCTTCCAAGGACACATGTGGTCTCTTTATCTGAAACACGAACATGTGTGTTTACCTGCTACCCCTTTGAAAAGAGACCTTTAATTGGCACTATGATTATATATTGATTTTTTATAGATAATATAAAGTGAATTATATAATATCGCTATAAACAGTGTGCAAAGTTTTAATAGGTGGTAAGTTATAAATAATCTTTACGAAGTTTTGATACAATTATATAATTTTTAATATTACTTAGAGTAAAATTAAGGGATTATTTAAACAAAAACTCTTTGCAATTACACTTTTAAATTAGTACAATTTTTAATCTTCTAAAAATTATATTTTAGCATGAAGGTTTTATTTATTTATTTTTTTTTTTTTCCAATATAAGCTTTAAAATACAAGTTATATCAGCCAAATAATTAAAAATTTATGTTTCACGCATAATAATTATTTTACATTCACAATTACCGTATATACTCGTGTATAAGTCGAAGAATTTTAGACAAAATTTGGGCGTTGAAAATGGGGGATCGACTTATACACGAGAAAGTAAAGAAAAAAAAAATCACAGACTACTGCGATTGTTTTTTTTTCAGTCTTTTAAGTAATTACATGAGAGATAAAAGCGGACAATGGTCATTTCCAAGTGACTGACAAACAAAGCTCAATGTCCCTGTAATTGTTTTGCACCCATTTTCTCGTGGGACAAAAAACCCTTCAATATATTCTTTTCAGCATTTTAATCCCCTTTTAAAAAGAGTCCAACTTGAGAATGCTTCTAGATATCTTTCTTAACCTTTAACTGATGCCACTCGGTCTCCCAGACCCCGCGACTCTCAGCTATAAACACTTTTACAGCTTTTTACTTTTCTGTACGGAAGTTAAATAATATGAATAAAATACTTTTTGGATGCAATTTAATTCACATGCTCCTAAGAGAAGTACAACGATATTGTTAGGACAAAATTTAATTAATTCAACCATTTGAGTTATTTTTTTATTCATTTTATTCGAGGGGTCTGAGAGACCGGATCACTTTAGTTGTGTGACAAATTTCAGTCCCATCAGTTAAAGGTTAAAATTCCTATAATACAAAGAAGTACTATATTTTAGCAGTCTAAGAAGTTGTTTACCCTTGTAAATAATGCCTGAATGGATTTTTCAAAGAATTTTATCTTTTTAAGTATAATTGAACTGATGTGAATAGGTTTCAAAATAGTTTAAGCTTCTTCGGTTATATATAATTATACAGGTTTAAAACGTTGAATTAAAAAAAAATCGGATTAGAAACTTAAAAAATTTACTAATTTAATGAAAATTTTTTAATTTTTCTATCCTCGATTACAAATTATTTTTCAACATGCTACCAGAAATGTGGTTCGACTTATACACGAAAATTCAATTTTTTTCAAAATTTTGCTTAAGAATTGGGAGGAGGGGGGGTCGACTTATGCGCGAGTATATACGGTATATAATTTATTAATATTTAGATTAAAATCGAGGGATTATTTAAACAAAAACTATTTGTAATTACTCTTTTGTGAAGATTAAAACTTACTGTATTAATTCAAATATAAATTTATCATAAAGTGTTTTTTTTATGTGAGTACGCTTTATTAAACTAATTTTTTCAATACAAGCTTTCTTCTTTTCTTTTCTTTTTTTTTTTTTCCCACAAGTTTTAAAATACAAGCTGTATCAGCCAAATTTATCATAAAGTGTTTTTTTTATGTGAGTACGCTTTATTAAACTAATTTTTTCAATACAAGCTTTCTTCTTTTCTTTTCTTTTTTTTTTTTTCCCACAAGTTTTAAAATACAAGCTGTATCAGCCAAATAATTGAAAAATAATGCATACTCATAATTATTTTACAATTACCGTATTTTATGGAAGAAACGCCGCGGCGTTTACGAGATTAAAAGTTAATTTTTTTCTAAGTGCTGCGTTTACGATGTTCTTTAAATACCAACTGAGTTTCCTTAGTTTAAAAATTCATAAAAATACTTAAAATCGGATTGAAATATTTTAAATAAAACTATACACATCTTAAGATATTAAGAACGAGGCAATTGAAAAATAATGCATACTCATAATTATTTTACAATTACCGTATTTTATGGAAGAAACGCCGCGGCGTTTACGAGATTAAAAGTTAATTTTTTTCTAAGTGCTGCGTTTACGATGTTCTTTAAATACCAACTGAGTTTCCTTAGTTTAAAAATTCATAAAAATACTTAAAATCGGATTGAAATATTTTAAATAAAACTATACACATCTTAAGATATTAAGAACGAGGCATCCTACACTGCTCAGAAAGTTTTGATTAAAATTAGGTCAATGTGAGGCTGTTGACAAAAGTTGCGTTCCGATGGATGCGGCGTTTACAACGGGTGCGGCGTTTACAATATTTTTAAGCGTATTCAAGCCAATTTGAGGAGTGCGGCGTTTACGACGGGTACGGCGTTTCTTCCATAAAATACGGTACATAATTTTTTATTGCTATTTAAAGTAAAATCAAGGAATTATTTAAGCAAAAACTATTTGTAAATACTCTCTTGAATTAATACAGCAAGTTTTAATCTTCTCAAAAATATATTTTACCATGAAGGTTTTTTTTTTTAAATGTAATTACAATTTATTGTACTAACTTTTTAAATACAAGCTTTTTTTTTTATGTATACAAGTTTTAAAATACAAGCTATGGTAAATCTCTAGGCTAATTAATTGAAACTTTATGCTTTCTCATAATTATTTTACATTTATATTTTAATTTTTATTATTAGAATAAAATAAACGGATTTAAGCAAAACTATTTGTAATTATACTTTTGGATTACAACAAGTTTTAATCTTCTCAAAAATATATTTCAGCATGAAGGGTTTTTTTTTTTTAAATACGAGCTTTAAAATACCAGCTATATCAGTCAAATATAATTCAAAAATTATGCTTCAGCTTCAGTCGTGATTATCTTACATTTACAATGATATAATATTTATTATTATTTAGAGTAAAATCAAGAAATTATTTATACAAAAAGTATTTGTAATTACATTTTTGGATTAGTACAATAAGTTTTAATCTTCTCAAATGCATTATTTAGGATTATTATTATTTTGAATACAAGATTTAAAAGACAAGCTCTATCAGCCAAATAATTGGAAAATTAAGTTTCACTCATAATTATGTTACATTATATATTATAACATTATATATTATACATTATGTATATATACATTATTATATATTTTTTATTGTTTAGATCAAAATCAAGGGATTATTTAAGCAAAAATTATTTGTAATTGCACTTTTGGATTAGTGCAATAAGTTTTAACCTCAAAAATATATTTTAGCATAAAGATTTTTTTTTTTTTTTTAATATAAGTTTTAAAATACAAGCTGTATTAGGCAAATAATTGAAAAACTATACTTCTCCCACAATTAATTTACATTTAATTTAAGGTAAAACTATTTCTAGTAATGAACCTAACAAAACTGAATACTAATAGTAACAATAGTACAATGCGAATATACATTTAACAAAAATTAGGTCATCTATCCTCATTTACAAGAGATGCATATCTCTTGATATACAGAGACGCCATCTTAAACCGACCCAAGTAATTCTTTCCGGCTGCTGATTGCAGTCGGGATGAATTACGACGATGCAACCCCGGCGAATGGGAAATAATTCCAACACGTTAGGGGCAGAATTGGAAAATATCACTTCGTCGGCGCATTACGAGAAAGTAACCCGTTCCGAGAAGGGCAGAATCAGGACACTGGCCCGGAAAAATGAAGGCAAACTTTCAAACGAGCCGGTCCGAGCCGGCAGAATAAAGATCATTTTTTAAACAGCCGGGACGATAAAAAAAATAATAATAAACGGGCTGGGCCGACAAAAAATTATACAGACCGGGCGAGCCGATGAAAAAATTAAAGCGGACCAACTGGCACGATAGAAAAATTTGAACAAAGCCGATAAAATATGAATTATTTTCAATGGATATGACTATGAATAAATATAATGCATAGTTTGACAACATCATTAAAGAAAAAGTCCTTCCGGCCAGTGTCGGGAGGAAGAGGTAGCTTTCAAATTCCTTATTTTAAAAAAGCCAACTTATATTATTCAAACACACGAAGCTCAATTTAGTGGAAACCGAATATAGGTGATTCAATACTAATTTTTATCAATACTAAATCATTATGAATGAGAATTTCGCGAAATTAGTCAGCTTTATCCAAGCTGCTTTTATTTAAAGTAACTTATATTTGGCTGAGATGTTGATGTATACTATCCACATGCTTTCTTACATGGAAATAGGCGAATACGTGTGTTATCGCGTGACAAATACAAGATCGTTTCAAAATGTTAGCCATACTAGAAATTCAAAGTGCTATAATTTAACCATTTTTTAAGATATAAACAAAAGAACAAATTTTCAGAAACAAAATCTGCTCCGGAATCTTTGTGTCAAGGCCAAACACATAAAAAATCTTTTTCATTATCCAATTTTTTCATACCTCATTTTAAATTTTAAATTAAATTTTTTTAATGACAACCCTTTTGAAACAAGATGGCGAATGAAGCTGGCCAACGAACTCGGTCGAGACATTGGTATGTACTATGTACAGACCAAGTAACATCCAAATCGGTTTATAAATACGCTTGTTATCGCGAGACAAAAATCAGGTCGTTTTAAAATGTCAGCCACAATAGAAATTCAAAATGCTATAACTCAGCCATTTTTTTAGATATAGACGAAACAAAAACTGTTGTGGAATCTTTATATTAAGGTCAAACACATACGAAAAAAATCTTTTTCATTTTCCAATTTTTTGGTATCTCATTTTAAATTTTAAATTTTTTAAATTTTTTTAAATGGCCGCCAATTTGAAACAAGATGGCGGATAAAGCTGGCCAACGAACTCGGTCGAGATATTTGTATGTACTATGTACACACCAAGGTACATCCAAATCGGTTCATAAATACGCCTTTTATCGCGTGACAAAATTCAGGACGTTTCAAAATGTCAGCCACGCTAGAAATTCAAAATGCTATCACTCAGCCATTTTTTAAGATATAGATGAAACAAAAACTGCTCCGGAATCTTTGTATAAAGGTCAAATACATAAGAAAAACATATTTTTCCATTTTCAATTCTTTGGTACCACATTTCAAATTTAAAATTAAAAAAAAATTTAAATGACCGCCATTTTGAAACAAAATGGCGGATGAAGCTGGCCAACGAACTCGGTCGAGACATTGATATGCACTATGTACATACCGAATTACATCCAAATCGGTTCATAAATTCGAGAGTTACAGTATGACAAAGGTCAGATATATATATATATATATCAACTTTTGAACGGAGGGTGGTTTCGGTGTCTGGGGGTCATGATCGATGAAAATATACCAAATTTTTTTGAAATCGCTTTCCTGCGAACGGCTGCAATAGGTAGCTTTTTGTAATGAAAGCTACCTAATATAACATAGCCAGCATAGAGATCGGCATCCGACAGTTAACATTGTGCCTGAGCCCGAGATTAATTTTTTTCAACAAATTCCTGCTGGGCCGGGGTGGGGCTTACATTATTTTTCTGCAGCCGGGTCGGAACTAGACTTAATTTTTCCCACGACGTGCTGGGCAGGCAATATGTTTTGTAAAAATGGTAATAGCTATAATGAACTTCTGTTAACGGAATAATTGTAAATATATAAATTAGGGAGGAATATTTTCAAAAATCTACATTTACTATGCAACTTCAAAAGATGTGATGCTTTTAACCCTCTTTTTTTTTCTTTTATTCCTAACTACATACATTTTTTTTTAATGAATCTTTATCTAAATGTTGAAATGAAAAGTGTAAGGGTAAAAATAATCATTAATGTTGCTATTGTGTACTTTCTGTCTTGGGAACACATAGTAAACTAAAATATACTGTATCATTTCTTTATAACTATATGTATATGCTATGTATATGTTCTTTGAAAAGGATTTTAATCAGTATGTTAAGAGAAATAGGAATTTTTTGTAGAAATTGAGTCGGGATGGGCCTGGCCTGATTTAATTGATTTTGAATGGGTTTGGGCTGGGCCTGTTTTCCCTGATTTTTATACAGGCTGAGACCAGGCGTGGAAATTACGGTCCGTGCAGACCTCTAATTCAGGTCTGTCCAACGTGTCTCCGGTGGACGCCATGGCGGAACCCTTTGAAGGTTTTCTTGGCGCCATTCGAATCTTTCCTATTAAAAGCTATTTTTTTAAATTAAAAATTCAGTTTAAAATAGGTTTCCTTTAAAATTAATAATATTTGAATGGGGTTCATTTAATTGTTACCAGTGGCCATTAATTAATGTTAATCCTTTAATGTTATTAATTAGTTATTTAGTGATTAAAATTTCTAACCCTTTACATACAAAACCTTTCTTTGATATAAGTTAGCCATCTGAAAAATATAATTTTAAATTTACTATGATTTGCATTATTTCTTCAAGTTATTGTTAGTTGTAAGGGATTTATGGCTATAACCATGAGATGTATGGGCATCATATAAGACGCTTGTGACGCATGTCTACCAGTATGACCTGATTACCGCTGAGGAAACTTTTACCAGTATTTTCGAATAGTAATTTTTATCTTATTTATGACAAATTCTGCAATAAGGAGAAGATTGCTATTTTAAAATAAAAAACAAGTAGAATTTATCCCCTGTACTATGTAATAAAACTGTATTATTCTCTGCCACAACTAGAATGAGATTGTAGTGCTGCATGTTTCCAGCCATATGTGAATTACAGTGCCTTTCATTTTTTGAAGCTGCATGAGGTGCGCCTCTGTTTATTGAAAGTTTGCACAAATCTACGCCTAAATCACTTATTAGGAGACTGAGAAATAGAATTAAACGAAACTAAATCAAAAGTCAAGAAAATATATTTTTTGTTTAATTAAATTACGGATTTATATTTTAAGTATTTGCTCTTCAACTGAAATCTTTGGCGCTTTTAGTACTTCGGCGCCTGTGTGCACCGCACACTTTGAACACTGGGTCGGCGCGCCCCTGTTTCAGAGAAAGATGTTCATTCCTGAAACCGTTACAAGAGTTCGTTTGAGAAATGTGACCCTAAACGTATCATTAAAAAATAGCTTACCAGAATATTAACATTACTTAAGAACCGGATTTGTAAGATAAAATTGCATGCTGCTGCAACTTTCTCTCTATAGAGAACGTTGACTTTTACAAAATCACAATGATAATCAGAGCCTTATTTTTAAGAACAGGAGGTTAATTTGTGTTGTAAGTCTGGAGTGATAAGTTTTATATGTAAATAAAAAATAAGGTTTAATGTTCTATATGAAATGCTTTCTTATAAAAACTTCACACAAAAATCCTCGCAAAGTAATTTTATCTTGCTAAATTTCTCAAAAACTGCATTCTCACAGAATGTTTGTGCTAAATGTTGTAAGAACACGAATTTATAAATCATATTACAGGTCTGCACAAAATGATTTTTATATATCACCATATATGGGTAACAATTACTGAAAATGAGTTTTAACTGTGTTGTGTACTTTCAAAATTGTTTATTTACATATTTATTTTCATCGCATAAATGAAATTCCGTGACAACAGTTTGATAATGTTGAAAAGTGTTTCATATGCCGTGATGATGCGTGATATTTCTTTCTTGTTTTCTGTGATTGCTGGACAGATAATTACACCTGTTTATTTTCTAATTAATTTACATCCAAAATTGTTAATTGGTCCAAATCAACCGAGCAACCTCATAGTAAATTGGTATATGATTTTATATACCTTAGATAAATTCAAATAACATAAGTGATCGTAATTACATAATTCTAGTAGAAGAGCAACGCGAAGCATTAATAAAATTAAATTATAATTCGCGTCAAAATGTAATTATTAAATTTTAAATAATTACGAATAAAATTAAGAGTTTGCGTTGTGAATTATTTAGACGAACTCTTCCACTTATGAATTAAACTAAAATTTAAGCTGTAAAAATAAATTGACACACCTTAAACATTATCAATTAAATAATTACAGAAACTTTTTAAAACTTGATTAAATATTTTATTTACATTGAACACAACTATATACAGAAATAGATAATATTATTTCAAAAAAAAAGAAAGCAACACCTTTGTTTGCTTCTCATTATTTTAAGTATATTTAATCTTAAAAAAAAAAAAACATATTTTCATTTAATCTTATTATTATATATTTTTCTTTTTGCTAACAAAATAATTCTCTTTCATTTTTAAATTACCTTAATTATATTTAATTATTGGTTTTGTCGGATCTCAGATTACTCTCTACCATAACATATCAGAAAAGTATATTTATAATTTTTCATATGATTTTAAGTGGTAACAGAATAAAGTTTAAGGAAGTACCTTTTTTTTATATACGGGATGGTGGCCTTTATTCATCAAATTCAGAGTTGTCGCGTTGCTAAGGATCAAATCCTTATGTCATCAGGAATTCGCTTCGTATCAGAGCGGCGATATCGGGATGGCAGGATGCATAGCTACGGACCTCTGTAGAACAATCCACTTTATTTTAACATCAGGAAGACATCCTCAATTAGGCTTGCTTAGGCTCACTCCGATATGTACATCAGGAAGACATCCTCAATTAGGCTTGCTTAGGCTCACTCCGATATGTACATCTCGCCTGGGCATTACTAGGGCTTTCAGGATTCATTGCACGGGCTTTCAGGAGAGCTCCTGCGTCCTCTACATCTTTTTTCAGACTCTCTTTTTCAAACCTTATTCCTCTGGCACACCAACTTCTGCAGTGGGTGGAACTATTTTGTCTAGTCCACTCTTATTGGATGTGAGAAGATTTTGCATTATCCTTCGATAGGCCTATTAGCTAACAGTCTGCAAATGGCCCCTTACATATACTTTAATATTATTATCTGCCTTAAAGTTTGGGTGGTCTGAAAAGCCATAAATTTATCCCAACACTTTTATTAAGGCCATAAATTTATTCCAACGTTTTTATTATTTTACGATTTCTAATTATACACCACTTTCCATTGGCTTGTCATAAAACGACACCATGGCGTCTGGCTATTGTTGTTATCTGAGATCCGAACTCTATTCAACATTATACATTCATTTTACAATACAACAATTTTTAAAAATATATATTTAATATTTAAAATCAACTTAATAATTTTTGTATGAACTTACACTCCTATTTTACTTAAATATATAAACATTATAATTTTACACTCATAATTATATTTTATAAAAAAGATTTATACAAACAGAAATAACAAATTACGCAATTTTACTTTGATTTAACCAACATGGTGCGGGAACATATCATTGTTATATGTTGCCCAGCATCTCTCCCGGTGGTCAGAAAAAATAAAAATAAAAACTGATTGCTGGTTTTATTTTTTTTTTTTGTAAAGCATAAAAGAATGTACGTGTCCATATGACTGTGTATCTACACAGTTTTTGAACTAAGTCTGTAAAGTTCAATTATCAATGGTTCTGGTATATTTTATAAGAAGTTCTTCTATTTTTCATAACAGAAAGTACAACACATGATAGCATAGTTGTCTGTTGACATTCACATTTATAGAAGACCTCTGTACTGAAAATCTGACGTCTTTCTCGAAGCCTTTTTTCTTTACCACACACATGTTTAATAATTTTGTAACTTTACAGTTTTAAATGCCCAAAATACATTCAAAGCTATAATTTTGTATGAAACTAATATGCCGAAATAAACCTAATTACAAGAAAAATAATGGCATACACGTTTGACATATTATTTCATCACATATAACCTTATGACACAGTGTTTCATTTAAAACACATTTTATACTGAATAAAAGTAAATACAATGCTTGTCGTATGACATGTTATTTTTCACATAATTAATCTGATGTATTCAAATTATAATAAGAAAAATATTGTATACAAACTGGTTACATTATTTTATTTATTTATTTGTTACTTCTAACATGTATGATACGTCAACATATACAAGCTATTTCATCTCCTTTAATATATCATTACGTAATGTTCTCCAACTTTCAAAACAGGGTAGAGAAAAAAAAAGGAGAGAAGGAGAAGCGAATAAAACCAGTTTTTGACCGTCCCCGATCCTCCCGAAAAGTGGGGGTTGGTCAAGCTACTAATCACTTTCTGCGAGGTGGTTTGTGCTGTGACACAATTTTACGACTTCCAAAAGTATGTATTTAAAACCATTTCATGCTTGTAATTACCTTATTAATTAGTATAATTTCTTGATATACTTTCTTCTTAACTAACTGTGCATGCCTGTATGTAATTTTTAACATAATCTATGCATAAACAGTGTATGTATTTGTATCATATCTAATGTAATCCTTCTGCTTTTTTTATTATTTTGTAGGGGAAAATGGCGATTCTAGCATTTGAATTCTCCTGCCTCATACTGCAACTGAAGCGAGCGTGGCTTTTTATGCTGTCAGGTTCAAATCTAAACCAAATTGCTTTTCAGGATTTAAAAAAAAAATGCATATAATTTTCTTTAACTGCTTACATTCTATATTTTTAGACCTTTCTAACAAACACAAATTTTGATTCATGATATTGTTTACTATTAAAATGTAAACAACACGGAAAAATGACTTCTACAGCCTCTCAAAATGCAAAATATGCATTACGCTGACCTTAAAAATGCACCTTCATTTAATACTATTAAATAGTGTTGTCAGAAAATACCATTGACGAAGAAGAGAACAATTTTTTTTTGTCTTTAATTATTATTTATTTAGCCAACAATTCTATCTTAAAAGATTGTTAAATTTTCATAGTTATTTATTTACTGAATGAAATAAAAATTTATTTATTCAAAAATTAATTTATCATTAACATTCCGTATGTGAATTCTACTGTCTAAAATTTAATGATATGTTTAAAAATAAAAGATAATAAATTATTATTATTAATCAAACATTAATAATTATTATTTAATTATAAAAAAAATGTACTTAATACACTTGTATAATTTGAAAAAAAAAACAAAAGCAAATGATAATTACTACGTAACATCGTATGCAGCCATCTATGAGTACCCGGCCGGACCAAAGAACTTCTGCCAGCAGAAAAAATCTTTGTATACTCACAAACAACCACATCCAATTTTTTTATAGATCAAGTTTTTAAAATAATTACTGTACGTACTATAAAAAAAATTAAGTAAATAAATTTATTAAGCCATACTACCTATTTTAATAAAAAATAAGGCCAATATATATAAATATATTTATTTATGTATTTTGTTTTCTTATGTTAAATTGGCCAAATTACATAAAAAAAATTTTATGAACTCACACACTCAAATTTATCAATCCTATGTATATTTATATGTGTTTAATTTAGAATTGCATTTAATTCTAAGGGAAAGTAAAGAGAAGAAAAAAAAATGCTTAAATTCTAAACTAACATAAATTTATAAAATATTTTATTTAAAAAAAAAAAAAATCTAATTTCTAGCTGATTTCAGCAAGATGTCATTTAATATTTATATTAAATAATTTTGCTAATACATTTTATTAATTATTAAATTTGCATATTTTTATATATACAATAAAAATATAATAGTCTTACATAAAATTTTACACTATAACAATGTTATTAATTAATTTAACTTGGATTTAAGCCTACTTTAATTCTAATTGAATACCGTTAATAAAAGTAAATTAGCTTATCAAGCTAAATATAATATAAACTATGTTTGTCTAATGTTAATTTTGCTGAAAATTCCATAAATTTTAACTGTAAATGCTAATTGCTATACCTTTTGTTATTTATTTTGAAAACAACACCAACTTATATTTTTATTTATTATTATTTTTATTAAATCTAGGAACTATACACTGAGCTAGACACTCCATAAATGTGTAAAACCTAAAAATCAAAAGTTTTCCTAAATAAAACTCAAAATGCTGCTTTTTACAATATAATATTACTAATTTTATTGTTTCTGAGCATAACATCTAGTAATTATACCATACTTAATTTTTTCTTCGATTCCTTTTTCAGCCAAGAATCCTGAAATTTATAACTAAGTGATGACCTTGATTTACCTTGATGAATTGATAAATTTTCTACAAAAATTTTGTTGGTGTTGGTGCATACCCAGCCGTAGGCCAAAATTGCACCCTATACAGAAAGCCTTTGGTGAGAAAATTTTAATTTTACTTCAATTAATTATTTGTGTATTTTTTTTACTATAATTTTGTGTGCAATCATATTGAAATAACTTGCCTTGTCCACTGTTATACATATATATGTTTTTTTAAAAACCCATGTGCTACACCAAAATCCTTTTTTTTTTTAATTTTTTATAACACTTTTGTTCATAAAACTTATCCCTGCTGTCTAAATTCTAGACTTTAGCATATAAGTTGTAATTGAACTACCGGAATAAATCTTAGCACTTTTTGTATATTTTATTATATTTAGGCTTATAGCTGACCGCTATCCTAATATAGAGTGCACAAATAATTTATTCCTTGTCAACCATATATTTATATATAAGAAAAAAAAAATATATATGAGTATGCTATAAAACTGTTCTAACTACCCTGAACCTATAGCTTACACCAACTCATTTTAAAGAGTAATTCTGAAATTCTGTCATCTAAATTGTAAGGCTATTAGCAAAGGCTACCCTTATAGAAGACAGAAAAAAATTCTCTTTTTTTTTTTTTTTTTTTTTTTTTTTTTTTAAATTACTCCAACATTATTCACTATTAAATTAATTAAGTTTTAATGTTATTTGGCTTTGTTAAGATTTTATATTTTCTAATTCATATTCGAAAAGAAAAAAAAATATATAACTTTTGCCTGGAGAGAAATATTTCACTGCTCCAGTGAAGTTTTGTGAAGCACATTACATAATTTTATAAGTATGTTTTCGGGTGCGCCCTGCACATTTGCTCAATATTGTAACCCTGAGACAAATTGGCGTTCCCATGTTCCTATCCTTTCTTATTATTATTTTGAATTTTAAAAAGGCAAGTTATTAATTTTGTTTCCTTTTTTTTTTTTTTTTTTTTTTTTTTTTTACCTAAAAGAGAAAAATTTATTTTTAAATTTTGAAATTAGATTAATTATGTATTTTGATTTATTTTTAATACCAATTCATATCCCTTACTTGTCCCTTTGATCATCAGTTTTACCCTTTTTTTTATACTTTTTTGGATACTTTTGAGCATTCTCTTTTAAATTCTCATTTTTATCCTCATTTGGATAATAACTGGCATGACTCTGAGGTTGACTATTCCTATATGGCACATGCTGAGGGAAGTAATTTGGTGGGGGTGGGGGATATGGAGAATATCCATAGTAACCACCTGTGGGTGCATAAGATTGAAAATGCAATTGCTGGTTTGGGTTAACAAATCTAGGATTAAAATTCGCTCTCGGTTGATACTGTCCATTATAAGAGTACCTTTTATTAAAATGCCGACCTGCGAAATCTCTGCTATCCTTATATGTATTTTTATTATCATTTTTGTACCAGCACGTTTCTAAAGTATGCGAATTTTTTTTACATAATTCGCACCATCTGCTTGATGCAGTATCTTTTGTTTTAACTTTCAAATTGTTTATTTCGGAAGTCAAAATTTTAATTTGCTCTGCGCTTTCCATATTTAATTTTAACAATTTGTCCAAATTTTCCTCAGTGGAGGTTTTTGTAATCGAATTAATTTCCTTTGATGCAACTTGATTGTATGCATCTTCCATTTGTTTCGCAAATTTACATGCGTCGTTGAAATTTTTCGGCGCCATTCTTTGAATGTCCAAACTTAAATCTGCCCTAACTGATTCTAAAAATCTTGTGAATTTTATCATTTCAAATAAACTACCATTACCGTTGTCAATATTTTGGCCACTTTTATCTAGGTAAAGTTTTGCAGCCGCATTGAATTCACTGGTAAAATCAGCCTGCGCAGGTTTTTGCCTAAGAGAAAAAAAATTGCTTTGAGCCGCAGAAAAACTTGTTTTAGTAGAAAAAGTATCGATTAATTTTTCTTTAAATTTACCATAGTCTTTTTCTGTATTAAGATTTTCTTCATTAGCTAATTTATCTCTAGCACTACCGACTAACTTTGTCTTTAAGAGCGCAAGTTTCGAAACATTCTCTAATTCCGTTTGTTTAATTAGATTATCGAATTCGTTCACAAAAAACTTAATATTAGACTCTTTCTTTTCATCAAAGACGGGGATACAATTCAACAGCGTATCAACACTAGGTTGAGTCATTGTATTCTTTTTAGTTTTTTGTAGCGAATAATTTAGAGAAATAATTTTATTTTTGTGTCCTCTGGTTTTAACTCCAGAGGAATTTAAATCTACATTTCTCCTTTTAAATTTTCGCTTATTGTTGGGCATAACCTTTTAACAGAATATTTCTGTTTATCATACTTTTTTTTCTCTATATTACAACATATGTATGAAAATATTCTAAATTGCATAAATACATAAAAACAACAGCACTAAAATTTAAAAAAATTTCTTAGGAGATGAAGTTGTTTTGTAGATTATTCTTTTACACACATAAATACCCCTAAAATATTTATAATACACGTATATATAAAAAACAACATAATTTCATTTAACAGAAAAATATCTGTCTTTTTCTACAGAAAAAACAATCTTATTTTTTTTTTTTTTTGTAAATATTGTACTACTACTTCGTAGTACGACTCATAAATTTTCTTTTGTATCAAGGTGATACAATTTCAAAAATCATGATCTATTGACATTTCAATCATATTTATACCAGTCATATTATAAAATTTTACTCATTCTTCTTCTTATTATTATTTATACATTATATTAAAAAAATATTATTTTTACAAATGTGTCATCTGTGATGTGAATGCCATTATTTCTCAATGGTAACTGAGATCCAACCAAAAGAGAAAAGAGAGAAAAAAAAAATTGTAATTCCTAAATTTACCTATTATAAATCCCAGAATTATTTTTTTCATTTCCTTTTTTTTTTTTTTTTTGCTAACATATATTATTCATTTTATTTATATAAAATTATTATATGTGTGTCATTATTGTTACAATAATAAAATTAATTTTAATAAAATTTTAATCAATTAAACTTACATACCTACAATATCTTTAAAATTGTGTCATTAAAATAATACTTAAATTTATTTTCCTTTATTATTATTATTATTATTATTATTTCTAATGACCTCAGATGAACGTTCCTGAGTCATAGCACCATTTTACTATGAAGGAGGGGATGCTGGACAGATAATTACACCTGTTTATTTTCTAATTAATTTACACCCAAAATTGTTAATTGGTCCAAATCAACCGAGCAACCTCATAGTAAATTGGTATATGATTTTATATACCTTAGATAAATTCAAATAACATAAGTGATCGTAATTACATAATTCTAGTAGAAGAGCAACGCTAAGCATTAATAAAATTAAATTATAATTCGCGTCAAAATGTAATTATTAAATTTTAAATAATTACGAATAAAATTAAGAGTTTGCGTTGTGAATTATTTAGACGAACTCTTCCACTTATGAATTAAACTAAAATTTAAGCTGTAAAAATAAATTGACACACCTTAAACATTATCAATTAAATAATTACAGAAACTTTTTAAAACTTGATTAAATATTTTATTTACATTGAACACAACTATATACAGAAATAGATAATATTATTTCAAAAAAAAAAAAGAAAGCAACACCTTTGTTTGCTTCTCATTATTTTAAGTATATTTAATCTTAAAAAAAAAAAAACATATTTTCATTTAATCTTATTATTATATATTTTTCTTTTTGCTAACAAAATAATTCTCTTTCATTTTTAAATTACCTTAATTATATTTAATTATTGGTTTTGTCGGATCTCAGATTACTCTCTACCATAACATATCAGAAAAGTATATTTATAATTTTTCATATGATTTTAAGTGGTAACAGAATAAAGTTTAAGGAAGTACCTTTTTTTTATATACGGGATGGTGGCCTTTATTCATCAAATTCAGAGTTGTCGCGTTGCTAAGGATCAAATCCTTATGTCATCAGGAATTCGCTTCGTATCAGAGCGGCGATATCGGGATGGCAGGATGCATAGCTACGGACCTCTGTAGAACAATCCACTTTATTTTAACATCAGGAAGACATCCTCAATTAGGCTTGCTTAGGCTCACTCCGATATGTACATCAGGAAGACATCCTCAATTAGGCTTGCTTAGGCTCACTCCGATATGTACATCTCGCCTGGGCATTACTAGGGCTTTCAGGATTCATTGCACGGGCTTTCAGGAGAGCTCCTGCGTCCTCTACATCTTTTTTCAGACTCTCTTTTTCAAACCTTATTCCTCTGGCACACCAACTTCTGCAGTGGGTGGAACTATTTTGTCTAGTCCACTCTTCTTGGATGTGAGAAGATTTTGCATTATCCTTCGATAGGCCTATTAGCTAACAGTCTGCAAATGGCCCCTTACATATACTTTAATATTATTATCTGCCTTAAAGTTTGGGTGGCCTGAAAAGCCATAAATTTATCCCAACACTTTTATTAAGGCCATAAATTTATTCCAACGTTTTTATTATTTTACGATTTCTAATTATACACCACTTTCCATTGGCTTGTCATAAAACGACACCATGGCGTCTGGCTATTGTTGTTATCTGAGATCCGAACTCTATTCAACATTGTACATTCATTTTACAATACAACAATTTTTAAAAATATATATTTAATATTTAAAATCAACTTAATAATTTTTGTATGAACTTACACTCCTATTTTACTTAAATATATAAACATTATAATTTTACACTCATAATTATATTTTATAAAAAATATTTATACAAACAGAAATAACAAATTACGCAATTTTACTTTGATTTAACCAACATGGTGCGGGAACATATCATTGTTATATGTTGCCCAGCAGTGATTATACTGCGTCTTAGTAAAACATTTTTTTTAATTAAATTCTTTTCTTAATAAACACCAACATTTAAAAATTCACATTTGGTTATTAATAAAATAAATTAATTTCATGTAAAATATTTGAAAGATTTATCAGGAAAAATAAAAATAAAATTTTTCCTATTTATATCAAATGCTAATCATATTGTAATTTTTAGGTGCGTTCGTGATTTTATAAATACTTAGCACCTATGGTTGCCGTCTGGGCTGTCCGTCTGTCTGTCTGTCTATCCGTCTGTCCGCATAAAACAACGCAAAAACTACCCAACCGAATGTTTTGAAATTTAATATATATAATCGTTTCAGAATTTTGTCATTTCAAATTTTATGAAAATCCAATCAAAACTTAAAAAGATATTAATAAGAGGTTTCTTCATTCTATTAAATCCTATCATACGTAATTATTTCATGATAGGTAATGATTCTAGGTTGTCATGGTGATTACGTCATATTTAAGATGGAGTCATATTATTTCCGTATTACTGAATATAATATATATAATCGTAATAAATTTTATATTCATGCATTTTTGCATAAGAGTGCAATAGCTATTGCACCAAGATCTGAATATTTATAAAACTAGTTATAGTACGAACGCACCTCATTTGTCACGACTGATGTACAATTTCCGACTTGTTAATTCTTTTGTTTGTATTTTTCATGATTTATCTATAGTAATATCTATAGTAATGTTTACAAATTTAAGGATGTTATTGACTTTCGTGAGAAAGAATTTAAACAAATGCAAGTACAGTAATACGTAGGAAAACTTATAAGAAATCAAATATTTGAGTTTTTTCACAGAAGAGTTATAAAAATATTGCAATTTCGGTGCTTAACTATTTTGCGCGTGATATAATGTTCATTTAGAAAACAAATTCATTGGATGTTTAGCACTATTATCTTCCAGGGATATTCTCAAATCATATTAATACTGTAGAGGCCACGTGACGCATTTATGCGTCATTTGTAAAACTATAGTTAAGAAATTCTAAATTCTCCTCAGAAAGTTTAAATAGTTATTTTTGGTTATTATAATGATATATATTTCGTTAATAAGATAAAGAAAAATTGGTAGATTAAAAATTTTCTGGTGTGAGCTCGAAATTTCTGAATAATAATAATAATAATTAAAAAATGCCAGATTTGACAACACTGTTTGCGGCCTGTATAATTTTAACATACTTTTTGACTTATTTACGAAATCGCTTTCATCGAGATTTTCTTTTCCTTCCGAAATAATACCGAAGTTGTATTGACAATCAAAAGGTCTAGCCGGATAAGCACAGCAAAATGTTTCCTATGGCCGATGTTTGAAATAACATGTGTGGTAATAAGGCTCATCATGAGAATACAATACAGACGGTTTTTAGCCCCTGACCTTGAACTGTCTTTGAGATAATCGGCGAAGTATGTGCCGGCGCTACTATTTTTCAAATACGTTTTCTCAAAAAGTACAAAAGTTAAAAAAAATGAAACCAATGCCAGTTATTGAAGAATATATTAGTTCACATTATATATTTTTTTCACATTTTTGCACAAATTTTAACATTGAAAGATAACCAAAAATATTTTTCAAAAAAATTATTAATGTAGTAATTTTATATTTACACCAACCAAAAAATTACAGAATAATGCTCAAAGTATGTACTTTTAAGAAAAAAAAAATTTTTTTAATCGAAGGTGTGCTTTTTGAGTTATAACAAAAATAATGCTTGCTACTTGCTAAAATATTCCTAACTTTCCCTCTTTGTATTTGCAGAAATACGCTACTATCAATGCATTGGCCGATTCGTGACATTTCCAGCAGGGCAGGATGCGCAGTGCGCCAAAATAAGAGAATGTTTCCATGCATACCGCTTCCCTATAGTTTTTTTCCTGTTTGTAAATATTCTGTTATTTTGGCGTACTGCGCATCCTTCTCGCGTAATAATAACAAGAAATGACAAAGATAATGGTAACATTTGCCTACCATGATTTGCACATAGAAGAACGCTATGGTGCTGTACAGTGTACATATGTAACGTATCACTTTAGGCGGGAGTGTGTGTGCGTGTGTGTGCATGGAGGGGTGGGGGTTGTCTGGCAATTGACATCGAAAGATACCTGTAGGGGGAGAGGGGTTTCTCATTTGATATCGTTATCATTTTTGATCAAACCAAAATGAACTTTTTTTGTTATCTTTTTCTTTACATCTGGTATTTTAATTTTTTTAAGTCTGTTTTCTTCTTTTTATGAAAATACAAAGTTATTATTAAAACCATTGAATGATTATAAAACATTTCATTCTAAAATATGGAATAACCCAACGTTCACCATTAATATTCTCCTGCCATATTGGTATATAATGCGTTGTTAGAGAAACCAGATTGGAAATGATACTTCTTATTTTTGCTAGTAAAAGATGGGGAAGAATGGTGTCCACCTGTTTTGTTTACAAGAAGTTCTGTTTAGCCCCGTGGAAGGGCGAAGCGCAAGACGAAAATATTACTGTTCAATGCAATTATATAACAAAGAACTATTATTAAAAACTCTTAAATAATAAGTATTTCTTTAAAATGTTATTTGGTATAAAATTATTTCTTATATAACAGTGATATTTTATGAATTTCTTCTCTTTATTTAAATCAGTAAAATATGCGAATAAAAAATGTACAACCATATCTGTATATCATTGAAACATATAAAAAGAAAAGAAAGTAAAAAAAAAAAAAAAATTGTAAAAATAAAAAGAATTTTTAGACGCTGATAACAATATTATTAGGGGGAGGGGAATCGAGGAAATGATAACGTATGGTATCGGAAAGTTGGGGTTTTTAGCGAAATTGCCAAAAAGTTGGTAACCTTATATATTTACAGCCCCTATTCAGCTTCACCTGCACATGCACAATCGATAAGACCATCGACATGATGTTAGGCGAGAAGGTTACACACACAGTACGCCAAAATAACAGAATGTTTGCAAACACGAAACAAACCTTTAGGGAAGTGGTTTGTATGGCAACATTCTCTTATTTTGGCGCACTGCGCATCCTGCCTGAGTGGAAATGTCAGGAATCGACCAATGCATTGATAGTAGCGTATTTCTGCAAAAGCAAACAGGGAAAGTTAGGAATATTTTAGCAAGTAGCTAGCATTATTTTTGCTATAACTCAAAAAGCGCATCTTTGATTTTAACGAAATTTTTTCTCTTAAAAATACATACTTTGAACATTATTCTGTAATTCTTTTGTTGGTGTAAATATAAAATTACTACATTAATAATTTTTTTGAAAAATATTTTTGTTTATTTTTCTATGTTAAAATTGGTATAAAAATGTGAAAAAATATATATAATGTGAACTAATATATTATTCAATAATTGGCATTGGTTTGATTTTTTTACCGGTTGTACTTTTTGAGAAAAACGTATTTGAAAAATAGTAGTGCCGGCGCATACTTCGCCGATTACCTCAAGGACAATTAAAGGCCAGGGGCTAAAAACACTGAATATTGTATTCTTATTGCGAGCCTTATTACCACACGTGCTATTTCAAACATAGGCCGTGGGGGCCATTTCACTATGCATATCCGGCTAGACCCTTTCAGTACATTTTCCGTTTATTATTGTTAATAGCGTAGCCGAGTGAAATGGTCATTCTCCAATTTAGCCATCCTGTCCTGGGGATATCAAGCATCATGTTTTGCCCATTTTTGATCTGCTGTGTTTATTATGAAAAAGTTTCACTTTCGTTTCATTTTGTTATGTTGCTATAGTGTTTCATAGTATGAGACACTTATATAATAAATTACTGCTTTTATGTTAAATTATAAGTTAGACAAAAAAGAAAGATAGAAATCTGTTTGTACCTAAACTTTTGAAGAACATAGTATTTGATGTGAAAGAATTATGAGTTATAAAAGAAATAAAAATTATAAGTAAAGAAGAGATATGAAGATAGCATGAGTGAAGGATATATTTCCAAAAGAAAAAAAAATTGTGATCCATTTGAGCAACGTATTAAAATTTCTTAGCCTTTTAAGGGTGATAACAGACGATAGGCCGTGGAAAAATAAACTAGTCGGATGTGTCACATCCAAAACTTTCTTCTATCTCATACATGTTAATACTAAATACAGTTCAGCTAGAAAATGCATTATTCAATTCAACTAGTCAGATGTACCAATCCCAAAAGTATCTTATCTCATAAATTTTATTATTTAAAAATTCGCCATCACAGTACCAAAATTAAATGACAATTTATGCCCATTACGAGAATTTAAAAGGTATAGGTTCCTTGTGTGCAATTAAAAAGAAGATGCAAGCATCGCATCTTCTAAACAAATCATTGAATTTCGGCACCCACCCTCTTAGATGTCTGCAACCAAAATTCCCAACACAAAGAGTACAGCTCATATTCAAAGTATTAGAATAACTTTTTTTTTTTACTAATTGAAAATATCGTTTGGTAATTCAATGTCTTTTATACCAATGTCAGACGGGGTCTAAATGCAAATATGCAAACGATATTTTTATTAAGAACACCTTATTGTTGATTAAACTTATTTATTATCTTAAAATTAATATCTTTTTTGAAAAGATTAATTGAAAAAAAAATATGTTGAAAAGTCAAAATATTAGACTATTTATTCAAGTGGTTCAAAATATTAGAATATTTCACATTAATTATCCTTTAATTATAACCAATTCATAACTGGTGGAATCATTTATTAAATTTAGACGATTTTATTTAAAATCGGTATTCTTTTTGCAGTTTGTTTGCTTTTTCGTCTTAAAATGGATCGCGTGAGTGATATTCCTGAATCTATTAAACTTCGTATTGTTGATTTGTCCGGTAAAAATCAATGTTATATAGCGAATTATTCACATTGTTCGCCATCAAGCGTTAGTAAAATACTAGCACAATATTAAAAAAGAAAAAAGAAAATTTCAAAATAATCGCCGAAATGGCGGCCGAAAACTAAAAACATCTGCTAGAGATGGCGGGAAACTTAAGCGTATAGTTAAGAAAAACCGTTTTAAAAGTGTGCGATTCTTGCACCGAAAATGGAAAGAAGAAGGAGTTGAAGTTTCTGCCTCGACAACATTAAGACGTCTCCATAAATTTAAATTTGAATCTCGTGTACCGAAAACAAAACCTCTCATGACTGCAAAACAAAAGCGTATAAGATTGAATTGGTGTAAATCAAGACGTTTATGGAATGAAGAAGATTCGAAAAATATATTATTTAGTAATGAAAGTATGTTTTGTGTTTCATATGGTAATCAAGGTATTAGAGTTTGCAGAATGAAGCATGAAGCATTTGATAAAGAATGCTTTAAACGTTCCGTAAAATTTGCTACTAGTGTCACGGTTTGGGGTTGCATGAGTGCAGAAGGACTTATAAAGATATGCATCGTCTACAAAAATGTTAATTCTCAGATATATCAAGAAATTTTGGAATATTACATGATTCCATCATCAGAAGATTTATTTGAAGATGATTTCATCTTTCAACAAGATTTAGCAACACCGCATACCTCGGTGTCAACTAAGAATTGGTCCCGACAACGCAACATTAAGATTTGGCCACCAAACTCACCAGACTTTAATCCCGTCGAAAACTTATGGTGCAAAATGAAGAAAAAACTCCAAGAAAATCCTCCTTCAACTAAAACTGAGTTAGTGGCACGTATAAAGTATATTTGGGCTAATATTGATAGAAATGTTTGTAAACACCTTGTATATAGTATGCAAGGTCGATTGTACGCTGTTATGAAAGCTAAAGGGGATGCTACAAAATATTAATTACCATTTACTTCATATTCATAAGGTAATATTGTTGCGTAAAATAAAATATTCTAATTTTTTGAACCAATCTAAATTTTATTGCAATATTTCGATGTGTTTCGGAAAGCTGTATACCTAATTTATTGTACTGTATTTTATATTTTGTAAATGTTAAAATCTTATCTAAACATTCCAGATTTAACTTATAAGAAATTTAATTGCATTTACTTAGTATCAAAAATAAATAAATGAAAAATATTTTTTTCTTATTACATTTTCTCAATTATTCTAATATTTTGAATATGAGCTGTATAAAGGCGATTTTCAAAGAGTGTCGTGTTTTACTATCCTTTCACATTTGCACAGAAAAATAAGTTAAATATCATAATTTTAATTATTGCATTTTAACTATCATTTTTTAATGATAATTTACAGATATATTACTATTTATAAAAAATTTAAAAACAAGAAATATATTCTTTTGTAGTCAAAATGTCATTACCGTAGGTTGTCCCAACAACACTGCAAATAGAAGCGTCTTAAATTCAGACACATATGTGACTGAAAAAGTATTTTAGATACTTAAGCGTCTGAATATGAAATTTCAGACATCACAGATGTCTGAATTTAAGACACATAAGTGTCTTACTGGGATTATGGTATGGATGTACTGAAAGAAGTGTCTGAATAATGATGAACCGTCTGACATTAAGACACTTAGAAATTCAGACACTTAAGTGTCTAAATGCAATACAATTGTATTATATGTTTGATGACTATATATACAATTGCATTGCAATATATCTGCCAGTATAATCAAGAAACGTTTTCGAATGGATGACAGATGTTTAAAATACTTTTCCGTGCACTAAATTTGGTATTATTTTATAAAACAATCAACGCGATTAGATCATAGGACGTCTATCAAAATTATAGAAGTCCGTTTATTAAGTTTTGGAAAAAAGATATTTTTAGTGCAATAGGCAATTAACGAATTGTTTTTCCCAATATATAAAGTTTTCCAAATAATTATATTAAAATAATCTACCAGCTACCACTCCTCTCTCCTCCCCGCCCCCTCCACAAACACACAATTACCTAATAATGTCTTAGGGTGGGTTTCGTAGACCAGAAGCAATTTAAAATAGTGCGACCCTACCGTAGTGGGCTATTATAGATTTTTAACGGCTTGACGAAGGGAATCGCTGTATAGAAGTAATCCCTGGACTTTTTAAAATGTAAAACAAAAATTTGAAATGTAAAAATTACTTAAAAGTGTGACGACAAAATTTTTATTTAAGTGGCACTTCAGTCAAGTGAAAAGATTCGTTCGCTAATGCTAATCCTACGGAAGAAATTTATAAAGATATCTCGGTTGAATTTCGCTATTTTTAAATGATTCTTTTTTACATTGGATAGCTGAGATTGATATGTTTAAAGGCCGTTTCTTACATTTGCAATTTTGATTTTACATTTTTTTATGAGGATGCTTTCAGTTTCGGAACCGGTTCCGAAAATGAAAGTGTCCTCATTAAAATTATCTGCAATCAAAATCGAAAAAGTGAAAAACGGCCGTTATACAGGTCATTCTCAGCTATTCAATGCAATATATATATATATTGAAAAGATATTTTATAAATTTCTTCATAGGAATAGCATTAGCGAACGAGTATTTTCACTTGACTAAAGTATCGTCTTAATGCCTTCGCCTCAGAGCATCATAACTGTAATAATTATATCTTATAATAGATAATTGTAACGGATTAAACAAAATATTAAAGGAGGATTAATTAAAAAAAATCTCTTTGTATTCGTACACCATTTCACTTCCTGTGATAAAAATCTAATGATTTCAACTCCCTTCTCGTAACGTATTTCCATTTATGTCGAGTCCGAGCTCAAAGTCAATGATTACGTCACTAACGGAAAGCGGAAAGTGCTGAGAGCGTAAATCTTTTGTCAAGAGACGTTAAGCCTGTTACCTCGTTAATATTTTAAATGAAGATAATTTCAACAAGTGTTTTTGGAATGGTCTCCTGATTTATTTAGTTTAAAAAATATGGAAATGCTCACAGAAATATCTTTATTATAATACTACTATTCGGATTTGGATTGCTGTTTGATTAATTGCATTTACCCGTTAAACAAGCAAATACTATTTGGATTTGGAAACACATACTTATATACGTTCTTATTACGGAAAGTCTAGTTATTGTTTGGTGTGTGTACAAAACTAGGCATATGAAAAAAGATTCATTATTAATCGATAAATTGGTGCAGAATTTTGAAACTCTCATTCGTAATATTTTTTTATTATATTTATTATTCATCAGCGCATTAGGTTGAAGAATGCAGTGCCAAGAATATTTAAAAAATACATGCAACTGTTTTTCAAAAATAGCGCTGTACCTATTCTTTGTGAAATATTTTATTCATCATAATGGATTACGATTTGAAAGGTAAGAAATAATGCATTTGTATGATTAAGTGAACTCAATTTCAAATAGAAATTTTATGGTAAAATAGTGAACTTTATGTAATGCTATTTATCATTTACATTATTTTTTAGAATAATTTGCATATTTAAGTTTTTTTTTTATATCCAATAAATATTTTTTGTTTTAAAAGGATCGTGTGTTCATTTGTGTGTTTTCAATAAATCATAACTTTCAATGTAATGAATTTGTTTAATATTTTTTAGAATTCCGCTTTATAAATAAATATTTTATAGCCCCGAAGTAAATTTTCCTGCTTGTTATATATATATATATATATATATATATATATATATATAATGATTGCTAAATAACTCGATCGAATTGCAATTTTCATTTAACCTATATAAACAAAGCTCATATATAAATAAAAAGAATCTTTCTAATGATATATCATTATTAAGTTTTTTTCCTTACAATTTCCAGTTACTTTATATTTATGATATAATTTTACATATTAATTTTTATTTTTTGCAACATCATGATAAGTGTATCATTTCATTTAAATCTCTTGCAGAGTGTATTTTCGAAATAAATGTTTTAATATTATCAAATTTAAATTTATATATGGCAAAGCTTTTGAAAATGCACAAGCTTTATATGACGGATATACAACATGAAATGAAATCGTGAAAGCACTAGAGTGAATCTGAATATCTGGATATTTTATTTTTAAACTTTAGTTTTTCCGGTGGTAAATAAATCCTACTGACCCAGGCAGCACATCTATATGGGCCCATATGGGCAAAAGTGGGTCAGGGATATAGATCTATATGGGCTACCCATATTGGGCCCGCATAGAATGTCCACTTTTATTTCCATATGGGCCCATACGGGTTATTTATATATATCTATATGGATGTCTATGTCAATCTATAAAGATATCTATATGGATCTATGTGGGCGACCCATATTGGGCCCGCATAGAATGTCCACTTTTTTTTCCATATGGGCCCATACGGGTTATTTATATATATCTATATGGATGTCTATGTCGATCTATAAAGATATCTATATGGATCTATGTGGGCTACCCATATTGGGCCCACATAGAATGTCCACTTTTTTTTCCATATGGGCCCATACGGGTTATTTATATATATCTATATGGATGTCTATGTCGATCTATAAAGATATCTATATGGATCTATGTGGGCTACCCATATTGGGCCCACATAGAATGTCCACTTTTTTTTCCATATGGGCCCATATGGGTTATTTATATATATCTATATAGATGTCTATGTCAATCTATACAGACATCTACATGGATCTATGTGGGATGCCTATGTAGATCTATGTGGGCTACCCATATTGGGCCTGCATAGAATGTCCACTTTTTTTCCCATATGGGCCCATATACGATCTATAGAGATATCTATAAAACTATTTACATAGATCTATAAGGATTTATAATGTGATCTTTATAGATTTATAGGTCACAGAACTAAGGGACTTCGCTCACATGAAAACACCCGCCCAGTAATGTAAAATTTATGGACATGTTTTCGAATTTCTCACTTAAATTTGAATATTTTTAAACAATTTTTTTTCACATATAGGATAGCTGAGCTTGTTCTCAGGGCTATTTTGCACTTTTTTGATTTTGGTTACAGATTTTTTAAAATAAAAGTACTTTCACCTACGAAACCGGTTCCGAAAGTGAAGGTATCTTTATTTTTTTTAAATCTCCAACCGAAATTGAAAAGTAAAAAATAGCCATATTAGAGATCGACCTCGGCTATCCTATGCAAAAAAAAAAAAAATGGTTTAAAATAATCAAACAATAAATTTTAAAACAAACATGCCTATAGGTTTAACATTACTGAGCGGGTGTTTTTAAGTGAGTGAAGTCCCTTAGTTCTGTGACCTATAAATCTATAAAGATCACATTATAAATCCTTATAGATCTATGTAAATAGTTTTATAGGTATCTTTTAGATCGTATATGGGCCCATATGGGAAAAAAAGTGGACATTCTACGCAGGATCAATATGAGTAGCCCTTAAAATTAAAAAACTGTTAGTGAACTTTAACAAAGTGCTAATTTAAAGTGTATTTTTTTTTTAAGTTGTAAACTACTATAACTATTTTAACCGTGATCATATGATTAGCTTGTTTAGTTTTAAAAATATTTTTGTAAACATCACTTAGTCAAAGCACCCGAACAATATAGAAAACATTAGACCAATACTAAATATTTCTATTAAGATAAGTGTAAATTCAGTAATTTCATACCATCATATCTTTTAACACTAAAGTATCTGAGCGGCATGAAGTTTAACAATGTGAAGCATGAAATTTCTTAAAAATATTTAAATTTAAAGCATACATACTTTTTTTTTTATGACAAATTTATTTTTTAAACTACACTAGAATGTGCCCATCCCAAAAATTTTACAAAATTTATTATAATTGCAGTTTTATATGCATTCTATCATTCAAAATTGGAATAAAAAGTTTCAACAATTCAAATTTCAATAGCATTTCTCAGGAACATTATAGGTCAAATTAATTTGTAAATCATTATTCTGATTTTCTGCATCTAATAAATTACATTTTCATACTGAATTTATATTTCTTGTTCAAAAATCTGAACAAGTTATAAACTAACTACTGGACCATGTAGAAAATAATATTTAGTTAAATCAGTAAAATTTAAACAAAGAAGCAAGATGAGGTAAGGAACAAAGCAGATGATCGAAGTATTTTGGAATTAGCTGAAAAATAATGATAAATTTTCTTTATTTACTTTATGCAGGTTAAACAATGAAGCAAGATATGAGGTAAGACTTGAACAAAGCAGATGAGAAAAATAATCATAAATTTTTTATATGTAGCTAAATAAATTTAATAAATGTAAATCATGTATGCACCAAACAAAGTTCTGCGAGAAGTTTGTCTGATGGACCATACACACTTCAGACAAATTCAATATTTTACCTTTTCACACACACGCACGCAAAAAAAAAAAAAAAAACTTAAGGGAAGGTAAACATCCAGGTGGTCTTGAAGGCTTCACAAATACCGTAATGAAACTGAGACTACTTGGGGCAAGTGAACATGATTACCAACCCCCCCCACACACACACACACACATAAATTTTCTTCTGGGGCCACCAGCGACCCCAGGTCTTGTGATTTCAGGGTTAATGTAAGAGCAATGGTTACATATGGAATTTCTCATATTTTTAATATTTTAGATTTTATACATTTTAGACAGTCTAAGTCTGCAATAAATCCATTTACATTTTTTCAAAATTTTAATTATTTCTAAACAGTAGGTATGTAATTTAATTTTTACATCATCGAATAATAGAAAAAAAATTACAG